>CM039124.1:46677068-47003228 GCA_022036555.1 Microstegium vimineum | reverse complement strand
AACCCACAACTTCAACAAGAAATTGGCAGTGCCGTTTCGGGGGGAAGGGAGGAAGACGTGGGATGTCGATCTCATTCTCACCCATGAAGTTCGTCCCGTCGCAATCCGACGACGCTACGGTGCGCTTCATCTGGTCCACCGTCTCGGAACCTGCACGAGGAAGGGGGAGGGGAGGAGCGGCAAGCATCAACCACATCACGTGCCACGCTACGGCGGGACGAATCGAAGCGCGAACGAGGAAACATAAAAGGAAACAGCCCGGGGCTCTGCCGACGGCGAGTCGTTTTACGTACTGATTCCGCCGGTCTGCATCCCGATGGCGGAGGCGATCATGCGCAAGGACGCCGCCATCCCCTTGCCGTAGTCGCTGCTGCTCCAGGCTGCCATGGAGGAGCGGCTGGGGTGCCCGGATTTGGGGTTTTGGAGTGAGGCGGAGGCGGAGGCTTCCAGGGGAAGAAGGCTGGGGAGGGGGAACTTGGGAAGGCTGGCCTCGCTGCTCTGCGCTGCGCAAGCTGGCAGACTTGCTTTATGCACCGGGCAGAAGCAGGGAGAGCCGCGGGAAGAGAGAGAGAGAGAGAGAGAGAGAGAGAGAGAGAGAGAGAGCGGTGCCTCCATCAGTCGACGCGTGTCTGTATGAACGGACTAGATTGGGGCAGCTGAGGAGAACTGATGAGTGTGCGTGCAAGTGCAACGGTTCATCCGGCAGGACCTGGGCCTCTCTCCGAGTCCGAGGTGCTCACGGTCACGGGCCGGGGTCCACGAACCTGTTCTGTTCATGCTGGTCGCGCCAGATGGGCGCCCGATCGACTTCCTGGGCCGCGCGGGGGCACGCTCGTTCTAGCCAATTTGCGGCCTTCCTCATGCCTGCTTGAGTGCTGGCTGGAGCGCCCGCCGCCATGTCTGCCGTGCCGGGGTCCGGTTGGGCTTGGTCACTAGCACCATGTCCGCCATGTCCTCCTCGTCCGTGCCTCAAATTCAGAGCACTGTATATATATTCCGTAAAATATTTTAAAAATTGTATCTTTTAATACGATCTGGATGAAGATGATTTTTATATAAAAATTGTAGCACTCGACGGGATCTACAACTTTCTAGTTTTGGGTTTTTTAAATTTGAGACCGTTAAGACACTCAAAAAAAATTAAATACATTTTCAGCAGTATATTAATCGTAGTACAAGCGCTTATCACCTTAGAAAAATCATATATTTTTTATACGCTATCAGATGGAGATACTTTCTATATGAAAGTTGTAGCGCTCGATGGCACCTATAACTTTCTAGTTTTGACTTTTTTTAATTTAAAGTATTAAAAATGCTAAAAAAATTTAAAATGCAAAATCACTGTAGATAAACTGAAATCAGCATTTTAATTTTCCGCATTTTAACTTTTTAAAAGTTATGATTTTAACTTTTTGCATTTTATACAACGCTCTTGTAATTAGCGCTTGTAACTTTTTGCATTTTTAAAAGTTAAAACACTAATTTCAGTTCATGCATAGTGGTTGGATTTTTATTTTTTTAGAATCTTAAAACTTTAAATTAAAAAAACTCAAAACTAGAAATTTATAGGTGTCATCGAGCTCTACGACTTTTATATAGAAAGTATCTCCATCTGATAGCGTATAAAAAAGATATGGTTTTTCAAAGTTGACAAGCGCTTGTACGCGATTAATATACTACTGAAAATATATTTAATTTTTTTAGGTATCTTAACTATATCAAATTAAAAAAATTATAACTAGAAAGCTGTAGATCCTGTCGAGAGCTACAACTCATCTTCAATTTTAGAATATTTTACGGAATATATATACAGTGCCCCGAATTCAATTTTTTTTAAAAAAATCATGTGCCGACTCTCTATCAAGTTTAGGGACATGCAGTGACCACTTTGAAAGTTTGAGACCTAGATGACACCATCTGTCAAGTTTATAGACCTGCAGATAGCACTTTGAAACTTCGGGGATCTAAGTGACATCTTACGTCAACTTCAAGGACCGTCGGTGCATTTTCCTTAATATAATATCTTAATACCTGACAACCCCAGTGCCAGTAGTTCTTTCGCATGCGGTGGTCATCATCTCCCACTCCACTAACTCTGACTCAGCAAGCAGTATAAGTATATATATGCAACGGCCAACGCCGTCACTAACAAAATATGCATCTTCTTAAAAACGCACAAAAGGTTTAGGTTGGCCCCTTATTATTATACACCCTACGCGCTCTACCTTCCCCCACGTCCGGCACGTCTACAATCGATGTCATGCAGGAGTACTCCAGAATTTGGAGACGTTAGTTATATATCATTTGGAGAAGGATCAATATCTACTCAACTTTTTATATGGGAGATTAATCATTTGTTAGACCTAGAATATATCATGGGCCTTTAAATTCATTTGATTTAATTAAAATAAAGTTGGACAAGCACAATTAAATCTAACAAAAGATAAATATACCTTATTGTCTTTGATAGGCACGGGTCCAAGTGAATGCACAACAAAACGTCCATCAATGCATAGACATATTTGCTAGTATATTAAAGGATTAAGTCTATTTTTAGCCCCTCAACTATTGTGTTGGTCTGATTTTAACCCTCAACTACAAAACCGTCTACTACCAGTACCTCAACTGTCAAAACCATTCACTTTTAACACCTAGACGAGGGCAAGGCTGTTTTGACCAACGATGAGCGGTTTTGACCATGTCACGTTGGCGTTGACTGCCGCACACTACTACAGAACACACCTTTCGGCGATTTCCAAAATCGGCTTTAGCCCCGGTGGAAATTGCGCCCGTCCCTTTAGCCCCGGTTGGCACCAACCGGGACTAAAAGTCCCCCCTAGCCCCGGTTGGTAACACCAACCGGGACTAAAAGTCTCCTTTCAACGGCTCGTTGGTCAGACATTGTCAGAGGAGACTTTTAGTCCCGGTTGGGTCCACCTTTAGCCGCGGTTGGTAACACCAACCGGGGTAAGACCTTTAACCCCAGTTTAAGGCACAAACTGAGGCTAATTCTTGGCCTTTAGTCCCAGCTGGTTCTATGGACCGGGACTAAAGGTCCCCCCTATTTGAACTCTCTTCATCCCCCTGCCCAAGCCCGAGAGCTCATTTCTTCCCCTCTCTGTTCTTGCTCTTGTTCTTGGTGTTCTTCATTGTTCTTCATCTCCTCTTTGGTCATTGCTTCATTTAATCACTTCTACGCCTCCATCGACTCGTTGAAAGGTTACTATCTTCAACCTCTCATGTTTTAGCCACAACATATATTGTTTCTTGTTCTATATGTGATTTTTCTTTATGATTATTACTCTTTTTTGCCATTTTAAGCTTCATTAACTTGACATTGTTTGAATAGTTTGAACAAGGCAACTAAAACTAGTATTCTAAGTATACACCTTTCATTTTTAGGGTATTATATGTTCCACATTTCAAGATTAGTTTAGCTTAGTTTGAGAAATATAGATTCTTAGGATTTTATTAAATGATGAATTTATGGTGGATTGTTCTTGATTTATATATATGCCACTTGAGCTCAAAATAATTATATATTTAGATGAATAAGGTAGCTACATAGAATACTTTAGTTGTCTAAATGACACATTTGATGATTTTAGAGAAATGTAAATTTTAGTTGTTTTATTTTCTTTGTTTAGAATATAAGGAATTTATAATATCTAGTTTGAAAAATGAGTATAGAGAGTAGATGACAACTGCTTCGGGACACTCGGCCTCTGATCGGGTTCCAAAGCGACTAAGGCCAGATCTCCCCCTCATTACCTGTGACAAGTTTATGTAAAAGACTGTGAAAGAGTACCGAGTGGGGAAGCCTGGTCCCAACAACTTTGGATGAATGTCCCGTATGTAAAGCGTCGCGGTATAAGATCATGCGAGATGACCCTGGCGATGTTGAGGGCGAAGAGCGTCCTAGGAAGAAAATCCCTGCCAAAGTTATGTGGTATGCTCCTATAATACCACGCCTGAAACGTCTGTTCAAAAACAAGGACCATGCAAAGTTGTTGTGATGGCACAAAGAAGACCGTAAGGCAGACAACATATTGAGACACCCTGCTGATGGGTCCCAGTGGAGAGCAATTGACAGAGAATTCTCAGAGTTTGCAAAAGACACAAGAAACTTAAGGTTCGGTTTGAGCACGGATGGTATGAATCCTTTTGGGGAGCAGAGCAGTAGTCATAGCACTTGGCAAAGAAGAGAAGGAAAGCATGTTTGAATGTCTAAGCAACATCAAGATCCCATCTGGATTTTCCTCCAATATAAAGAATATAATAAATGTGTCAGAGAAGAAATTCTTAAACTTAAAGTCTCATGACTGCCACGTTCTTATGACGCAATTGCTTCCGGTTGCGTTAAGAGGAATTCTACCTCCACCCTTACGTCTAGCCACTGTGAAGCTATGTGCATTCCTCAATGTAATTTCTCAGAAGGCAATCGATCCAATGGAACTAGCTGCTCTACAGAACGATGTGGTTCAGTGTCTTGTCAGCTTTGAGTTGGTTTTCCCTCCATCCTTCTTTAATATCATGGAACACCTCCTAGTTCACCTGGTCAAGGAGATTAGTATTCTCGGTCCTGTGTTCCTACACAACATGTTTCCCTTTGAACGGCTAAAAAAATATGTTCACCAATGTGCTCGTCCAGAAGGAAGCATTGCCAAGGGCTATGAGACATAGGAGGTCATTGAGTTTTGTGTTGACTATATTCCCGACCTTGACCCGATTGGTGTTCCTGAATCAAGACACGAGGGGAGACTTAGTGGGAAAGGAACACTAGGGAAAAAAACATATATCAGTACGGGGGATGATTATTTCAACAAAGCATACTACACAGTTCTTCAAAACTCCTCCGTGGTGGAGCCGTATGTCGAGGTACACAAGAAGTTCCTACGCTCCGAGTTTTCAGGGAAGAATGAAGCTTGGATTATGCGTGAACAAATGAAAACTTTTGGCGATTGGTTGCGAAAAAAATTCTTGGTGATGACAGTATTGATGACCAATTGTATTTGTTGGCTAGACAACCATCATGGCACATCCTCACGTACAAAGCCTACGAGATAAATAGAAATATATTTTACACTGTAGACCAAGATAAAAGGAGCACCAACCAGAACAGTGGTGTCCGCATAGATGCCATTGACCCAAATGGAAAAAGACAAACATATTATGGCCGCATAGTTGAGATTTGGGAACTATACTATGCACCTAATTTTAAAGTCCCTTTGTTTAAGTGCCAATAGGTGAAGATGACTGGAGCCGGGGTAACAATTGACAAGGATTATGGGATGACAACAGTGGACCTCGACACTATTGGGTACAAAGACGAACCATTCGTCCTGGATGCTGATGTGAATCAGGTGTTCTATGTAAAAGACATGTCTACAAAACTGAAGAAAGAAAAAAACGATGACAAATCAAGCATCAATGAGCCCAAGCGTCACATAGTTCTTTTAGGGAAAAGAAATATTTTGGGAATTGAGAACAACTCAGACATGTTAGAACTTTACGAAAGGGATGACCGAATTGTGCCATTCAGTGTGACCAAAGACCCAAGCATCCTTCTAAATGCCGAGGACACTCCATGGTTACGACATGATCATGACCAAGGGACATATGTCAAGAAGAAGATCACTAATGTGCCCGCTTGATGTAGCTAGCTTAGCAGTGTGATGTCGATCAAGTGACATGTGTATTAGGCATTTTGGTCAAATAAATAAAGATCTACATTTGTCATTGAAAAAGTTTAGTTCTAAAATGAATAATCTTGATGAGTTATAAAACTTTTGTATTCAAAAGTTTTTCATATAGGGCCATTTAGTGTCTCATTAACAATTTTCTATTCAAGGGTACACTTAAAGGTCGCATAATTGGACAATGAATGGTGAAACACAAATAGTTTAACGTTAAAATAATGAATAAACAAATTTTCTGTTGGTAACCAAGCATTTTATTTTTTTTAATTGAACAATATACTTTTGCATTAACCAAATTCTAATGGTTAGTTACATTTATATTTGATATTATAAAAAAGGTAAAAGATTTTATGTTATACATTTTTCTAGTGTATAATAAAGCAAAATGAAATTTAATGGTTATTTTTTAAAAAATTTGTGGCATGTATTTAATTTATTATGCAATTTACAAGACCTAGAGCAATTTATATAGATATTAAACTATATACAATACGAAAACATCTAAAACAATCCACTAAAATTTCGTTTGGCGCCTAAAGAATCCTTTAGCCGCGGTTGGTATTACCAACCGGGGCTAAACGGTTGGTATTACCAACCGGGGATAAAAGTGTTACCTTTAGCCGCAGTTGGTATTACCAACCGGGGCTAAAGGAATACCAACCGCGGCTAAAGATGCCTTCCTATATAAAGGCTCGGCTCCCTCTCCCACCCTCATTGTCTTCAATCTCGATCCGGAGTAAGTTGCGGACGTCGCCTCCTCTCTGCCCGGCCATTGCGCTGCCGCCTCTGCCCGGCCATCGCGCCGTCGCCTCTGCCCGGCCATCACCGCCTCTGCCCAATTACATCGCGCCGCTGCCTCTCCTCTCTCTGCCCGGCCGTCGCGCCGCCGTTCGTCCTCTGCACGTCGCGTCGCCGCCTCCGGTCGTCCTCTGCTCTACCCGGCCCTGACGCGGGCCCTGTCTAGCTCTGCCCGGCCTGCCATTCAGGAAGAAGCTAAGGAAGAAGGGAGCTGAGAGAAGGAAGAAGAAAGGAGAGGAAAAAAGAAAAAAGAAAAAAGAAAAAAGAAAAAAAAGGAAAAAAGGTTGATTTCTAAAAGGATTTGTTAGAAAAAAGGAAAATTAGTTGTTTGTTTTCACACACACTAACATTTTATACATGTTTTTCTAGGCGGAGAGGCGATTGAGGAGAACAAGAATAAGAAGAAGAAAAATAAGAAAAAGAAGAGGAAAAGGTGAATTGTTAGATATGAATTTGTTCGAGAAATATTGTGACCTTCCATTATTGCTAGTAAACATGTAAATGGATTTAGTTTTAGTAATATATTTTAGTTTTAGGAAATTATTGTTAGAAATATTGTAAATGGATTGAACTCTAAAATATTGTAAATGGATTTAGTTTTAGAAATATTGGCCTTCCATTATTGTAAGTATTATAATACCTTCAATTGTTAGAAATTGATTAGTAATGTATATTATGTGTGGACCACATTCATGCTTTTGATATATGTATTGTTAGAGAAATTGATCTATGTTTAGGGTTTACACACATATACACACACTTGTTTAGGGTTTACACACAAATCACACACACAAACTAAGTGTATACCACAACTGTGTGCCTAACTCTAAGTGTCTACTCTAGTACCTACACTAAGTGTCTACCCTTTTGGTTACTCTAAGAAAGTGTTACAAACTTGTTTAGGGTCACACACACTAAGTGTATCTCTTCATTATATTGCTAATAAAATATGTATAGAGCCCTCTTATTTGTTAGAGAAATAGATACGTTTAATTATTTGTAGTTAATTGTATAGATCTATCTTTCATTTGTTAGAGTGCAAAACTCTAAGTGTCTACCCCAAACCCTAATTGTATAGATCTTTCATTTGTATCTCCTTTCATTTGTTTAGGGTTTACACACACTCTAAGTGCCTACGTACCCTAAACCCTTTTATTAGTCACACAAAGACTAAGTGTCTACCCCAAGTGTGGCTAAACCCCTAAGTGTCTACCCCTAAGTGGTTACTCTAAGTACGTGTTACACACTTAGCTTTTATAGTTGTAGAAATGGACGACCCGAATGACATGGAGGAATTCTTGTTTTCAATGATCAACGATGGCACTGATCAAGTAGACGACGACACGAATCAAGTAGATGCCGGAAGTCAGTACTTTGCGCCAGATGTTGAGCAAGAAAATATCGCGCAAGACAATTTTGCCGAGGTATATTATATATGTCTACAATATCTCTTGTGTATACATGAAAATAAAAATAATTACAGTTGTATAATTATATTTATAAGTTTTGTGTGTCTACATACATAGCCGCCTGCATCAACGACAACTACGGGGAAGAGTAAAAATGTACGAGGCCCGAAGAAGCCATTGGAGGGTCGGTACATTATCACGGAATTCGATGAGGAAACAGGGGCAGTACTTGGACCACATGCACATAGATTTGCCAGCAACTGTGGTTACCTTGTAAGGGATAGGCTTCCGATCAGTGCTGGTGAATGGCGGCAAAGGAAAGGACGTCCTGACATTAGTTTTATCTCTGATCGTGACAAGGAACTAATTTGGCAAGAAGTCCTTCAACATTTCTCGCTCGGTACAGAAGATGAAGCTCTGAAGGGGAGAGTTAGGGACTATGCTATGAAGAAGATGGCAACATATTTCGAGGCCTAGAAGAAGACATTGCATAATGATTTTATCAAGAAGAACCTTACTCCAGATTTCAACAAAAAAGCCTATGTCAAGTTGAGACCATTTTGGGATGACTTTGTAGCTTTCAAGACATCCGAAGAGGGCGAATCACGAGCTCAACAGAACCAACAGAATGCCCGAGAAAAGCAATACCATCATCACATGGGATCAGGTGGCTACAAGACTGCCATTCCTAAGTGGGAAAAAGAAGAAGAGGACCTTCTAGCTAGGGGAATCCAACCAGAATTAGATGACTGGGCTGAGCGCAGTAAGTGGTGGTTTTTTAGTCACGGGGGAGGCATTGACCCTCAGACCGGGAGATTAACGTATACCGAAGGACTCACAAAAGTAGCAAGGAAACTGGTTTACGCTCAATCTATGAGGGAACAAGGACTATGGTCACCAGATAGAGATAAAGATGAGCTAACATATGCCCTGAGGACTGCGGAACACGGTGGGCAAATGAGAGGTCATGGCGCGGTGCCGTGGAAGCATGCCTTCCCTCAAGACAAAGATACATATAGAAGCCGCCAGAGAAAGAAGAAAGAGGAGGAAGCTATGAAACTTAGCATGTCGCAAATGCTTAGTGAAGCACGCGAAGCAGCTATTCAAGCAAAAGAGCGATAAGAGAAACTTCAAGCGAGAATGAGCGAGGAAATCAAAAGGCAAGTGGAGTTAGCAATTAGCCAAATGCACAGTACTGGATCAGTACCGCTAGTCAACATCAGCCCATCAGCTCATTTGAAAAGCAGTTGTGCTTCCACGGAAGTGCCTCAACCTATTGATGACGCAAAGCTACGCTTCCCCGTGGATGACATCACAGAACGGAATACACCATGTGAGCTGCACATTCCAGAGGGGGCTACCACAATCATGGTGGCTACCGGTATTGTATCTCCTATCGACCCTACAGAGACACCAATATGCCATGGGTCAAAAGTACCAGCTAGATATGCTCGCGTCTCGGTGGATAGAGTTGAAAAAGGTCATCGCGATGCTAAGCTTGACATTGAAGGAGGTGATAGGGAGACGACTTTAGGACAAGCGGAGAAGACATTTATTTGTTGGCACAAACGCTATATCATTTTTCCTGGGGCATCACCTCCTATTGTACCGTCGCCTCCTCCTCCTCCTCATCCCAGAGACCTAGGTCAACATTCATCACCTGCTGGTCATAGTGTTGCGAGGGATGATGATGGTGAAATGCACGACACGGCTTCCTCCCCAGAACCTCCAAGGCGGTCTCCATCGCCGAAACCGGCCTCAGAACCTCCACGACATTCTCCAACGTCGACACCGGCCCCATCGCCTCCACGACGGTCTCCAACGCCGCCACGACGGTCTCCAATGCCGACACCTGTCGCCCCATCGCCAAAGAAGAGGACCGCCACAAAAGCAAAGGTGTTGGCCGCCCAACCAAAAACAAAGAGGCAAGCTACAAGAAAAGTTATTGTTAAGATTTCTGAGAAACTTCCGTCTGAGATGACTGAAGAAGAAATATCAGCTTCAATAAAGACCGATGTTGCCGCACAATTCAAGAAATTTAAAGACGACGATAAAGCAAAGAAAGAAGCTAAAAATCCGTTCTACTTACATCAATCAGCTCTAAGGCAAGAGTTGGAAGAAAAGAAGAGAAATCTACGTGATGCTCAGAAGAAATCTCCAATATCGAACTATGACCGCACTCTCAAAAAGGCAATTACCGAGAGGAAAAGAGCAAGGAAGGGTGTCCCACAGCTCGGGGAACAATCGTAGCAATCAGTGCCCCCGCTAGTTGTTGGGTATGAATATGGTTCAAACATGAGCGTGCTAGAAGACTACAGTGGCCCCAAGGTCAATTATGATGGATTGGAAGATTTCTTGAAAGGAGCTAATATATCTGCGGCTCAATTTTACGGAAATGCACTAGTCGTAAATGCCACTATAGTCGATGAGTTTAAGAGAAGTTATTTACGTGGAAGAAGTCTGTACAACACATCGGCCCTCAGGGATCTTGGTACGCAAATGCGCAGGTTAAACTCGTGGTACATGGAGGCATGTACCAAAAACCCAGATGACGACTGCATTTGCGTCAAAATTAGACAAGAACATTACTTCCGGGGCGATGACCTTATATTTGTTCCGTATAGTGAGCTCCACCAACTATGCCACATGGATGCTCTAGACAAATCTCTGATGAGCTGCTACTGTCTATAAGTGATTATCATTTCTTTTAGTAATCTGACTATAGCACATATCTATATGTATAGTAACTAACTATCCTCAAACATATATATGTAGATTCTTGATGTTAATGCTCAAACGTAAGGGAGACACGGAAATTGGTTTCATTGATCCATCAATCATATTCTCGGATCCAAACACTCCCCGCGAACAATGGATACCTCAAACGGAGAGGAATCTTCGGAGGTTCTTGGTCAACCAAAAGACCAGAGAATATATACTCTTCCCATACAACTTTGGGTGAGTGTTGTTATCGTTTGCACAATTTGTCTTACTTATTACTCAATTCAGCATAAAGATATATATGTTGACTCTATAAACAAATGTAGTTTTCACTGGATACTCATAGTCATCGATATGAGAAGAAGTGCATATGTAATCTTTGACTCATTGAGAAAACCACAGGGAGATTACTAAGATATGATAGACATTATCAAGGGGTAACTTTGATCTTTAAATATGGATTCCTGCTCTTTAACTACACTGCAAGAGTTAATTAACTAATGATCCAATTATTGAGCAAGGTTTGGGCTTGGTTCGTCCTGAAACACCGTCCGGAACTAGAAGAGACACTACAGGGTCCTCGTATGTTACCTGTAAGTTCTACTAGCTCTCGTAATCTGTTACCTTATCATGCTTTAACATATGTGTATGATGACGATGATAATCTTTTCATATCTTACAGTGGATTCTAAGGTAGCCACAAGGCAACAATCTGTGTGGATACTATGTTTGCGAGTACCTCACGATGTATGCAAGAAGAACTCTTATAGAGAAACTAAAAGTATGTAATATGTATATATAATACATCCATTTTATTTATTTGTTTCTATTAACTAAATCTTATGTATATTAACACTTGTTTCTTTTAATGTAAATTGAAGACGCTATGGTTGCAGCAACAAGTGATGCAAGAAGACCGCCTCAAAGGAATTCAAGAGACATTTGCTGGATTTTTTTCTTGAAAAAGTGGTCAAACCTGGAGGCGACTTCTATTACGACCTGGCCGTCGCACTCAAGCCAAATCAAGACGAACATTTGTATGATATTTAAGTGGCGAGAGCGTTTGTGTCTTAAGTCAAGTAACAATGGATAATGATGTAAATTTTATGTGCATATATATTATACTTATAGAGTTTCATAGTTTATTTGTGTTTAATGCTTGAAACTAACTTATAAGTGCGTGAATACATGTATTAGCAGTGAATACATGCATTAAAAAGCGTAGAATACACACATTTGAATACCTAATCTAATTGGAAAACCAAAATAAGAAATACCAAAATAAAAAAAGGGTCTTTAGCCCGGTTGGTAATACCAACCGGGGCTAAAGGGTGCTGCCACGAGTGGCCCGCCTGCGCCACCTGGCGCACCCTTTAGCCCCGGTTGTGCGAACCGGGGCTAAAGGAGGGACATTTAGTCCCGAATCCTTAGCCCCGGTTCAGGCACCGGGGCTAAAAGCCCTTACGCACCGGGGCTAAAAGCAGGTTCTGTACTAGTGGCATAGGATGGCAATCTCCATCTCATTGACATATGGGGCCCATGCGTCATACATTCATCCCCTCCCTCTCGGTTTGTGTATTTTCCCAAATGGTTATTAGAATGACACATGTAATTTATTTGATGGCACGAATTTATATTTTATACAAGAAAAAAAACCCACCAAACTTTTATACAAGAAAAGCAAACCTTATCCCTTCAGCTTCTACATGATTCCTTCTCAGGCGTCGTGAACCAGTTGGGTTGTGTCTCTCCCCACGCCTTCCCCCACGCCGCCGCTCCTGCGCGACACCTCCCCCACGTCGGATGCTCCTCCGCACTGCCCAACGCTGGCGCTCTTGCACCAGCTCGCGCGCGTCCTCCCCAACGCCGAGCTCCTGCGCGCCTCCCCGACGTCCTTCCTTCTCCACGTCGCCGCTCCTGCGTGACACCTCCCCCACGCCGGCTGCTCCTCTGCCCTACCCAACGCCTACGCTCCTGCGCGTCCTCCCCAACGTTGGGCCCCTGTACGCCTCCCGACGTCCTTCCTTCTCCACGCCCTCCCCCACGCCGCCACTCATGCACAACACCTCCCCGGCCCACGCCGGCTGCTCCTCCGCTCTGCCCAACGTCGGCGCTCCTACGCGTCTCTCCCAACGTCGGGTTCCTACGTGCCTCCCCGACATCCTTCCTTCTTCATGACCTCGGTTCTTCCCGCGCACTCGTTGCTGGGCTGCAGGGCGGTGTGGTGTGGCGGTGCTGGGTCGCGAGGAGGGGGGGACGGAGCCGTCAGCCATGCAGTCATATTTCAAGTGCTCTGGGAAAGGATCGGTGGCTGAGGAAGACGGGCTGCAGCGGCCGCCGTTCGACATCAACCTCCTAAATAGTCTTTCGTAAATAGTCTTTCCTCCTAAATAGATTTGTTTCGTAAAATAGTCTTCGACTGACAAATTAGTTTTATAAATAGTCTATATTTAATACTCCTAAATAGTGTCTAGATATCCTGAAAGGTCCTAGATGGCTAGAGGGGGGGTGAATAGCCTAATAAAAATTCTACAAATCACTAGAGCAAAAGGTTAGATAACACTAAAGCGAAGCTTTTTGCTCTAGCTCTACTTGGAGTGCGAAGCCACCTATCCAATGCAATTCTAGTTAGCTAAGTGCCTAACAATCAATAGCAAGAACCTAAGGCACTTAACTTGAGCTAGCAAGAACAACTAACAAGATAAGCTAACAAGCTAACAAGAGAGCTAACTAAGCAAGATATGAACAAGGTAAATACAAGAGAGGAGGTGATTGTTATACTGATGCCTTGTGAAGAGGATATACCAATAAAGAGCCAATCACAATATGAACACCAATAGTAGCCGGGAGACAAGATGAACACGATGATTTTTCTCCCGAGGTTCACTTGGTTACCACCAAGCTAGTCCCCGTTGTGTCGACTACTCAAGTGGTGATTCGGTGGCTAATAGGCAATGACAAGCCTAGCCCAATTACTCGGGTGCCACAAGAATCCACCCAAATGAGAGTAACTTAATGACATGAGCAATCCACTAGAGTTACCCTTTGGCGCTCCGCCGAGGTGGGTACAAGCCCTCTCCACAATCACCGAAGTCAGTCACAAACAATCACCAACACGTGTCGAAGCTTCTCCTCAATCGCCAAGTCGTCTAGGTGTTGGCAATCACCAAGAATAACAAGAAATCCCGCGGCGATGACGATGACCAAATGCCACTAAGATGCAATGCAATGATCAATGCACTTGGTTCACTCAAACTCTCACAAGAATGCAATTGAAGCAAAGAGAGATGAGTTAGGAGCTATCTCAAGCAAGCACAAAGTGTTAGAATGAATGAGAGGTGCAAGAGAAGAGCCCTAGGAGCCGGCCAAGCCACTTAAATAGCCATCCAAACCGAGCTAGCCGTTTTGCTCCTTTTCACTGAAATTTGCGTAGCTTCGGACGCACTTTGCATGGGGGGTCCGGACCATCGCGCATGCGTCCGAACCCTCCTCCATTTTGAATTCGCCCGTTGGCGCCCTGACTATGCCGATGTGTAGCCTCCGGACGCACAACACAGTAGCGTCCGGACCCAGTCCAGAGAGGGGTCCAAAGAGCTCCGAGCTCTGGACACGCGTCCGGTGTCCTTGGTCCGGACACAACTCAGCGTCCGGATAAATCCACCGAGGAGTACAGAGAGCGCTGAGCTCCGGACGCTACGTCCGGAGTCTTGCGTCCGGACCAGCATCAGCGTCCGGACCTCCTGTCCAGAGAAGCCGAGGGCTAGGGTATGCCACCGGACGCATGTGCGTTAGTCCGGACCGTGCATCCCTGGCGTCCGGACCTTGCGTCCGGACCCCTTCTGATTGTCCAAACGAGTTTCTTCTTCTTCTCCAAGTCTTCAAGTGCTAACACCATGTCTTCCAAACATTGTTGCCCTGTGTTAGCCTTTGCAACATATATTTCTTGGATTTAGTTTTGTTGTGTCACTTAGGTTCATTTTATATGGATGCAATGCAAACCTAGTGACACATGATAACTGTAATCGACATGAGTTTTCCCTTCTTGATAGTACGCCTATCTATCCTAAAGGTGATCACACTCTCTATAGTGTCTTGATCACTAAACCAAAAATGATCCTACGGATATACCTTTGCCTTGAGTCCATTTTTGTTTTTCTCTTTCTTCTTTTCCTTAGTCCATGAAGCACTTGATTCACCATGATCATCCATCTAGCTCCATGTTCCAAGGTGGACCACCCTATCTTGATCATACACTTAGTTCAAGGGTTAGTCCATAGGTTTCATCAATTAACCAAAACCAAACAAGGTCTTTCATATCGGATGTGATAGGGACTTTTTTTAGTCCATGTAACCAAACAGGCCCTTAGCCTACCCTTGACTAGGTTTAGCGTGGTAGCGGTGGAGCAGGCGGTAAGGTCACAGGTCACAGTCACAGGAGGAATAATTGTTGTGCTCGGAAGGCTAAAGAAAATACACTTGCGCATGCATGCCCCAAACAATAGTGCATGTTAAGATATAAATAGACTCGGTTGCTATTGTTTGTACCATATACGATATGTATCCCTAGATTGTAGAGGTTAGTTACATCTAGGAGATCTTCTTGTTGTAATTCTACCGTGTTGTACACGCCTTGATGAGGGCTCTTCTCATCCATATAAATATGCAACAGAGTAGCCCAGAAGGGGCATCTTGTTCCATCAATCTTTACATGGTACCAGAGCCAAAAAAATTCCACACGAAATAAGATCGATCATGAGCCATGGCCACCGACGCTCCCGCTGCCTTCTCCTTCGGCTTTCTCCCGCCGGTGACCGAGAGGATCACCCGTGGAAACTACAATATGTGGCTTGCTCAAGTCACATCTACGCTTCAGGGTGCTCAACTCTGGAGCTTCATCAAGTCCACCGCCAAGGCGCCGCCGGAGTTCCTAGAGGTCGATCCTGCTGTCTCGACGGGAAAGGTGAAGGAACCTGAATCAAACCTGGAGTGGGAGAAGTGGATCGCTAAGGACAGTCAAGTCCGAAGCTATCTCTTCTCACCCCTCTCCAAGGATGTCTTCTCCCAGGATGCATCTGCAACTATGGCGGCGGATCTCTGGCCAAGATCTAGGGGCTCCAAGCCTCCCAATCTCGTGCACGTGTCATGGCGACGCGGATGGCACTCGCCACGGCGACCAAGGGGTCGTCTACCGTGGCTGAATTTTTCACCAAGATGAAGGGCTTGGCCGATGAGATGACATCGGCTGGCAGCAAGAAGATTGATGATGATGAGCTCGTCGCCTACATACTGATGGGCATTGGAGAGGAGTTTGATTCTGTCACCTCGGCAGTCTCCAACAGGGTGGAACCAATCACCCTTCAAGAACTTCAGGCTCAGCTTGTGAGCCACGAGCAACGCCGCGAGATTCGAGATGGTGGTGGTCACCAATCCTCCACAAATGCGGCCATGAGAGGTGGTCGCGGTGGTGGTGGAAACTCTCGCGGCAGAGGTGGCCGGAATCCAGGAGGCCGCGGTGGACGCGGTGGTTTTGGCCGCAGCAAAGGTGGAGGTTGTGGCAACGACAAGAACTCCTTCGAGGAAGGGGTGTTTTGCCAACTCTGTGGCAATGAGGGCCATGGCTCCCTACGCTGCTACAAGAGGTTTGACGTGCACTTTACGGGCCCTCCTCAGAAAAGTGTTGCATCGGCAAACATGTCCTATGGCGTGGACTCAAACTGGTACGTCGTATCTGGCGTGACGGACAACGTGACCGGTGAGCTTGAGAAGCTGACGGCCAAGGACAAGTACGGCGGGCAAGAGCAGATCCATTCAGCTTCTGGAACAGGTATGCGAATAGATCATGTTGGCTTGAGCATATTGCGTACCCCTAGTGGTCAGTTTCATCTGAAAAATATCCTTCATTTACCTAAGGCCAGTAAGAGTTTAATCTCAGTAAATCGCCTTGCTCATGATAATAATGCCTACTTAGAATTTCACCCTGATCATTTTCTGATTAAGAAACAGGGAACCTAGAAGATCCTTCACACAGGCGCATGTGAAGGTGGTCTCTATCCCCTTAAACCAGTTCAGAATAAAGGTGTTCTCGGCGTTGCTAGACAAGCTCTCGGCGCAATCAAGCCCTCTACGTCACTTTGGCACTCCAAATTAGGGCATGACTCTCATCGTGTCGTCCAGCAAGTCCTCCATCAGCATAGTCTTCCTTTTGTTCAAGAGTCAAATAAACATATGGTGTGTGATGCGTGTCAAAAAGGCAAGAGTCACGAGTTGCCTTTTCCTAGTTCTACCAATGTGTCATCGAGTCCCATGCAACTTGTGTTTTCTGATGTGTGGGGTCCGGCTCCCACATCAGTTAATCGAAATAATTACTATGTAAGTTTTATATATGATTATAGCAAGTTTACTTGGGTTTATCTCTTGCGTCATAAATCAGAAGTGTTTCAATGCTTTCATGATTTTCAAAGCATGGTAGAGCGACAATTTCAATGTAAGATCCAAACCATCCAAACCGATTGGGGAGGAGAGTATCAGTCTCTGAATTCTTTTTTCAAGCGTGTTGGTATTATTCATCATGTCTCTTGCCCTCACACCCATCAACAAAATGGCTCTGCTGAGCGAAAACACCGTCATATTGTTGAAGTAGGACTTTTCTTGCTTGCTCATGCGTCGGTTCCTCTAAAATTTTGGGATGAATCTTTTCTTACAACCATTTTTTTAATTAGTCAGCTTCCCTCTCCTGTCATCTCCAACCAAACACCATATGAGCGTCTGTTTCATCATCCACCAGATTATGCGTCTCTTCGAACGTTTGGCTGCGCTTGTTGGCCCAACTTACGCCCCTATAACACTCGCAAATTGTAGTTTCGATCAAAACAGTGCGTTTTCTTAGGTTATAGTAATCTTCATAAGTGGTTTAAGTGTCTTGATCCATCTGAGGGGAGAGTTTATGTTTCTAGGGATGTTACTTTTGATGAATATGTTTATCCCTTTTCTCAACTCCACCCAAATGTCGGTGCACGCTTGCGTGCCGAACTCTCCCTTCTCCCTGATATTTTACTTAATCCTAATGCTGACTTTGGGGACGCAGCTTTGCCGAGTTTGCATGATCATTCGTTACCTGATAATGATGATTCACAGTTTGGTGGAAGTATGGATGCAGAGCAAACAACAACAACTTTGGCGCCCGCTAGCCTAGAATCTGGTTCTCCGCTGTGATATCGCATGTGTCCCCTTGGCGGGAGCATGCCGACTCCAATTCCCGGAGCAGATCCGGCTGCCAGCGGCAGTCTGTCTCCTGCATCGCCTTTGGGATCGATGCTGGATTGCCCAGCGATTCCTGCTGCCGCGGCGGGCGGCAGCGCGCTGTCTCCTGTCACCGGATCGTCTGCGGCCACTTCATCTTCGTCAGCCGTGGCCACACCGTCTTCTCCGGCACATGCGGATCCGCCTGGGGGGGGGGGGGGCAGGATCTCCACGCCGGATCCTCTGCGTCGCCTGAATCCGAACCTGCTCCTGTTGCTGTTGTTGAAGCTCCTCCACCTCGCCCTACAACTCGCCTACAACATGGTATTGATGTTATTGTTCGGTGGGGCCTTGCAAGTAACATGAACACAGGGGAGCCGTCCTCGGCTGAAGAAGCTTTTGGCGATGAAAGGTGGGTTGCTGCCATGAATATAGAGTACCGAGCATTGCTTGATAACAAGGCATGGCATCTTGTTCCAAAACCAAGTGGGAAAAATCTCATACACTCCAAGTGGGTCTACAAGATCAAGAGGCGAGCTGATGGGACAATCGACCGATACAAAGCACGTCTTGTTGCAAAGGGGTATAAGCAACGTTATGGTATTGATTATGAGGAGACTTTTAGTTCGGTGGTGAAAGCGGCTACAATTCGGTTAATCCTATCTATCGTAGTATCAAGGGGTTGGTCCTTGAGACAACTTGATGTGCAAAATGCTTTTCTTCATGGAGTTCTTGAAGAAGTCTACATGAAACAACCTCTGGGTTATGTGGACAAGAATCATCCAACCTTTGTGTGCAAGCTAGATAAAGCTCTATATGGGCTGAAGCAAGCTCCACGAGCTTGTTATGCTCGGTTATGCAAGAAGCTGATTGCTCTTGGTTTCGTTCCCTCTAAGGCCGACACATCCTTGTTCTATTTCAGCAAAGGCAAGTATACTATGTTTATACTTGTATATGTAGATGATATTATTGTTGCCAGTTCATCTCAGGAAGCAACCAATGCACTCCTAAGAGATCTAGAAAAGGAGTTTGTGTTGAAGGACCTTGGAAAACTTCACTACTTTCTCGGCATAGAAGTGAAGGATGCAAGTAATGGTTTGTTGCTGTCACAACAAAGATATGTTGAAGACATAGTAAAACGGGCAGACATGAGTTCGTGTAAATCCATCTCAACTCCATTGTCTAGCGTTGACAAGCTTTGTGCAACTGAAGGAACGATACTTGGGACAGAAGATTCTACACGGTATAGAAGTCTTGTAGGTGATATGCAATATCTTACACTGACTAGACCGGACATCTCCTATGTTGTAAACAAGGTATGCCAGTATCTTCATGCACCAACCACTAGTCATTGGAGTGCCGTGAAGAGGATCTTGAGATATATACACGAGACTGTCAAGTTTGGACTGAATATTAAGAAGTTTGACTCGATGCTTGTAAGTGCATTTACAGATGCTGATTGAGCCGGAGATGTAGATGATCGTCGGTCTACGGGTGGTTTTGCTGTCTTCCTTGGATCAAATCTAGTTTCTTGGAGTTCTAGAAAACAGCCCACAATGTCTCGTTCAAGCACAGAAGCATAATACAAAGCCTTGGCCAATGCTACTGCAGAACTTATGTGGGTTCAGAAATTACTGATCGAATTGGGTGTTCGTCATCCTACTGCATCGAGGTTGTGGTGTGATAACATCGGTGCAAAGTACTTATCTGAAAATCCTGTCTTTCATGCTCGGACTAAGCACATAGAAATTGACTTTCATTTTGTGCGAGAAAGGGTGGCATAGAAGCAACTTGACATCCGGTTTATTCCCTCTGGTGATCAGCTTGCAGATGGATTCACGAAGCCCATAGCAGTAGACAAGTTAGTGAAGTTTCGGCACAATCTCAATCTAGTGGTCTGTTGAGATTGAGAGGGGGTGTTAAGATATAGATAGACTCGGTTGCTATTGTTTGTACCATATACGATATGTATCCCTAGATTGTAGAGGTTAGTTACATCTAGGAGATCTTCTTGTTGTAATTCTACCGTGTTGTACACGCCTTGATGAGGGCTCTTCTCATCCATATAAATATGCAACCGAGTAGCCCAGAAGGGGCATCTCGTTCCCTCAATCTTTACGGTGCAAAGCAGCAAAGGGGAGACGTTCGGATGGCCGTGATTAATCGATTGACGAGACCTAAAGTACTGGTGATGGGCTGTAAGGTCACAGGTCACAGTCACAGGAGGAATTATTGCTGTGCTCGGAAGGCTAAAGAAAATACACTTGCGCATGCATGCCCCAAACAATAGTGCAAAGCAGCAAACAATCGATTGGCGAGACCTAAAGTACTGGTGATGGGCTGATGGCCCATAACTATATCTTAAATTAAATTAAATTATTATTATAGCACAACATATACGAAGAAAAGAAGAATCAGGAGAGCAGAGTGGGTAGCTGATCAGTATATTTATACGCATAGTCACCACAGGATCCATCCCAGTTCTTAGGGAAGAAGCCATGGATACATTAGCGCAGGTCCTCACGCTTGGCACGACCTTTATCATCTTCCTTGCCGTTTTCCTGCGAAGCATTTGGCACAGCCGTGCTCCGGCGAGGCTGGCATTGGTTGAGATCAGTGACTCTGGCATCGCCCGCACAGCGCTGATCGACCACGCCGACGCCTTCTCGAACCGCCCGCTCACGCTGCTCCCAGTGGCCTTGGTCACCGGGCAACGTCGCCGCCGGAGCGACAGCATCAACTCGGCGCGGTACGGCCCGCTCTGGCGCGCGCTCCGCTGCAACCTCACCTCCGAGGCTCTGCACCCCTCACGCTTCGACCAGCTCGGCCCGCTGCGGCGGGAGTACGCGGCGGGCCTCGTCGCATCGCTGTCTGCCCCCGGCGATGTGGTCGTTATCAGAGACAGCGTGCACGCTGCCGTGTTCGCCCTGGTCGCGCGCTTGTGCTTCGGCGACCTCGTGAGCGACGCGGGCCACCTTCTGGCCTTGCGGCGCCTGATACAGCAGTTCGTGCGCGCCGTAGGGGATGCCAATGCCTTCGCGACCGGCTCATGGCTGGCCAAGCTCCTGCACGGGAGGAAGTGGCGGCGCTTCGTCGCCTACCGCGGCCAGCAGGCCGCGTTCTTCCTCCCTCTCGTGTCGGAAAGGGAGAGGCGCCGCCGTTCTGGGTGCTGCAACGACGGCGGGATCAGGCCGTACGTTGACACTCTCATCGACCTCCGTGTCCCCGACGACGACGACGACGCCCGGCGGCCAGAGCGCGCGCTCACGGACGACGAGATGGTGAGCCTTCTGTCTGAGTTCCTCGGCGCCAGCACGGAGTCGGTCGTGTCCTGCATCGAGTGGACCCTCGCTCACCCGGACGTCCAGGAGAAGCTGCGCCGGAGGAGATCGAGGCGGCGACGGCGCGGTGCCCGAGGAACGGCTCCGCACGTTGCCCTACCTGCACGCCGTCGTGCTCGAGGCCCTTCGCCTGCACCCGCCGGTGCCCTTCCTCATGCGCGAAGTCCACGCGGGACCGGAGGGCGGCGGAACAACAACGGTGCCCGAAGCTGAAGTGGGCGGCGGGACGACGCGGCGGGTGCACTTTCTTATACGGGACATGGCGAGGGACAGGAAGGACTGGACAGACCCCGACGAGTTCTGGCCGGAGCGGTTCCTCGCTAATGGTGAGGCGGAGGGCGTCGGCGCGGTGCCCGGGCCCAAGGAGATCAGGATGATGCCCTTCGGCGCCGGCCGGAGGTACTGCCCCGGTGCTGGGATGGGCATGGTGCACATCAAGTGCTTCCTCGCCGCGCTCGTGCGCGAGTTCGAGTGGGCGCCGCCGGCGGATGGCTGCGCGATTGACTTCACAGAGCTGGACGGGTTCTTCAAGGTGATGAAGACGCCACTCAAAGCGCATGTCAAGCGGAGCACCTAGACGTGATCCGCTCGTTTTTATAACAAGGAAATAAAACGAACCATCGTCCGCTCACCGCTCTATATATACGTGAACTACTGCATGATACTGTAACAAGGAATTTGAATCATCTGTGCTTGCCTTAACAATTCCCCTATCTCTCAAATGTCTGTATATTTAGCTCCTAAAAGTGTATGTGATAAGAATGGTAAAATAAGAAGAGTTTTCTTCTGGCAAGGAGGGCACACCAAGAGAAAAATACCATCTGGTGAAGTGGACCAAAATTTACAGTTTATGTGATCCTTGGTTATATGGCAAGCCCATCTGTGAAATTGCTCCATTTCTTTACTGTTTATGTGATTAGAAGAATGTACATGTTACAATAGAAGGATTCACATTACATTGAGGAGATGGCTCACTGCTGATTTGCAGACTTACTAGGAGTTGATGCAATCTAACTGTTAAGAATATTATTATATTATATAATCAACAAAGGAAGAGGAGCAACCGCTCCCATACTCTCCTTGCGGTTGCCACCACCAGAGGGTGATATATGTGTGTACAGACGTGCTCCCACGTCCAAGAAACTTCCTGCTGACTCGTGTGTATATATATATATATATGTACCCTTATTCATCAATAAAGAGTTCCTTGTTCACTTTTACATTCTATCTTCTATTTTCTACTGTTCTTCACACTAGAACTCGACACGCTATCAGCGTTCTACTGCTGAGCAAGAAGGCCAGATCGCTGCTTCGATCATCGATGCCTCACATCCCCTACGTACCTCGGCGGCGCTCGTTCTGCGCCTCGTCTTCATGATCTACTACCGTGCTCGCCGGATCGGTGTCTCGTTCGATGACGACACCATCTGCGACTCCCTCCTCAACGCACTGAGGAATCTCATGGGTGAGGGTCGTGGGGGAGCCCAGGTTGCCCCTGCTCGTCGCCGACGCCGTCGTCGCCATGGAGTTTGAGCCCCTGCACTGGTGGTGCTAGCGCAGGGAGCCCCCAACTGGGTGCCGATGGCGCTCGCTGCCATGCCACCGGTCGCCGGACCTTCTTCCTCGACCGGTGCAGGTGAAAGGATCAATATGCCCAAGAGGGGGGGTGAATTGGACTTATTTCAAACTTCTAAAGCAAATATGAAATCCTAGCAATGACAATTACCCCCTAGATCGACAAATGGTTGCCCTATGGGCAAAAATATCATATTTGGTGGATATCTGCTATGTATTGGGCGATATGAAAAGCTCGTAACAGAGCTTGCTTTGAAGGAAAGCTTGTTAAAAATCTCATCGTGATTCTATGTCATGCTGGACATGTTTATACGCTAAAGTAGATAGAGAGATGCTTGTCAACGAGGTCAACACCATGGTACGGGAGGCGGCAAGATTGCTTTTCAGTATGGGTTTAGATGAAGGAGATTAGAAGCGGCTGAAGCTCGGTACTCATAATGAGACGAATGACCTATGATAAAAGGACTTAATCGAAGTTCACGATCTTCATGTTATATTTTTCTTGATCTTTTTTAGTGATGACACCTATGATGGGTTTGCTGGGAGGTGGTTAAATGTAATAATGGACTGGTTTGCTTTTCATTTGTGTTTAGAAATGTTTAGTTGATCTATCTTTTCCTCTATCAATCTATCTCTGAGACAGAGTTCATGTCTTTTCCTCAGCTAACTCATAGGAATCTATGTCAGCATTTTTGCTTATACAAACTAAATGTTAGGCTTCCGTGGCCCTGTATTCTAAGATGGGTCTTGTACCATCCATGCTTCATAAGTTGTAGTTGTAGAAGACATGACAGGTATCTTTCAAAGTGTACAAGACCTTCAAATGATTCTCCAGTATGACAAACACTACGTTGCACCTTCTTTTTCGCCTTCATAAGACTATAATAAAAATGTGTCCCATTTTTCCAATAAACCTGAGATATTATCTTAGAACCTAAATACATATTGTGAGTTATTTGCTGCCAAGTCCAATCTGCCGTAACTTAAAGCTATTTACTAAGAAGTGCAGTGTTTTAAATATCCTTGTCATGAATTCCTAAACCTCCTAACGAAGTATGCTCCGTTTAGCACAGTTGATGATAGGCAGAGCTCCTGTCATTTTTGTTGAAAAAAATTGTTCTTGAGATCTTTGCCTCTGGTAATTTGAGTTTGAATAAAGCAAAATAATAACACACAGAACAGTACAAAACAGCTAAAGCATTGGGTCCTTAATCCATAACAATGTTATACTCAAGAAGACATTCAGATATAATTCATCCGTTCCATATACACCAAAATGAAAGTCTTAATAATTAACATCTCAAAATTTCTTGGGAAGCACTTATAAGGGATAACATGAGATTATGAAAACTTGAGCAGCAACATCAAGAAATTAGGTGCCCAGCTCAACTCCGTAGGATTTGACACTCCGCCTTGTGGGCACAATCAGAATTGATCTTAGATTTGCAAATGGGAATAGTTCATTTGGAACCACAGAGAGCACAAACATTGAGCCACAGCAGAATTATACTTCACCAACATATTTAGCATCTCACATCGGCCATGGCAGTTGGATATGAACATAGGTATAGTGCAAAGAATACAACCAAAATGTGAAGCAGGTTGCAGGCAGTCAAACATGACAAAAGTGCAATCGGTTGAAAGTAAAACTAATATAGTACTCTTCACAAATGCAGCAACTTGGAAGTTACAATATATTCATGTTTTGAATTTGCAGGTGCTTTGAAATCTTGCTTCTTTCAGACAACATGCATATAGAAATTATCATGCTGGAGTTAGAAAATGATCACATGAGAATTTTACAATATACCATTTAAAAAGACTTTGTGAAATATTTAACTACACCTATTTGAAAACCCCGCGAGAATGGGAAAAAGTAATTAATTAACAAAAAAATACTCTCTTAGTTATTTATCAATAGATGAGTACCATATGGCAGGATGAAGTCAAAAGCAGTCAGGTTGGTACTTTTCACCCTCAATTGGCAAAAATCACCCATCAAAAAAAATTGTGGCAGTTTTAGCCATCTCCTTTTGTACTACTATAAATATACTCCCTTCCCCAAAACAGTCCTGATATTGTACTGTGCCAAAAGGTCCTATCTCAATAGGTCTACAAAGTAGAACTTGCAAGCTTCATCAAAGAATAGATGGAGTGCACGATCAAAGAATGGATAGATGTAGAACTAGATTATATAGGACTAGCAAATGCTTTGACAAATTTCATGGATGTGTAGACTTAACTAAATGACTTGCACATTATAAATAAAATTGTTAGGTGTCATGATGAAGCTAATACCTGTTAAGATTCTCCCCCCTCGGAGAAATGCTAACAAGATGCTGTGTAGAGAACAGGTAAGCCTGGTTGCTGAGCTCCAAGCAATCATGGACAATACCTCAATTCCCACCAAAAGGTTGATAGGTTCCTGGAAAACATGAAAATAGAATTGCACACTCCCTTCGCAGGCATTATCCTGTTCAGGTTCAAAGGGACTTTCTCAGCCCATCTCACAACAGTCCAGGCTAAGAGGCTCTCAGACTGTTGAGAACACAGGCACCCCTGGTGCAATTTTCATCACTAACAATCCCATTGTGATACAAAGACAACTTAAAGCATAAAGATAATGCTAGGGAGCACAATACAGAGTTCTTTATTACAGTACATGACGACATTCACAAACAGAAGGTAAGTAACACCAGCTTTATTCACATACTGCTTACCATCTCATTAGATAAGATGGTAGAACTGCTGAATGCCCTAGCCATTAGCCAGCACATCTGCCTCACTTGGAATGGATTGCTCTGAGGAAACCTACATGAATTTTGCAATTCTGAGTAAAAGAGCTTCTATATTCAAAACTGGAAATAATGCAAAGCCTAATAAATTAATAGTTTGATGAAGTTCCATAAAGTTACAAATAAGAGTTCCAGCAGAGAATGGAAACTGATATCACTATAAATTGCATGATACAGATACTTATTTAGGGTGGAAGCACTGCATCCTCCATGAGATCTATATCCAAATAGAAGAACATACATGGCTCAAAATTTATTATCATATACTTAATTTTTTTTGAAACATTTCACACATAAGATATGAGCTAAATGGTTATTGATCCAAGAGAACTTCTAATTTCCAAAGCACTCATCACTTCTGCAAATTCAGGAAAAAAAATGTTGTGTCCATGCTAACTGACTAGCATGTGTTATTACTGTATACTGATGTATCAAGTCTGCTAAAGTTCATTTATATACTCTCTTATATATGTGAAGTTTGTTGAAATAATTAAATATTATCGCATGATTATATTGTAGATTACTTCATGCTCCATAAAAGATCATACATTTTCAGAACACAACTTTCATGGATGAGCTCTTGCAAGGCAAATTCCACATGCTAATAGACTGACCTTATTTCTGAGCTGCATAGCTTTCTGGTACATAGATCTCCCCTCCTGCTTCACCATGCTGTTCCCCACTGATTGTTTTCCTTGCAGCCAAAAATTCAGCACTCATAGCATTCATCCCTTGTATCACAGCTTCCTCAACTGTTCCATAACCATTTTCATCAGCATACTTCCTGATATCCTCCGTGATTTTCATCGAACAAAACTTGGGCCCACACATTGAGCAGAAATGTGCCACTTTGGCACCGTCAGAGGGCAATGTTTCATCATGGAAAGCCATAGCAGTTACTGGATCCAGAGATAAAGCAAATTGGTCAAGCCATCTAAACTCAAACCTTGCCTTGCTAAGTGCATCATCCCAAGCTTGTGCATAGGGATGACCCTTTGCCAAATCAGCAGCATGAGCAGAAATTTTGTAGGATATTACACCGGTCTTGACATCATCACGATTAGGCAACCCAAGGTGCTCCTTTGGTGTTACATAGCAAAGAAGTGCAGTGCCAAGAGCTCCAATGTTGGCAGCACCAATGGCTGAGGTGATGTGATCATAACCAGGTGCAATATCAGTTGTCAAAGGGCCCAATGTATAGAAAGGCGCTTCATTACACCACTCCAGCTGTTTCTCCATGTTTTCAGGAATTTTATGCATTGGGATGTGACCTGGGCCTTCGTTCATCACCTAAAAGTCAATACATGTCAAGGAGATCGGTCTAAAGTGAGTTACATACCAAATAAAAAAGAAGGAAACTTAAAATGGATATCATTTAGAGACCATCATTATAAATCAAGGGTTCCAAACATACAGTATTTTGTTATATGTTGATCAAGACAAACTCTTGAAGGGTGTAAGTAACAATAGGAAATTCCTAGACAAGCTTATTAACAATGGTAAACTGTTGTACTTTCAATACATATAATTTAAACATACTGCTACCAAACTAAGAGTAGATCAATGATTAGATGCTACACAGCTAGACCTCATCTTTCATTCTTGATATGCAATATGTATATCCAGTAATCATATTTGGTTATAGGGCAACAGAATAGTTTTGTCGATCGTACATGATTTAATCAAACTCACATTTTCAAACCCATAAGTTGCAAACTTGCAATATCTATATTTTTCTGACCAGGTCTGTAACTCTGTATACACACTATCTTGAATTAATCATTTACCTTATGCACTTTGAAGTTTAAATCATGTTCGTATTTAAGTATATATATAATACAAATTAGGAATTTTATTCTCACCTGCACATCTTTTGCCCATGCTCGACGTGTTAGTTCACCTTGAGTCAGTAGTTCTGCAAACTGTGCACTATCATTCGCATCATAAATGGAACCAGGCCTCAAACCATCACCAATTGATAATGCCACATCATACTGATTGCATATGTCAAGAATGTCATCCCAATGTTCATATGCAAAGTTCTCCTTGTGATAAGTTAAGCACCATTTTGCATGAATTGAGCCACCACGTGAAACTATGCCCGTCATTCTTTGCTGTAAGAGGAATGTAACGAAGCAGGACACCAGCATGAATTGTGAAGTAATCAACGCCCTGCTCAGCTTGTTCAATCAAGGTATCCCTAAAGATTTCCCAGCTCAGATTTTCAGCAATGCCATTTACTTTCTCAAGTGCTTGGTAAATAGGAACAGTCCCAATAGGAACCGGAGAGTTGCGAATAATCCATTCCCGGGTCTCATGGATATGTCGCCCTGTTGAAAGGTCCATGACAGTATCAGCTCCCCACATTGTGGCCCACTGGAGCTTGTGAACTTCCTCCTCAATGGAGCTCACAACAGCTGAATTCCCAATATTCGCATTCACCTTTACAAGGAAGTTTCTTCCAACAATCATGGGTTCCAATTCCAGGTGCCTCTTGTTGGAAGGAATTATGGCTCGTCCACGGGCAACTTCTGCTCGAACAAATTCAGGACTAAGGTTCTCACGGCTGGCACAATATAACATCTCCTCTGTTATGATTCCCTGTTTAGCATAATACATTTGTGTGTACCGAGGACTACCCAGATTTTCCCTCCTATCAATCCATTCCTTCCTTATCTTTGGGAGTCCTGAAAAATATTTGAATGATTATTATAAACTGCATAGTGTGTTAAGTTGTATGCTGTAGAGCAATAGAACTTCTTATAAGGGAATACAGCTTGATAGAGCCCTTCTTTCTCAAAATATATAGGTATATAAAGCAGAACAGTGCATAGAAAAAGGAATTGAAAAATAACCAACAACAGAGTGATGTCAATACTTCTAGGTTATTACGGCTTATCAGTACTTATTTTGTTGTTTGATACTATCACATGTACTAGTTTATAAGGAAATTCGTGTATCCCAATTTGCAGGATATATATAATTCATACTATCGCCTTTTTCTGAAAACTAGGTTAACTACTCCAAACTGACATTTTAAAAAATAATAAAATAAAAAACTATATATCAATTTGAAGATATATGGACACAGCTAAAAAGAATAACAAAGCAATTGAAAACACAAAAATGAAGCAAGGCCAGTGAGTTACCAATCCTTGGGCTTATATTTTGAGGACCACTGGTGTCATATGTATCAAAGTGCTTCTGATCTCCAGTCAAATGGACTCTCCGGAATGGAACCTTGAGGACATGACGAGATTCCTCGTGGATGATTTCACTAAATAGCATAACCCAAACAATCATAAGCTATATTGAACTATTAGCATGTCCAAGAATAGCCACAAGGTGAAATAAGAAAGGACATCATGCCTTGATTCTTTGGTACTCCTTGGAAAGCATTCTTCAAAAGATGGGAGTGGCAGAAATTCTGGAGCTGTAGGGTCGACCGTGTGCCTGTTTTGCTTGGGTTTTAATGGCTCTGCTATTGACTGGTCAGTCACTGAAGCAGCCTTGGGGATCAAACAGGCAAAGCCAGCGTTCCTGTCTTGCACGTCTTGAAGGCGTGGAATGCCACCAAAACCAGGTAACAGTGCAGCTTTCGGAAACTTCAGGGCGCTGCAGCTACTCTTCAAAGTCATTGCTGGTGAAAATGAGGGTTGCAGTGCAGCCATTTCCTGATCAAGGTACAAAACAGTGAGGCAACACATTGAAACAGGCTGGAATAATACTTCTAATTTTTTTTTTTGGAGGAGCATTTCTCGATTCTCTGTTATTCGGTATCCCAATCAGAATTTTTTTTAGAAAGAGATCCTAGAAAACTAAACTAGGCCCATGGAAGTTAGCATAAAAGCGAAGAGCGCTGTTTTTCCTTGGCTCATCGCACTCACAACCAGGCCTACATGCCCACGTAGGCCCATGAATAACAATTATTGAAAAAAAAGGGAGTGACTACACATCTTTCGGTTGATTTTGTTTCAGTCCATCAATCAGATTTTCGTCCAATCATTAAATGACATGTAGGTCCCTAAAAACCATATCAAAATCTGGTAGATAATAGGAAAAAGTTACACCCAGATTTTACAGAGACACAAAACAATAAAAAGTGAATGACATTCCAACAATGAACACCCACATTCTTATCAAATAGGTGACCTTCTGCTCACATGCAGCAACAACCCCCACAGAAATCTCACGTGAAAAAAGATAACAGAATTCTAGTATGCAGTTAATGAAGAAATAACCAATACAACTTGAGTCCTTCAAAAATGGAAGCCGACAAAAATTCAGCAGCAAGGAGCAGATTCAAAAACACTTGATCATGCAAAAGGAATAAAGCTAATTCTTCAGTGATTAGCTAATGATTATTTAAATATTATATTCACTATTGTATGAAAGTGACCCTTCACAATTTTAAAGCATGTTGTTGTACCATCCGAACTGCACCACAGAATATTTGCTTCTATCAAGTGACTGAACAGAGTTTATGAAAACTGAACCAAAGTACAGAACACAAACAGGCACAGGTTCAGACTCAGAGCTGCACTTAGTCACGGTAAGGGAAAAAAGAAACCAACAGCATGCTACTGCAACCAGATCAAAGAATCTCAAAATTCAAGCTTAGCTTAGCTTACGATAGATCCAGCACATAAGACCCAAGACACATGGTGACCTGAACTGAAGACTGAAGACATGCACCTCACTGGTTTTAAAAAATAGACACCAAGAAAAAAACATCAATTAAAACTAAAACTAAAACTAAAACTGAATATATAATTCAAATGAAACAAACATAAAATCTGAACTAATAAACAAACTAAAGCTGGAACTAAAGTCTATGAACTATGAAACCTGAATTAAAACTGAAAAAACGAACCAAATACAAACAAGAGATCAAGCTAAAAGTTTTAAGATAAACTACTGATATTAATATACAGAAGCCCTCATGACCAACAAGTTAAGGCACCATCTGTTAATTCAAAACACACGTATAAAGAAAAAATAAACACCAGCTTACTGAAACTAAACTAAACCATAGCTCCCAATGCTAGTTTACTGAAACACACCAGGATGGGAATTCAGCATCACAAGTTGGTGATGCTTTGTGACCCGTATCTGACCAGCAAGAGTACGGACCACCATGATTCACTATTCGGCCCCTGCTGCAGCCTTCTTCCATTCAGATAGGAGTTCAAAGCATTGCAATCTATTTTTAGCGTATTAGTTTACTCTATAACTGAATTTTCAGCAGCTCTTAGATTTATTTACTGCACGCAACATTTTCGTACTTAGGTGTTGTTTGGTTTCAACAAAGGTAATGACGACGGAAAGGAAGTGGATATCGGATTCCTGAAGGCTCAGATCTGTTGCCCCGCACGAGATGATATCACGTATCAAACAAATGAAAACTAACAGAAGTGATTCGCAGTGTTATCTGGTCACGCCAATAAATGGCTGAACCAAAAAACTCGTTAATATTAATGAAAAGATCCAAATACCTACCCAGCACCTGATCAACAACCTTCTTAAGCCACAACGAAGATCCAATTTCAGCCTGACAGAGTACCAAAATTACGATAACCATGTGGGACACGAATAGGAGTACAACCTAATAGTGATGCACAAGAACATATCAAATCAATGGATTAATCATCTCTCATTGAACTGAAACTAATAGGAACATTTATAATGAAAAAAACATAAATACTGAAACACTGACACTCAAAAAACATAAAAACTGAAATTGAACACCAATGGGCATGAGCTTAGAGAGTTGACATATTCTTTTTGTCTTAGTGCTGCACCAAAAGAAATTACATAGCTTCAATGCAATTAAAAAAGTACATATGTAGCAGCATATTACCATCTTTGTTTTGAATACTAATTTTCTTATATTTTTTCTCTAAAACTGCTATGGACTACCTTCCCCTTGATACTGCAAGGACATGACACATTCATTTTGAAAACAGAGATAGAGAGCCTACAGGCAGATTCAAAGAAAGCTACGACTTCTATTTAGCAGATTCAAAAGTAAAATTGCCACATAAATCTTAGCCCACAATTATGAAAAGTTAAGCAAGATGAGATATAATAGGCCACGAAATAGCAAACAATAAGCCAACTGGCCCTATTGGAAATCAATCTCACGCTTATCCAAAGCCAAGCAAAACACAAAAAACTCGTTTCAAAAAAAAAAACACAAAGCCCATCATGCTTGATGATATAGTTCTCTCTATCTCTGAATGCAACACTGTCAGAGGTGGCATCAGACTGCATAAACCCAAATGCACATGCCTGAATGCATACCTAGAATTTTAACTTGTGAGGATTCAGAAGTGCATTGCAGTCTGCAACATGGACACTAGACAAAATATAAAACATGATGCTGCTCCTTCTCTTCACTACCTCCTTTGCTTGCTTACGAATCATGTGAGCACAACCATGTCTAGTGGCATAACAAACAAATCGCACAAAAAAAAAGCAATACCAATCACAGCAAAACATGCCTGCCTTCGGATCTCAAGATACTGCAGGCAATAAACAAAAAAACAAGGATCTCAAGCGCCAACACCAGCGGCCGCGGTGTCCCGCCGGGCAAGGAGCAGAGGCAGCGGTTCCCAGGTGGAAGCGCATCCCGCGGCGCTGGAGGTTGCGGGAGGTGCTGGATCCGTGAGCTTGGAGGCTGTAGGGAGGGGAGGGGAGCGGGTATGGGGAGGGGAGGTGGAGGGCGGGGCCGCCGGCGGCGGCGGTGGGCAGTAGGCGTCCGGCATACTCTCCGTTGCATCTAAATCGAGCAACTAAAGAACTGAAGAAATAGACTAGATCGAGAACGAGAAAAGGGAGGGGCGTGTCAGCCGCGGAGGCTCGTCGCCGGTCGGTGCTCGTACGTGAGGGCATCGCGCGGGCGGAAGGCGGCGCGATGCGTGTGCGTCGGGGTCAGGGGTTGTGTAGGCGTAGCAGGCGAAAATGAAAACCGAAGCCGATCGAGGACACCGGAAGCTCATCGGGATATCGATGAAATGAAATGCCCAAGGTTTCTCACCTCGGAGGAAAGTCGGGTCCGGAGTTCCGGACACCAGGTGGGGATGATCGGCGACGGCGAGAGAGGAGCGCGAGTGTGGAGTGGCAGATTTTTCTTCTTTTCCTTATATAGAACGCCCGTGCGGAAGAGGGTAGGGGACGGGTGGCCAGTGGCAGCTGGAGGGCATGGTTGGAGCCAACCAAACGCGCCCAGGCCTAGTCGGTGGCGTGTCAGCCGCAGAGGCTCATCGCCGGTCGGTGCGCGTACGTGAGGGTAGCAGGTAAAAATGAAAACCGAAGCCGAACGAGGACACCGGAAGACACATGACCCGAACGGGGATCCTCATCGGAATATCGAAAGAAAATGAAATGAAATGCGCAAGGTTTCTAACCTCGGAGGAACGTCGGATCGGCGGCAGCGAGAGAGGAGTGCGTGTGGAGTGGCAGATCTTTCTTTTCCTTATATAGGACGCCCGTGCGGAACAAGATAGGGGACGGGTGGCCACTGGCCACACCACGCCGGTAACGGTCAGCTGGCCACGCCCTTAACGAGAAACTGAGAAAGGACAGGGGGGATTGGAAAAGGACGAGGTCACGAGGACAACGGCCTGAGATATTTTCATAGCCATCAAAAGATACAGTGTTGGTAGGGTATATTCGTCGTCCTTGCTCATGTCTCATGGAGACCACTTAATCGTGGTGCTTAAACATTACTTATATTTATGTATCAAAAAATAATTTTAAACTAAAGCTATATTCAAATTATTATATGTTCATAGTTACTCCATGTGTCCCTTTTTAAGTCCATTATAGTATTCATGCTGATCAATTTTTTTATAAAAAAAAACTTCATTTGATTTGAATAAATTATTAGTAATATTTTTTATCTTTAAATAAATTTATTTTAAAGATAAGTGCAATGGTATACTCCCTCCGTCCTAAAAAGGATGACGTTATGGGATGTGTGTAGGTCAAATTTTGACTATGTTTATAGAAAACACGTACAACATTTATATCTCCAAATAAATTTGTTAAAACACTAGACTTAAAATCTTTCCGATGATACTAATTACTTAGCATAATTATTTATATATTTTAATACATTATTGTTGGCATTTTAAAATGCTGACTTCTCGAAAAGTGAGAATGACATCTATTTAGGGACCGAGAGAGTATCTAGGAGCATCTCTAAAAGTACCTAATAAATTATTTTCTAAAACAATGGTGTTTTCCAAATTGCTAAAAAGTATTGAAAGAAATAAATAAGGTCATCCTCAACAGTTTCCAACAAATTCACTCCTTATAGACTGAGTTATACTATTTCTAAGATTGATCGATTTATACCGAGCAGAGAAACAATATACGTGTGACCGGAGTCCGAACATCTTTATGTGCAAAGGGATTTTTTGTCCCAAGTGCCAAAAGATTGAGATGTGTTTGGTAGTTGTTGGAGATAGTTTTTTTTAATTCTTTTCAAAAATCAAGGATTGAGAAGGATTATTGGATACTCTTGATATGCTTTAATAATGATATTGATTGTGTATCATAACTATTAATGTTTTATTATATATATTTGATAAAATTTGATGTGTTTGACTTCTCAAGAAGTGTGAGTTAAGAAAAAATAGAGAGAGTAGTTAATAACTAATAGCTGCAAAATAGAGGGAGCAGTTAATAACTCATAGCTAACTATTAGCTGGTTTGATTCAAATAGTTAAATAATTATTATTTGGTATTCACCTAACAATTAGTTAGACTATTAGCTAGATCCATTTAGATTTAATTAAAAGTGCTAATTGCTAGTAGTTACTCCCTTCGTTTAAACTTATAAGACATTTTCTAAGAAGGTGTATTGCACGGAAAACAAAAAAGTCAAATATGAGACAAAAGTATACTAGGCAAGGTTTTAAATGGCGGGCTATAAAAATTAGCGGAAGCTTGGCCAAAACGCTATAACGCGCTATTGAGCGTTGCGATAGCTGCTTCTGGACGCTATTAGCGCGCTATTTTTTTAGATGTATTAGAAAAAAAAGAAAAAAGTATACTAGGAGAAGAGAAATGTGCATTGGGAAACAATAAAGTCAAATATCTTGGGAGAAATTTTGAATTCTATAAGATCAAAGTATGTTGGGACGAAGGGGATATTGTCTGTGTAAGGGCGTGCTTCAGATTAAACCGCTCCATATTTTCAACTCCAATCCATGTTTTTTAGTCAAATAGTTGCAGCTCCACCAACTCTGCTCCAAGAAAAAAGTGAAGTTTAGAGAACATCTAAATAGGTGCCCTAAAGTTTATAGAGCAAAGTTGGTGAGCTGTCAAACAAACCCCTAAACCTTGTCACACTGTCACGGTTTTGTTGCGACTCTTCTTGTTGTGCCATCACTTGGCCCGATTGTGACACCCTGTGTCAAGCTTACATTAGGATCATCATTAGCCTAAGCATAAGCATTGCATTCATGTTTACTTATGTCATCTTTTCATGTGTGTTTATTTATATTCTTCACACTAGAATTGAATAGGTGTTTGGTGCTCAACATCTTGATCAACATGATTAGTTAAGTTTGCTATGCTTAGAATAAAGTATGGTGTGTTTTATAATTAATTACCCTGTCTAATTAAGCTTAGTTTACTTTTTAAGAATAAAAGTCATTCTTTTTCCTAATAGGTTTAATTAGCTTTAAATCCATAACCCTTAAACTAATGGTTTTCAGAAATTATGACCTACATGAAAAATGTAGAGAATAATATTCTGAACAATTTTGCTTTAAGTTTCAAATCCTAATTTTGAGTTTTTGAAACTGTTTTGAAGCAAATTCGGCTTGAAATAAATAAAAGAAAATGGAAAAAGGGGATTAGAGCTGAACTAGGCCGAGCTAACCCTTTCGGCCCACTCGGCCTCGCCCGCAGCCCGCTCGCGCCCGCGCGCTCTCGCGCCGTACGTCGGCGTTTCTGGCACGTGGCCAACGATTCCTGCACCGCGCCGAAAGCTGGAAGCCCCCTCTCGCGCCCCGCACCGTGCCCTGTCGCTCTGGCCGCGCCGCAGACGCGTTGCGTCACCGCGCTGCCCCGCCTTCACGTCGTGCAGTCGCGTCGCCTTGACACCGCCGCAGCGCCTGTCACCGACCAGCGCCCGCCTTGTCCCGTTCGCCATCAAGCACGAATCCGCACTAAAGGCGCGAGGACCAAGCAAGCACTGCACTCCTACTCTGCTCTCGCCGCCTGTGCCGCGCAGAGCTCCGCATAGCGCCCTGCGCCGTCGCGTCGCCGCTGCGCCACGCTCGCCCGCGACACGGCAGCACCCTGCCCCCGTCTCACTCGCAATCGAACGCGGATGAGCCCTAACGGCGCTAGGGCCAAGGACACACCGCAGCAGCACGCTTTCCCGCTCGCCGCACGCCGCAGACTGGCCGGTCGCTGCCACTCTGTCCCGCCGTCGTGTTGAGGCCTCCTCTGGTCACTCCGGTCGGCCATGACCGCGCCCAAGGATGCGCCTACACCACCTCCCCCTCTCGCATTCGCCAGCACTCACCCGCACTCGCTCTCTCGCCCGCTCTGCTTCGCACTCGCCGTGCCGAGCGCCGAACGCGCAGCAAACACCCCCTTCACTAATTCGCATCCACCAGAGCGTCTCTGCTCGATCCATCTCGCCCACCAGTTCGCCTTCGCCTCGCACACGCTCTGGTCGCCTCGCCTTCGCCAGCCAAGCTCCACCGTTGCCGCAACGCCGCCGCCGTTCCTCGGCCCGCAGTCGCCATCGCAACGACCAAACCGCGTTCGCCTCTTCTTCAACCGCCTCCGTCGCCTCCATCTCCGTGGAAGCTTCACCGGAGGTAGTAGAGGTGAGAACACCCCTTCCCTAGCTATGTCTCGCCTTGAACCGGCACAGCGCCGTTGGCCGTGCGCCATTGCCGCTGCCGCGGAGCTCCCACGTGGCCGGACTGTTGGAATACGAGGTTGCTACGCTAGCCGGAAAACAAAACTTTTCGACCTCATAAAACAGGATCTACTGCTAGTTATAGGGTACGGGATTACCACTAGACGCGCAGGTGCAGCGGAAGACGACTTGATGTAGTCGTGCGCGTCGCAGCAGGCAGTGCAGTTGCGTGGTCGTCCGTCTCAACGTCCCCTTCGCACGGTTCGTCCTTGTGCTCCAGATGCAGCACCTCCGAGGAATCCCACACGTACAGGGAGGAAGCGTTGCGCCTCCGGACTGCTAGGTCCGCGAGGAGCAAAAGGCGTGGGCGTGGGGAGGCGACGGCGGCTGCCAAAAGGCGTAGATCAATCTCGCCCCGCGCCCACCCCTTGCTTATATAGGCGTCCTGACGATTTCCCACGTTGGAGGCTCATTAGTAACCCTAAACCTAGTCTAATTCGGGTCCAACCCGAATTATGCTTCCAGCCCTTTAAGCGTGCGACCCTATGGGCTCACGCATACATAGACATGGCCCAAGTACTCTTACTCAACCAATAGTTGATAGCGGCCTCTAGCAAGGCGTGTCAACTCCTATGCATACGCTATGATCATATCAGACGAACCACTATGGCCATGTACAAGTTATTCCCTTTGCCACTCGATATATGGTTCAACTCGTGGGTTAACACTTAACCCAAGCACGGCCATGCATTTGTTGATCCAATCACATGAGTGATCCAGTGATATCTCTCTCACGAAGAGAGGGGCAAATTCCATCTTAATTGTCTATGTCTCATAGCATGTTTCCCGACCACCCAACGACCACCTTTATAACTACCCAATAACGGAGTAGCGTTTGATAGTCCCTAAGTAGATCGTTTCACATCTTGAGTACATACCACAATCTCAGGTCTAAGGACATAACGTACATGACATGAATAGAGACTTTCTCTTGTTGGGTCAGTCCAGCCTACATGTCTCACATGTGCCCACATTATTAGTTTGACATCTCCATGTCTATGACTTGTGAAACATAGCCATCAACTAATACATGTGCCGGTCTAATATTCAAGTGTGCTCTTACACGAATGCCGACCAGGGACAACTTTTAGAATAACCATTCAGGTAATTGAGTTCCACAAACAATTCACATAATCGTCAATCAATACTATTTGTCTATAATGGATATTCAAAGAACACTTTATTAATCATGGATACAATCGGAATATAATCATCTACATGATTAGCTCTAGGGCATATTCCTAACACGGACCTCCTCAGAGCTCTTTTGGTTCAACCAGTACTTGCCCTACACTCACTACACCACCGCGGTGCTCACGCGCACGCTGCTCGCCGGCAGCACGTCGCCGGTAATAGCTTCACCACGCTACGCCGCCACCAAACGTCGTTGGCCACTTCCACGGCCGCGCTGGTTCATCCAACACCCTCAGTCGATGCGTGTTGTCACCCCGAGCATGACAAGCCTAGCCTCACCGCCGGCGAGCTCGTCGGCGGCGAGAAATCGCCGGTCAGCGCCAGTGCTCTGCCCTAGCTCGCTGCCAGTGGGCCAGAGTTGACCGTGGGCCCTGCCTGTCAGTCACCCCACGCGCGCCTACGTACACTGGGCCAAGCCCAACACTGTTCCTCGTGGGCCGGATTCAGAAATGCTTTTCCTATTTCCTATTTTCAGTAAATGCTTTAATGCTTGTTTATTTTATATCTGGAGTTTGGTAAACCCTAAAATGGTGAAATAAATTGTGTTAGAAGCTATAAATGAAGATATTTCTGTTAAAAATATAAAATTATTTTTTGGAGAATGTCTTCAATACTAATGTTTAAATAGTTCTTTTCTACATTTATCAAAGTTAAATGTGTTCCCGCATGAAATGATCAAATAAAAATGTGAAGTTTTTATTCTAGCTCTGCTATCCTCTGTAGAAGTTAGGAAAAATATAATATGCCATGCTTCTGTGTAGAAATTTATTATTAGCTATTAAAATGTGTTTCTGCTGCTTTCTTAGATTAATTCCTGTGGTAAATCTATGCTTAGATAAATTATGAAACTTTTTGTGTAGTCTCTGTGTAACTTGGTCTGTCTAGGAAAAATATAAAATGTAGTATATTGTGTGGCAGAAAATATACTTGTGGTTCAAGTGTTCTTCTCTAGGGTTTTCTTTGAAAATCCATATAGAAAATAATCTGGTAGTGTTGATCATGGAACTTTCTTGATAAATTTTTTTCTAAGTAAAAAACCTACTAAAAATAAGATATAACTTGTTTCACCCTGTTAGCCAGTAGGTCTAGTTCTAAGTGCTTTTTCTGCATTTAAATTCATCTTTTTGTATCTGCTAATTGGTAGCTTTGCTTAGGGTGAATTTTCTGCAGTAGCATCCAGTAGGCTTGCTCTGTCCTATGTTATTTTTGTAGATTTTTCTGAGCAGTTTATAATAGGCTTACTGTGTAAAGTGGAACTAGCATGAATACTTAGGTTAATTCTAAAAGCAATCTTTGAGTGTTTAATTCTTGTTCAAGCATCATCCCTGCACCATCCAGTTTACTTATATGCATTGCAAACATCCAGAATTAGTAGAGGAACCCCAGGTGCCACTTCCAGAGGAAGGAGTCCAGGAGGTGCAGGAGCTGAACGAGGAGTACCACGAGCTCGACACTAACCTCCCCGAGTGCCCTGACCATCAGCCCTCTACCTTTACTCAAGGCAAGCCCCGGAGCATCCTTAAGCCTCCTAGTATTTACAATTAATTTACTTGAGTATTTTATATTGTGATGCATTAGGTGACATGAGTTGATTGAATCCCAGTTGATGCATTACCTTCCTTGATATTGAATTTACCTACCTTGTTACCCTGTTAATAAAAGTAAAAGCAACCGCTTAGCCTACTTACAATAAATGGCTACTTTTTTAGTTAATATTATCCCATGGGGGTAATACCAATCACGGTTGGCTATATTTTGCTATCGTGGGAAAGAACCAATGGTAGTAATGAAATGCGGTCAACTGGAAGGAAGAGGCACCAAGTGGTGAAGACTTGGGGGCAGTCCGTCCGTTGGATCGTATAGGTTTGTATACGATGGTGGCCCTGTTACATATTCGAATGTGACCTTTCACATAGGGGGCGTTGTGATCTTCGACCCCGAAGCCAAGTAAACATTGTCCGGGCCGACTCTCAGTCTACTTTTGGCTCCCTCTAGTTTGGAGATACGACATGCCCCGTGGTGGCCAACTGATTTCTCCAATTGGGTGGATTACGCTGAGCTCGCGATGTTACTACCTGGGCAGTGTTGAGCGGTAACCCAATGCATGGACCCGACGGGGAAAGTGTGGGCGTGTGTTAAAGGTAATCTTGCTAGCTGGTTGTATATCGATTCGAGTCGCCGACTCCCACCGGATAGTGGGGGATTATGCTGAGCTTCACCACGGTACAACTACATGTGACATCGATAACTGTTCTACTAAAATATTGACAAGGAAATATGATATGGTTTTATTATTGTTTGATTAGATCAAGTGGGTGCTCTAGTACAGGTGCATAACCTAGACATAAAGAATAGGATGGAAAAATGGCTGCTCTCTAATATTTAAAGTTGTTTCCTCTTTCTCGCGTTTCCGCAAAAGCAAAGTTATCCAGATCCACATAAATAGCCATGCATATCCTTGGAGTCTTTATTTTTCAGTTAGACGGGTAAGTCTAGCTGAGTACATTCCCATACTCAGGGTTTATCCCGTTTGTTGTAGATGGTCAAGTATACTTTGGCTATTGTAAGCACTGTCTCTATCCTGTCGAAGGAGAAGAGGAGTAGGCCTTGGGCAAGGTCTTCTACGAGCTCATCTTTTGCTGTTGTCGGACTTGATCTCGTGGGCACCCCTATCTATTTATGGTACTAGTGTGGAGTAAAACTTTGGGTTCGAGTTTCAAAACAATGTTTTATTTGGCCACGTGTGTTGTGGCGTGAGTACTACTTTATTAGAACAAAGTGTTGTAATAACTTTATTTCGTACCTCAAGTATTTCGTTTTAATCGTTGGTTCGTTCGAATGTGCATACCTGAGTTTGCGCGATCTGTGTTGGCGATACGATTGTTAGAAATCCTTCAAGATTTCCGGACTACCGGGATTATATGGGCTCAAGTGTTTAAAGTGGTCGTTAAATCGTCTACTTTGGTACTTGATCTCTTATAATTTGGGCGGTTCTGCCACACCGATGGCAATAGCTCCTCGTTCGCCCGCTCTCCTACGTTAGTCGACCCACACATACTCACCTTCTTCTTCCCCTATGGCTCGTACTCCGCTGCTCCGACATTCTCCCGCCGGTAGGACGGTCCTGCGTCGGCAGCGCAACGAGACACACACAAGGGTCGCGGGCCGCACACGCTATGCATCGTTTGGTAGAGCTCCAACTAGCTCTAACTTCTCTGACGTATTCACTATTTATGTGATATATTTTCTCTCTCCTCTTATATTGGAGGTGGGATAATGGTAAACTAGTTTTTTAGCTTCTCTAACTATCACTTGCTCTGTGACAGAAAAGAGCAAGGAGAGAAAGAGCTTTTACGAAGAGTAGATGAACAGTGGATACATGAAAATCGCTGACGATGAGTCGACGATGATCGAGAGACGGAGAGGACAAGTTTCTGTAAAGGAAATGACGAGAGGAGGCGGCGAACTTGTCCGTTCCGCGAGTGGAGCTGACACCGTAAATAACGACGGTTCGTCAAGGCTCGGTGCGCGGCTACCTAAAGTTGGGGAGGAACCGCCGCTCCGGTTGTCCCCGTCATCCGCGGCAGGCACGGCCCGGTCCCTCTCCCCGTTGCGGCGCCGGCGCCGGCTCCTTGTAGTTGTAGGATTCTCACCAACTCTACGCAACGCCTAGAGATCAGCTGCGGGGTCGGGGCCCAAAGTGCCCGTAGTCCTGATCATTAACTAGGCCGCTTTCTTTTCTAGCACCATTTAAGACTATTTTTTTTACCAAACACCTCTTTTCAAAACAGTTTTACCCATAAAGCTATTTTTTTCCTCTCTCACAAACATATGAAGTGAGATGAAGATGAAAATAATCGCTTATCACAACTCTCTCCCCCCTTTCTCTCTCACATGCGTGCATAAAGTTGTTGGTGAAGCTATTTTGCCAAACATTTTTCCAAAATAACTTAGCTTCACTTAGAGAGTTACTTAGAGCATCTTCAACAACTTGGAAAAATTGACTAGCTATATCTTATGGTTTAACAAGTGGCTAAAATATTTGGCAAGTGAAAAAATATTTCTCTCTAATAATTTGCTATTTCAACTTGCTAAACTTGAAAAAAGAAGGCCCACCAGATAGATGTCACCAAAATAGAGAAAAAAATCGCCGCAGAAAAAATAGCGGGAGAAAAAATCGATCACATGAATGCATGCAAATCGTCAACAATAGAAACATTTGATCACATGCATGCATGCAAATCATCACGGGAGGAGAAAAAATAGAGGCAGAAAATAAATCTCGGGAGAAAAAATAGCGACAGAAAAAAATATGGGGAGAAGACGTTGGAAAAAAAAATTCCCGGCAGAAAAAAAATCTCGGTAGAAGACGTCAGGAAAAAAAATCTGCCCGATAGCAAGTCCTTTCCGCGTGCGAGGCCCATGAATAGCAAGTTGGTTTGGGGAGTTGTTGGAGAGAGATTTTTGTGTTTTTGCCAAATTAATAAGAATAGCAACCTCATTTGAGGAGTTGTTGGAGCTTAAAATTGACTTGCTATATCTTGAGTTATGACAAGTTGCTATTTTATTTGGCAAGTGGAAAAAAGATGTGTCTCCAACAAGTTGGTATTCTCATTTGGTAAAATTGAAAAAATAGACCCACCTTTCTCCAAACCGGTACTGGGCCTTCCACGCACACGACTTTTCACTTACCGGCGCGACGAATCGAGTACCAATTCGTGTGCGTGACCGCCGCCCCCGTTCGAGGCCGCGACGCTGAAGAATCATTGTCCTAGTTGGTTTCGGTGATTAACGACAATTAGAGATTATTATGGCTAACGTGTGTTTTGCAGAGGCTATGCGTAGCTTAGCCATAGTGATCATCAAGAATGGGCATGAATGGTCATCACTTAGCCCCCAAGATGGATATCGTTTCGGATTTCAAGGAGACATGATGAAGACCCTAGAATGATAGGCTAAGTGCCATAAGGAGATGAAGGGCACTTAGAAATAGATAGGGCTTCTTTTTTTTATCTTTGACCGTACTATTAAGAGGGGTTGAGACTAGTAGCTTGACTTAGGAAAGCTTCATGACTTAGGTGTGGTGCACACTTGACTTCCTTAGCTCTAAGCAAGCCTATGGTGACCGTAAGATAGCCTAGAACAACTTCCATATTCATCGCGACGAAAAACGAAGTTGTTAGAACTGTTTTCTGGGCGTCGGACGCTCCTGACAGGGGCACCGGACGCTGTCCGTCGCCGTCGGACAGAGGCGTCGGACGCTGGGTGGTTGAGTCCACAGCGTCCGTCGGCCTTCCAGTGGAGATGTTTTCTGGCTAAGTTTTTCAGGATCCGTCGGACGTTGTCCGTCGGCCAGGCGTCGGACGCTGGGAAGAGCGTCCGTCGACCTTCCAGAGAGGGTGTTTTTCAGGCCGAGCCAGAGTGTAGCGTCAGACGCTGGGATGAACGTCCGTCGCCCAGTGACGTAGCGTCCGTCACTGGGAACAGTGTGTCAGAACTAGCCGTTGGGCAGGGCGTCGGAGCGTCCGTCGCCTATGAACAGAAACTAGCCGTTGGGGCATGCGATGGACCGTCCGTCGCCTAGTCGACAGAGCGTCCACCGCCCAAACTATGAACGGAAACTAGCCGTTGGGGCATGCGACGGACCGTCCGTCGCCTAGTCGACAGAGCGTCCGTCGCCAACTTAAGTTGCCAGCCCGAGGCAGTTTTCAGAGGGTCTTTTTATAGCCCCTCCCACTTCTCTACCACCTTGCCTTTGCTCATTTGAGTTGCTGAGTTTGTTGAGAAGGTTGGGAAGAGAGCAAGAGCCCTAGAGAGAGAGAGTGATTCGCGAATCCATCCATCCTCTCTCTAGTTCATCCAAGAGTTCAAGTGTGCATCCTCTAGTTGTGAAGCTTGAGTGATCAAATGAAGATCGAGGCTTGTTACTCTTGGTGATTGACATCACCTAGACGGTCCGACGGTGCTCGGAGGAAGGTGATCGCCGAAGATTGTCGGCGGCCCTTCTCCATCGACGTTTGTGATCGGTTGTGGGCGATTCACCGAGCCGGAGTGGCGAAGAATCAGCCCGTAGAGAGCACTCATCCCTTGCGCGGGATTGAGGGGGAGCTATACCCTGCGAGGTGCTCCAACGAGGACTAGGGGGGAGTGTCGACTCCTCGATACCTCAGCAAAACATCGCTGTGTCAAGCATCTCTTTCCCTGGCTCTTTAATACCGCATTACTTTCTGCACTTATCTTTCAATTCATACTAGAATTGTGTAGGAAGTTTTTGCTTTCCATTGAGTTGCTACCGCTTTCTAGCTAGGACACACAAGCGGTAGGCACTAGGGAGTTAATTGGCTCTTTATAGGTTTAATTCTTGTTTAGAAATTAAAAAGAGCCCAATTCACCCCCCCCCTCTTGGGCATCTTGTTCCTTTCAATTGGTATCAGAGCAAGGTTTGCTCTAAATTAGGCTTCACCGCCTAGAGCAAGATGTCCCATGGGGATGGACCACCTCCCATGTTCGATGGAGACGACTTTCCTTATTGGAAAGTTCGTATGGAGGCCTATCTAGAGGCCGTTGACGTGGGCGTGCTCAAAGCCGCCACAAAGGGAGACACTCTCTTCGCGGAGGACCTCAACTTTGATAAGCACAATGCCAAGGCGAAGAACATACTCTTTCATGGCATTAGCAAGGATGTCTTCAACCGAGTGCGTAATGCCAAAGACGCATTTGAGTTGTGGACCACTATTTGTGCTCTTCACGAAGGCACAAAAAGTGAGCGTGAAGAACGCTATCACTTGGTCATGGCTAAGCTCAATTCTTTTTCAATGCATGCAAATGAAAATGCAAATGAAATGTACTCACGACTTAACATTATTATAGAGGAATTGAATGGGATTGGTCTCAACCAAATGGCACCGGCCGATGTGGTACGCAAGATCCTTTGTGTCTTGCCCATTGAGAAGTACGGCCACATCATCACGGTTCTTAACCAAGGAGATCTCTCCGCCGCTACACCAACACAAATCTTGGGCAAGATCAATGCTCATGAGATGTACATGAAGATTGGTGATGGTGGCTCCTCTTCCTCCTCCAAGAAGAAAGAAAAAGAGAAGGAGGAGAAGAAGGACTTTGCACTCAAGGCATCCTCCTCGGAGAAGCACAAGATGCAAGTCATGTATGAGAGTGCAAGCGATGATGAGGATGATGATGATCTCGCTCTCATGGTGAAGAAAACAACTAAGATGTTGAAGAAGCTAAGCAAGAATGGAGTCAAGTTTGACTCAAAGAAGAAGAAATTCTTCACAAGCTCTTCAAGAAAGCCTCTCTCCAAGATGGATTGCTACAATTGTGGCAAACTTGGACACTTGTCTCATGCTTGCCCCGAAGAGAAGAAAGACAAGTACAAGAACAAGAAAGCAAACAACAAGTTCAAGTACAACAAGGGCAACAAAGATGAGTCAAGTGATGAGGAGAAGAAGGATGACAAGCCATTCAAGAAGAATAAGAACTTCAACTTCCACAAGAAGAAGAAGAATGGCAAAGCCTACATTGTTGGTGATTGGCTCACCGACATTGAAGACACAAGTGACTCATCCGGAGATGAAAGTGAAGAAGAAAAGGTGGCCGCCTTGGTGATTGGGTCATCTACTCCACCGCCACCACCTCCATCATCTCCGGGCTCATCCTCTACACACCTATGCCTCATGGCTAAAGGTGACAAAAAGGTACAAAAAGAGGATAGTGATGATGAGGCTAGCTCTAGTGATGATAGTGATGATGAGTTTGAGGCACCTTCCTATGATGAGCTAATTGTAATTTGCAACAAATATACTAAGCTCATTAGGAAGTATAAAGCTAAAAGTGAATCAATAGAGAAAACCAACGATAACTTGCATGCTAAGCTTGATGACTTGTCTAGTGCTAATGATGAATTGAAGCTTGAGAACAAATCTCTCTCATCTAGCACTAGGGAGCTCAAAGACTCACTCAAGCAAGCTAATGAGAAACATGATAAGCTTGAGAGGTCAACATAAGAGCTCCATACAAGGTACAACTTGCTAAAAGATGACTACAACCAAGTTAAGAATGAACATGGTACACTTGTGATAGCTAATGAATTGCTTTCAAATGATCTTGCTACACATGTTGCTATTAACCCGGTTGTTAAGTGTGATATAGCTACTTCTTGTGAGGACTTGCTTGATGAAGTTACTAGTGAGCAAAATGCTAAGTGCAAGGGCAAGAAGGTAGTTGAGGCCGAAAAGCATGATGACTATGTGAAGATGAGGCAAGAAAACTCCAAGCTCAAGGAAGAGCTAATCAACCTCAAGGCAAGCAAGCCATTCACTATCAAGTCGGCCAAGCAAGATGAAAAAGATGCAATGACCTTGATTAACTCTCTCAAAGAGGAAAATGCAAAGCTCAAGGTTGAGAAGATCAAGCTTGCAAGTGGATTGGAGAAGTTCACCAAGGGCCACAACCTCCAAAGTGAGCTCTTGATGAACACTATCATGAAGTCCGACAAGTCCGGCATTGGGTTCAAGGAGAACCAAATCATGAAGGCCAAGGTCAAGATAGAAGCTAAGAACTACTATAAGAACAAGGCCATGAGAAACAACTATGACACACCAAAGCCCAAGCCCAAGAAGTGCTATGGATGTGGTCAAGAGGGTCACTTTGAATCTCAATGCAAGACTCCACCTCCCAAGACCTTGCCCAAGCACATAAGGCCTTTTGTTCATGATGCACACTTCATCATCAACAAGGACTCCAAGGGTAGACCCCAAGTTGTGTTTCTAGGTCCTAAGATGAAGAACAAGCCCAAAGTGCTTTGGGTTGCTAAGGAATTGGTGGACAAGGCTATGGGACCTCGCCAAGTGTGGGTTCCCAAACAACAAGCTTAACTTCAAGTTGCTTGTGTGTAGGTGAACTACAAGACCGGTGGAAGTCATTGGGTGATTGATAGTGGATGCACTCTACATATGACCGGTGACTCCCAGATGTTCACCACACTTGAGAAATATTGTGAAGGGCAAGACAAGATTACCTTTGGGGACAATTCAAAAGGCAAGGTGCAAGGCTTAGGCAAAGTGGCAATCTCAAATGATCAATCAATTTCAAATGTCTTGCTAGTACAATCTTTGAGCTTCAACTTGCTATCGGTGGGACAACTATGTGATCTTGGTTTCCAATGTCTCTTCACTCCAAATGAGGTAGTTGTGTCCAAGATTGAAGATTCATCATTGATATTCAAAGGGTTTCGGCACAATAATCTCTACCTAGTGGACTTCACCTCAAATGAAGCTAGTTTGCAAACATGTCTATTCTCCAAGAGTTCTTTGGGTTGGCTATGGCATAGAAGATTAGCACATGTGGGAATGTCAACTTTGAAGAAGCTTGTCAAGAAGGAATTGGTTAGAGGTGTGAAGGATGTTGTGTTTGAGAAGGACAAACTTTGTAGTGCATGTCAAGCCGGCAAGCAAGTGGCAAACACTCATCCAACCAAAGCTTTCATGTCAACCTCAAGAGTCTTAGAGCTACTTCACATGGATCTATTTGGACCTACCACCTATGCTAGCCTTGGTGGCAATCTCTTTTGCTTGGTGGTAGTTGATGACTACTCTAGGTACACTTGGGTGTTCTTTCTTCAAGACAAGGGAGAGACTCAATCAATATTCAAGAAGTTTGCAACTAGAGCCCAAAATGAGTTTGATGTGAAGATCAAGAAGATAAGAAGTGACAATGGGACCGAGTTTGTAAACACCAAGATTGAAGACTATTGTGATGAAGTTGGGATCAAGCATGAAGTATCCGCCACCTATACTCCTCAACAAAATGGTATAGTAGAGAGGAAGAACCAGACACTTATCACTCTTGCAAGATCAATGCTTGATGAATACAATACCCCCAAGAAGTTTTGGGCCGAAGCAATCAACACCGCATGCTATGCGGCCAACCGGCTATTTGTCCAAAGGCTTCTCAAGAAGACACCCTATGAGCTTATGAATGGAAAGAAGCCGGATATATCCTTTTTCCGAGTGTTTGGTTGCAAAGTGTACATCTACAAGAAGCGCCAACACTTGGGCAAGTTCCAAAGAAGATGTGACATTGGTTTCTTACTTGGTTATTCTCTTAAATCCAAGGCATACCATGTATTTAACAAAGCCACCGGCTTAGTTGAAGAAACGTATGACTTGGAGTTTGATGAAACTAATGGCTCTCAAGAAGAGCATGAAAATCTTGATGATGTAGGTGATGAACCCTTGAGGGATGCTATGAAGAATATGCTCATTGGTGCAATCAACCCACAAGAGGTGGAAGAAGTTGAAGATGATGCAAATCAAGAACCCTCTCCACCTCACATGCCTCAAGTTGATGAAGAACAAGTGAGGGAAGCACAAGAAGATACCTTCATCCCTCAAGATCAAGCCGAGGCTCAAGCTAGTGATGTTGATCCGGATTGGGTGAATGCCATGCACGAAGAGTTGAACAACTTCACCCGGAACGAAGTGTGGACACTAGTAGAAAAGCCCAAAGGAGCAAGAATCATTGGCACCAAGTGGGTGTTTAGGAACAAGCAAGATGATCAAGGCGTGGTTGTGAGAAACAAGGCAAGATTGGTGACAAAGGGGTTCTCCCAAGTTGAAGGCTTGGATTTTGGGGAGACCTTTGCACCAGTTGCATGACTAGAAGCCATCCGTATCCTTTTGGCATATGCTTCACATCATAAAATGAAACTTTTTCAAATGGATGTGAAGAGTGCCTTTCTTAATGGTTTCATTAATGAACTTGTTTTTGTCTCATAACCTCCCGGGTTTGAAGACCCAAATTGTCCTAATCATGTGTATAGGTTGTCCAAGGCACTCTATGGATTGAAGCAAGCTCCAAGAGCTTGGTATGAGAGGCTAAGGGACTTCCTACTCAAGAAGGGCTTCAAGATCGGGAAAGTGGACACCACACTCTTCACCAAGGTGCTAGATGGAGAGATCTTTGTTTGCCAAGTGTATGTCGATGACATTATATTTGGGTCAACAAATCAAGATCATAGCAAGGAATTTGGTGCATTGATGTCCAAGGAGTTCGAGATGTCGATGATTGGCGAGCTAACCTTCTTCCTTGGCTTCCAAGTGAAGCAATTGAGGGAGGGCACCTTCATATCTCAAGATAAGTACACTTATGATGTGCTCAAGAAATTCAAGATGGAGGATTGCAAGCCAATCAAGACCCCAATGCCTACTAATGGGCATCTCGATCTCGATGAGGGAGGTAAACCGATTGACCAAACTCTCTATCGTTCTATGATCGGTAGTTTACTTTACCTCACCGCATCTAGGCCGGATATCATGTTTAATGTGTGCATGTGTGCTAGGTTTCAAGCAAACCCTAAGGAGTCGCATCTTTGTGCGGTTAAAAAAATCCTTAGGTACTTAAGGCACACCCCTAGCATGGGTCTTTGGTATCCCAAAGGAGCTCCCTTCCAACTAGTTGGCTATTCCGATTTGGATTACGCCGGGTGTAAGGTTGATAGGAAGAGTACCTCCGGCGGGTGCCACATGCTAGGAAGATCACTTGTTTCTTGGTCCTCAAAGAAGCAAAATAGTGTGGCATTGTCAACCGCCGAGGCAGAATACATTGCCATGGGAGCAAGTTGTGCACAAATCTTATACATGACCCAAACACTCTTTGATTACGACGTGTTTTTAAAAGAAGTTCCACTTTTGTGTGATAATGAAAGCGCCGTAAAGCTTGCAAATAACCCGGTTCAACACTCTCGCACCAAGCGCATAGATATTCGCCATCACTTTCTTAGAGATCATGTGGCTAGGAAAGACATAACACTAGTTGGAGTTAAGAGCGAAGATCAATTGGTGGATATCTTCACTAAACTACTCGATGAAACAACCTTTTGTAGGTTGAGAAGCGAGTTAAATGTGCTTGATCACTCTAATTTCACTAAAAGATGAGTTTGTGTGAACCATGCATTCATATGTAATATAACTTGTTTAATTTGGTAATGCACATAGGCTTGGCTAACGCGGTTAAGATAACCGCCCTCAAAGCGTGTGACAAAGCTTAACCGCGGTTTAAACTTGCAAGCAACCTAGATTCAAATTTTGTATTGCATAGCATATGCATGTGTGTTGTTTGTCGTTTTTTTTGGTTAAGTTTGAGCATCCTCTGCGTTCGTCCACTTAGGGGGAGCATTCCAAGCTCAAGACACTTCTATACCCCTCTTGTGGCCATATGATGTCTCCTTGGTGATTCCATTCGAATATTTTTTGAGCCAAAACTAAATTTAAGCCTATGGCAAACTATTTGAAAATGAGTGTTTGAGAGATGATTCTCATATCAAGTCCAATCAGGTGTTATTTGGATCTTATTGGGATTGGAACTTGGTTGGGAGAAAGACGCAAAAACAAAATTTGAAAAATTCTATTAAAAAGGCGTCGGACGCTGCCGACGGACGCTCAGTGTCAATTGCCTCAACGTCCGTCGCGATCATCCGGAGATTAAAATTGCCCGCTAACAGGGCGACGGACGCTCCCCCTAGTGTCCGTCGTGGAGCGTCCGTCGCGGTCAATGCGATTGGGCGTTTCAAATCTGTTCTGGAAGCCCGACGGACGATGCCGTCGGACTCTCCCCGAGCGTCCGTCGTAGTCCAACGGAGCGTCCGTCGCTCCACGTCGGAGCGTCCGTCGCGAACTTAACGGCGAAATTTTTTAGAAAAACCCCGCTCTTCCTCTGTTCACTCGCCCGATCTGTTTTTCCGTCCGCCGCCGCACACCAAACCCTAGCCGCCGTTCTTCCATCGCCGCTGAACACCAAATCCACCCGCTCCGGTGAGCTCCTCCCTGCACTGCGCCGTCCTCTCCCCTGCCCCGCCCGCTCCATCTCCCTGCGCCGCCGCCAGTCCTCTGCACCACCGCCGCGCCCAAGCACTAATCCGCCAAGCACCACCACCGCTCCAGTGCAGTTCCCCCTGCCTTGCAGTGCTAGCGCCGGAAGCACCCCCTGCCTGCATTTCCTCCCTCTGATTGAGGATTCCCTATTGCGGATTTCGAATTGCGGTTGATCGATCGAAGGATCTTTCCTCTTCTCTCTTTTTGGTCAGGGTTCGAGGTATGGTAGTTGTTTTCTTCGATCTATCCTTACCTACATTCATGCTTCCATAGATCTTCTCATCTCTAGCTTATATGCTTATGGTTATACTCGTATCTATCTATCGAGCAGGGTCAGTATCTGAGGTATTTGCTTGAGCAGTGGGCAGTGTCAGTAAACTCGGGGCAAAGCCCGCGAGTACGGACCGAGGCAAAGCCTCGCGAGGATAGTCCAGGGCCGGCGTGCCACTCTTGTTTGGTCTGCGGATTGTCAGTTGTTGTTTGTCAGTGTTTTCAGTGACAGTTGGGGCAGTGAGTTGGTGGTTTGTCTTTTGAGGATTCTTGTCAGCAATTTGATTGCAAAAGGTTGAGATATGGCAAGGACGAAGAATGCCGGTCCCGTTCCCGGTAGTGGTGGTGACCCTCCACCTCCACCGCGTCCACCCACTGACCGGGGAAAGGGAAAGCAAAAGGTTATCTCTCGGAAGCGCAAGAGGCCCTTGATGTCCGATGCTAAAGATTGACCTTTATGTTCTTTTGCAGGCCCTGCAACAACAGTCCCATACCCTTGGCCTACGCGACTACCTCAAGATGGGAATGGGCCGAGTCGGCCCACTGGGTCGTTGACCCAACCCGTAAAAGTAAGGCCATTGGGCCATGCGGGTCGGCCTCAAACTAAAAACGGGTCAATGGAGTCGGTACCTTTTGACCCGTCGGGTCACACGGGGTCGACCCGCGTGGCTTCTCCGTCTCTGCTCCTCTCTCTGTCCGCACTCCACGCGAAGGCATCGCCGACGATTCGTTAGGGTTTGGGGCCACCGAGGTCGGTACTGGTGAGGTGGGTGCTCCTCCCCTGCTGGTTGGTATGCCTTGGATCCACCGGATCTGCTCATGACTCATGAGGCAGCGGTGGCGGCGGGTGTGGCGGCGACCGGGCGGCGATGTATTGTGGGTTGGGCGCCATCTGCCTGGACAGGATAGCGCTCCAAGAAGATATATTGTGGGTTGGGCGCCATCTGCCTGGACAGGATAGCGCTCCAAGAGACGGTCGTCATCAATGGCTGCGACCATGCCTTTGGTCAGTTTATACCCCCACCCCTCCCTCTTTCTCCTAGACAGGGTTTGTGGACCAGATGGAACCCCGTCCGCGTTCTTGCGTGCTCTTAAACAGGGCTTCTTGTCAGGTGGTGCTTGGCATCAGTTCCATACTTGCAATGAACCGATCATTATGTTGTATGCTTTTCAAAAGTTCTCTTTTCTAAATATTGGTCCGTTGAGTGTTGTTGATTTGTTGGATATATTGGTCAGATGCAGTCTTGTAGGCAAACATTCTTGTATTTCCATTCACGCGTCCTCTGTATATATTGGTCAGCTGTAGGATCCCAGTTAGAAATTCATTGTCAGTATTAGCATGACTAGTATTTCCTTTTTATTTTTTCATGTTTTTTTTATAAGAAACGTGATATATTAAGGTTAAAAACAGTTTATACAAATGAGGGAGAAAGGCTCCCAGCCCGACAAAGAAAGGAAATTACAAGGGCACATGGAAACATGTGCTGAATTTGAGCAGGAAAACCTGACATGTAAAATGGATGCTGATCTAGCACTAGTGGCTAAATTGTGAGCCGCGACATTTACGTCCCTGCTAATCGTGATCACCTGATGGGAGAGGCTTTGAGTTTGCAGTCGAAAGTCCATTGTGAAAGGTTTGATCCTCCAATGCTCAGCACTAATGGGGCAACAATTTAGATATTTGACTAGCATTTCATTGTCGGAGAGAAAACTTACTTCCTGTAAATTAAGTTGTTTTGAAAGTCTTGCAGTCAAAGTAAGCGCAGCAGCTTCAGCCATGATTACTGATGATATTTGTTGAATTTGAGCCTGTACATGCAGAGAGAGCTTTTGAGATGGAGAACACAGAACAATTCCAATGTCTGCTATCTTTAAATCATTTGAAACATCAGGAGTAGTGGCAGCGTCAACAAAACATCTTGTACCCGACAGAAGAGTTGGTATGGTGTGTATGGTGTGGCTATCATGAGAATTCATTTGTATTGTTGGAGTGACTGCTGGAGCATACTGGGGGTTAGTGGCCACTGAAGAGTCTGCCTTTGTTTTAAGATGTACTTTAGCTATGGACCATTTTCTTTTGTTAAACCTTAGATCATTCCTTGCTTTCCGTAAGTACCAAAGAGAGGTGAATGTTTTTTGTACCCTTTCCGGAGATGAATTTTGTGGCAGGATGGCTGCAATTGCTTCCTGAACACCATCTTGATCTTGAGGAAGAAGGTGAGTTCTAAGAAGAGGATCTGCAGAGAACCAGAAAGCTCTAGCAAAGTCACAGTCCAAGAAGAGGTGCCTATCTTTCAATTGCGTGTGGCCAGTATTTCTGGTGATGCTCTTTTTGGATTTTAGATGCATCTGCATGCACTCAGTTCTTTTTATGGTATCTAGACATGATTAGGATGTACTCTAGACATGTCCTGTTTTCTCTGTCCAGTCATCAACCAACTGAACTGCTGCTTTGATTGTTAATTTTAGAGGAGTTAGTTTGAGCTCGGGTATTTAGTAGTACATTACTGCTTACCGTGGCTTCCTAGAATAGAAATGTTGCAGATCCTATGTCTCAAGGAGACGATGCACTCTTCATTAATGTGGTTATTGTTCTAAAAATTCCATAGATTTATATACAAATATATTATATGTAACTGAATCTAGTTTGTTGAACTAGCATAGCTGCTACTGAATTGAACTAACTGGCCTATTACTGAATTGAACCACAGGTTTCTAGTGGCAAGTCAATACTTAATCCTTGTCCATGTTCGTTTTTAACACGTAAATGAGTTATTATAATTTTATTTTTCTTCATGTTTGTTTTTGAACATGCAAATGAATTATTATAATTTTATTTTTTTACCATGCAGATGAAGACGGATAATCTCACTCAGGGAGTTCGGTGAAGACTTGAGACAGTTTTGATGCCTGTGTTCCATCTTTTCATTTAGCTAATATAGTCATTAGATTGTAGTGTCGAGTTGGAGCCATGACTATAAGAATGATGTTGTCTGTGTACTTGTCTGTGTTTTATAAAGGTTCACGGTCACGGATTTAATATTTGATATATTAAGTATGTCCAATTATCTATTTAAGTGCATTATTACAACTAAAGTGATAAGATTTTGGGTCGGCCCCAGGGTACCCGTTGGGTCAGCGATGCCAATGACTTTAGGAGATTTGGGTCGGCTCATGGCCCTGCGAATTGGCCTTGAGACCACGGGACCAGGTCCAAGGCCAGGTCCGGGCCGGCCCGTTCCCATCTTGAGAATATGGAATGCTAGCTAGCTGGTTCAAATCGAGTACTATATATATATATATATATATATATATATATATGCATGCATGCTTACGCCAATATCGAATTTGATTGTTGGGACTTTTGTTCTGCAAGTAACCACGCGTGATTTTATCCATGGGTCGGTGTTCATGGAGTGACACACATCATGCACATACTTGCAGATCTGAGGATATGCATGGAGATCTTAGAGTTAGCTGAGTTCATGGCAAGCCAACTCTCAAGTCTCAACCTATAGCAGATCTAAAAAGCCACAAAAAAAATTAAACTTGAAAGAAAGTGAGGAACCAAAATTAACATGATATAGGTAAAATCTGAGGGGCTGACTGCTATTATTCACGCCCCAAAGCTTTGCCAATCGCCAGGCACAGTCCTCATGGGCAAAACGGTTTATTCTGACACTGTGCTGTCCATGCATCTGTGCACCATCCATGTCGATACGCCCGCCCCATATACCACCTGGATCCAAAAGCATCCACCCTTTCGAACTGATAATTAATTAACAAACACCGCGGGCCCTAATAAAATATTTAAGAAAGACCTAACCACCCAGTACTTGGCTTCTGTTGATCATCAAGTCAGTCGCTAAGCATGATTAGACGCTCGTACGGACACACTCAGAGCGCGGTAAAGGTACAGTTGCGGTGAGTGGACCGGAGACTGGGGACGGCGGCGGGGGTACGTGCTCCACGCCCCGGCCGGCTCATGGCTCTAGGGGTTTTTCTCCCCTTCCGACTATATAGCGGCCCTCTCTGCCCCTCACCCACTCCGCTCCCCTCTGCTTTCCCTCGTTCCTCTGCCACTGCCAAGGCCGGGCAGGGAACCACCAACCCCAGAGCCATGGCTTACCGCCGCGTTCCTCTGCACAACCCTTCTCCCATGGCTTACCGCGGCGGCGGACGCCGAGGAGCCGGGGCTGCAGCGGAGGCAACCCCTTCTTCATCTGGCCACCACCGCCTTCCACGCCGCGACCGGTGTCGATCGGCGGCTAGCGTGGGCCTATGGTGCTGCCGCACCAGCACGGCAGGTACGGGGTGCCGATGGGCGTGTACCGGCGCCCGTCCGGGCAAGCGGCGTTTGTCAGGGCGGCCGCACCACTGCCGCCCCAGGTGTCCGTCTCACCTGCGGTTTCGGCAGCCCAGGGTGTTGGAATTAGATCTTCACCGTTTAGGCCCAACAGCCTAAACGAGCCCTAGGTCTGCGCCCTGATCGGGGGCGCCCAACCATGTGGTTGGTGGGCCCCCGTCGCACAGTGCTATAAAGACTAGGTGGGGGCCGGGGCGCCAGGCACGCGAAACGAGATTCACCTGCGCCGCCATCTCCCCACCTACATCTAAACCCTAGACCGATCTAGAGGGAGCGCTGCCAGCGGCGGGAAGCTCCACCGACGCCGGTGAGCACCGGATGACGACTGACACGACTACAGAGGCGACACCGACGGCCATGGCGAGTGGCCGCTCCAACCCCAACACCACCACCGCCACTGCATCTCCCGTGGACTCCTCTGGTATGAGATCTACTCTCTCTCTCTCTGTGCATGCATATGAACTGCATCTATCTACCCGAACTACTTATATCCTACTGGATCCGCTCCTAGACGATCCTACGAACCTATCAATGGTATCAGACGCCTCCTACGAAGGGGATCCACTCGGATTAGAGCCTAATCGGCTCCACCGACCGAAACCCTAACCCTAAATCTCAAGAACACAGAAGGGATTAGGGAGAAGAACAAGAACAGACGTCGGATCGGCATGAACGAAAACCAAATTGAAACCCTAACTACACAGGGAACCCGATCCGAATCAAAACAAATCAAGAACACCGAACCCAAACTCGAAACCCTAATCCTAAAGAAGAGGTGCTCATACCTGGGGCTCCATTGCCGACGCGTGGGAAGAACTAGACCCGCCACCGCGCGGCCTCTGTCCCATGCGCGGCATGAATCCACCGCGGCTAGCCCGCTCGATGGCGGTGCGTCCACACCTCGGTGGGCGCGCGCACCGGTGAGGAGGCCGGCGGCGGCGACACTGTCTTCCTCCCGACCGGATCCTTCGGGCCACCGCCGTCGCGCCTTGGGCCGCCGCTGCCCTCTTTGTCTCGTGCGGCGCGGAAGAGAAAGGGGAGGGAGAGGGAATCAAATGAACTAGGGTGTCGGGGGAGCCGGCCGTCGGCCGCGGTTTTGATCCCGCGAGACGTCTGCTCTGCCGTCAGATCGGATCGCCCTAGATCGGACGGTCCGCGGCAGCGCTAGCCTGCTGGGCCGCCTTTGAGCCCAGGCGGGTGGGTTCTTTCCTGGCGCAGGCCCACATTGCGGCCTGGGGGAGAAGGGGAGTCCCGCGCGCGCGCGGCCGACTGGGTCGTTTTGGCCTCTGGGCCGATTTGTTTGCCCCGGCCCGCAAAATGAACAGTGAAGTTTTTTCCATTTTTTATTTCCAGAAATCAAATGAAATTGATATTTGAATGAATTTGAATGAATTTGGATGAAATTTTCTCTGCACAAATTTTATCCAACGATAATTTTTGTTCAGAGAATAATAATAATAATAATATGAATAATATTCTGGAAAATAATTTTTGAACAATTTTATTTATTCTATTTTCCAGAAACATTAAATCGAATCACTTGATATTTGAATGAATTTTGAATTGAAATTTGATGGATTATTCTCTATACAAATTTTATCCAACGATAATTTTGTTTAGAGAACAATACAAATTGAATTTTTTCTGGAAAATAAGATTATGAACATTTTATTGTTTCCGCTGCGAAGAAAATATTGAATTTCTCCCTTAATTAAATTTGAACCAACGGGATAATTTAATTTTGAGTGAATTATGAATTTTTGATCATTTTGATGAGATTATAATATTGTTATTTTCGGACCAACGTTGTTAATAACATTATTATAATGAATAGCTATGCATTTATTTTACTTCTGCCCAACGGTGATGTATAAATTCTTGCATAGATGAATTGTATGTTTTAAATTTGACCAACGTTGAGTTAAGGCATGCAATTTTATGATGAATGTTTCTCACTTTTCTTTGGACAAATTTCAGGAGTTAAAGGAATGGTGAACATAAACAACATTCCTCCGCTCAATGGTACCAACTACCGTGTGTGGCGGGAGAAGTACGAGTTGGAACTTGCACTGACAGAAATTGATCTTGCCATCACTTCACCGTGTCCTACTATTCCAGAGCAACCGGAGAAGAGAACTGATGAAACTGACAAAGCATTTCACGCCCGAAAGCGTGACTTCGCTGAAATCAGAATGAAATATGATATTGAACACAGGCGTTGGATTCAATCCAATCGAAAATGCTTGTTGGTGGCAAAAGCCACCATTGAAGACCAAATCCGAGGGTCAATCCCAGAATGCATCACCGCCATTGAATACCTCGAAAGGGTAAAGAGTCAGTTTACTGGGTCTTCTAAGGCCACAGCAAGCACAATGATACATAAACTTGTATCTGAGAAATACAATGGTGGTGGTGTGCGTCAGCACATATTGAAAATGAAGACAATGGCAGCGAAATTAAAGACAATGGATTTGGGGATCAATGACAAGTTCCTCATTCACTTGGTTTTTCTTTCTCTGCCAAAAGAATTCGAAACTTTTGCTGTGAACTACAATATGATGCTTGAAAACTGGGACATTGAAAAGCTCATTGCAATCTGCGTCCAGGAGGAAGAGAGAATCAAGTCCGCACAGGGTGAATCAGCTCATCTTGTCAAGGACAATAAAAGAAAGAATTACTACAAGAAACCACAGGGGAAACCCTAGTGGAATAAAGGCTCTCCCTCCAAGCCACAAGAAAATGCACTTGCAAAGGGAAAAGAAAAGGACTCTCAGGATGAGGACTTCAGAAAATATGGCAATGCTGAAAAAGACCAGTGCAAGGAATGCTTCAAGAGAGGGCATTACAAGAGAGATTGCCCTGTCTACCTGAAAAAGCTACTAAATAAAGGTGATGATACTATCACATTTGTAGATGAATCCCTGTTTTTATGTTATTCGAACACCTCTTGGTGGATTGATTCAGGTGCAACAATTCACGTTTCGAATTCTTTACAGGGGTTAAGTGGGAGGAGAACCCTGCCAAGAGGAGAAAGAACGATTAAAGTTGCGAATGGAGTACAAGCTGGAGTTGAAGCCATTGGCGATCTAGCTTTAGAATTAAAAGATGACTTTGTACTTAAGCTCAGAAATGTACTCTATGTTCCCTCTTTACGTAGGAATTTAATAAGTGTTTCGAAACTCGATGATGATGGATTTGGCTGTCATTTTGGTAATGGCAGATGTGAACTATTTGATAATAATGATAAATGTGTTGGTCTTGCCTTCCGACAAGACAAGCTTTATTTATTATCTCTTGCTGAAAATGCGAATCATGAATGTGATGTTGTGAATGTCTCCCAATCTACAAATGAGAATAAGAAGTGGAAGAGAAATGAAAGCGACTCTTCGAAATTATGGCATTGTCGTTTGGGCCATATTTCGAGGGGGAGAATAGAACGCTTAGTGAAACAATCAATTCTTCCGCACTTAGAATTCTCCGATTTTGAACAATGTGTTGATTGCATCAAAGGAAAATATGTTAAGAAAATAAAGAAAGATGCCAAACGAAGCACGAGAGTATTAGAAATAATCAACACGGACATTTGCGGTCCATTCCCAATGAAAAGTGTGGATGGTTATGATTCGTTCATAACATTCACAGATGATTACTCTCGTTATGGTTATATTTATCCAATTAAAGAAAGAACAGAAGCATTGGATAAATGTAAGATATTTAAAGCCGAAATTGAAAATCAACACAACATGAAAATAAAGATAGTTTGATCAGACCGTGGTGGAGAGTATTACGGGCGACATACCCCGTATGGCCAAATTACAGGTCCCTTTGCAAGGTTCCTACAGGAAAATGGCATAGTCGCTCAATACTCCACACTGGGGGAGCCTCAGCAAAATGGAGTGGCTGAAAGAAGAAACCGTACCCTAATGGATATGGTGAGAAGCATGATGAGCTACTCTACCCTACCGGTTGGTTTATGGATGGAGGCACTGAAAACCGCCATTCATATACTCAATCGAGTACCAAGCAAGTCGGTGCAGAAAACACCGTATGAATTATGGACAGGAAGAGAACCCTCACTTAAGAACTTACATGTGTGGGGCTGTCCAACTGAGGCAAAGGTTTTTAACCCAAATATTGGAAAGTTAGACTCCAAGACTGTCAGCTGCCATTTCATTGGCTATCCAGAAAGATTGAAAGGATATCGATTCTATTGTCCTGATAGATACACGAAATTTGTTGAAACAAGACACGCTGTGTTCTTGGAGGATGACATGATCAGGGGGAGCAAGGTAACACGTGAAATTAGACTTGAGGAGAAGCGGGTACATGTACCCACTCCGATGGTTGAAGAACCATACTTTACGTTACCTGCTACCGATGCTGCACCAGTAGTACAGGATACTGTGGTGACAACGCCTGTTGTGAATTCTCCCATAGCGACAACAAATGAACAAGAGGAACCTGTTCATCAGGAACCTATAGAACCAGATGTTGCTATTGAGGAAGAACAACAACAGCCCATAGTGGACCAAGTGCCAGAGGCCCTTAGAAGGTCTCAAAGAACTAGAAGGTCAGCTATTCCAGATGATTATGAAATTTATGAAACTGAAGAATTCCATATGGAAGATGACCCTATAACTTTTGAAGAAGCCATGAGAAGCGAACACTCATCGAAGTGGCTTCAGGCCATGGAAGATGAGATGAAATCTATGAACACCAATAAGGTTTCGGTTCTAGAAAACATTCCTAAAGGAGCTAAGAAAGTAGGATCCAAATGGGTCTACAAGACGAAATATGACTCCCAAGGGAATATTGAAAGACACAAAGCGCGACTTGTGGCTAAGGGTTTTACCCAAAGAGAAGGGATTGATTACAATGAAACTTTTTCCCCAGTTTCTTGTAAAGATTCTTTCAGAATTATTATGGCACTTGTGGCTCACTATGATCTAGAATTACATCAGATGGATGTAAAGACCACATTCCTAAATGGGGATTTGGATGAAAATGTCTATATGGCACAACCAAAAGGTTTTGTCGTAAAAGGAAAAGAGAATATGGGGTGTCGTCTGAAAAGATCCATTTATGGTTTGAAACAAGCTTCGAGACAGTGGTACTTGAAGTTTGGTAAAACTATAAAGGGTTTTGGGTTTACAGAAAATGTCGAGAACAATTGTGTCTATGTGAAATTTAAGAATAAGAAATACATATTCCAGATCCTATATGTAGATGACATCTTACTTGCTAGTAGTGATGTCAACCTACTATTGGAGACGAAGAAATTCTTGTCCTCGAACTTTGATATGAAATATCTCGGTGAAGCTTCGTTTGTCTTGGGAATTGAGATTCATCGAGATAGAAGAAGAGGGGTATTGGGATTGTCGCAGAAGGCATACATAGAAAAGGTTCTGAAGAAATTTAGTATGCATGCGTGTAGACCATCTCCTGTTCCGATTGTCAAGGGCGATAAATATGGGGAACATCAGTGTCCCAAGAATCAATATGAAATTGATCAAATGAAAGCGGTACCGTATGCTTCGGCAATTGGAAGTTTACAATATGCTCAAACGTGTACACGCCCTAACATAGCTTTTGTTACCGGGTTACTTGGCAGATATCAAAAGAATCTAGGAATTGAACATTGGAAATTAGTGAAGAAAGTCTTGTGTTATTTGCAAGGTACGAAAGGTCTCATGTTGACATATGAAAAATCTGATTCCCTGCACATAGAGGGGTATTCAGATTCTGACTATGTTGGAGATGAAAGAAAATCCACATCAGGATATATATTTACTCTTGCTAAAGGAGTGATATCGTGGAAAAGTTCGAAACAAACAGTGACTACATCCTCGACAATGTACGCCGAGTTTGTAGCTTGTTATGAGGCCTCGAGGCAGGTAAATTGGTTGAAGAAATTTGTACCCCGATTGAAAATAATTAAAAGTATAGAAAGACTGATGCGGTTGTATTGTGATAACAACCCAATGGTAGAATATGCTCACAACAATAGGTCAAGTGGTGCTGCAAAACACATTGACATAAAGTACTATGTTGTGAAAGATAAACTTCGGGATCATATCATAAATCTTGAGCATATACGAACAGAAAAGATGCTAGCGGATCTGCTCACAAAAGGCCTTCCACCCAGTGTGTTCAGAGGACACATAGCCGGCATGGGTTTAAGGGAGAGCCTATGATTCCCGAAGAATAAGAAGGGCCCAGAATAATGAAAACTTTATTCCAAAATAGAAAGGCGTGTAGTAGCTGTGAGTCTAACAACAAGAATTGTTGTGACGATGAAGCATGCTCTATATACTAATTTGTTATGGAATAGAAAGAATTGAAATGTTGAATTAGAATGAGAATTGAAGAATGAATAATAATTGTGTAAGATCTAGGGGAGAATGTTGGAATTAGATCTTCACCGTTTAGGCCCAACGGCCTAAACGGGCCCTAGGTCTGCGCCCTGATCGGGGGCACCCAACCATGTGGTTGGTGGGCCCCCGTCGCACAGTGTTATAAAGACTAGGTGGGGACCGGGGCGCTAGGCACGCGAAACGAGATTCATTTGCGCCGCCATCTCCCCACCTACATCTAAAACCCTAGACCGATCTAGAGGGAGCGCTGCCAGCGGCGGGAAGCTCCACCGACGCCGACGAGCACCGGATGACGACTGACACGACTACAGAGGCGACACCGACGGCCATGGCGAGTGGCGGCTCCAACCCCAACACCACCGCCGCCACTGCATCTCCCGTGGACTCCTCTGGTCTGAGATCTACTCTCTCTCTCTCTCTCTGCATCATATGAACTGCATCTATCTACCCGAACTACTTATATCCTACTAGATCCTGAAAGGATCAAGATGCCCAATAGGGGGGGGGGTGAATTGGGTTTGTTTTAAATTTCTAAAGAAAATATGAAAACCTATCAAATGCCAAGCACCCCCTAGTGCCTACGATCCGTGTGTCCTAGCTAGAAAGCGGTAGCAGTTCATGGAAATTTAAAACAACCTATGCAATTCTAGTAGGTAAGATAATAACAAGACGGAATGTAATGTAGGAAATGTAAAGAGCTAGGGAAAAGAAATTCTCAGTGACGCAGCGATGTTTTCCCGAGGTATCGAGGTGTCGACACACCCCCTAGTCCTCGTTGGAGCACCTCGCAAGGTATCGCTCCCCCTCTACCCGTGCAAGGGTAGAGTGCTCTCTACGGGCTGATTCTTCGCCACTTCGGCTCGGTGAATCGCCCACAACCGATCATAGAAGCTTGGAGAAGAGCCGCCAACAATCTTCCGACGATCACTTCCTCTGAACACCACCAAACCGTCTAGGTGCTGTCGAACACCAAGAGTAACAAGCACAAGACCTTCACTTGACCAACTCAAGGCTAGGAAGGTGGATGGATGCACACAAGTCACTCCTAATCACTCTAGGAGGGAAGAACAAGATGAACTCTCTCTAATCTCTCCCTCACTAGGCACTTGACTCTCCAAAGGATTTCTCAAGGTGTCACCAGCTGAAACAATGGCCAAGAGTGGTCCTAAGGACGAAGGGGGCAACTATAAATAGTCCCCACCTCCAAAACTAGCCGTTTTTTACTTTTTCCTCTCTCTGCGAAGCCACCGGACTAGTCCGGAGCTTATACCACCGGACCAAGCACACTGGTCCGGAGCTCACTCTGAATTCCAACTCAGGCACCGTCGGACAACTCTGCTTGGTCCGACGCCCTGATCCGACGCACTGGTCCGGAGCCAGGGTGCTCTCTCAGTGAAAAACTTCTTCTCTTTTTCGAACCATCGGACCACTCTCCTTGGTCTGGAGCCCTGGTCCGGAGCCAGGGGGCTTACTGCATGAAACCAACCTCCTGTCTTGAGGCGTCGGACTAGCCGTCGGACTCACCGTCAGACTAGTCCGGAGCCTTCTCTCTCTCTGACACGAGCCATCGGACCACTCTCCTATGGTCCGACGCTTTCCTGACAGGTGGTCCGGAGCTCCTCGAGCTGAGATTTTGCCTAAGTCAAGGACCGTCGGACCACTCTCCTATGGTCCGACGCCTACTTGGCAGACTGGTCCGGAGCCTCTTTCTCCCCCTATTTCAACTATTTTTGCTGAGATTTCTCAAGGGATTTTTCTCCTACCATTTCTAGGGTTTACCAAGGGCTGAAAGCAAGGTCTCTAGGACTAGTTGTGACAAGTGTGCATATACCCACTCTCCTAAACTCTCCTAGGTCAAGCTACTAATCTCATACCCCCCTTTATAGTACGGTCAAAGGAAAAACAAAAACCCTAGCTATACTTAGTGCCCTTCTCAACCTTATGGCACTAAGAACTAGCCTAGTCTTCAACTTGTATCTTCATCCTTTGCAACCGAAACGATTTCCATCTTGGGGGCATGAGTATCCATTAAGCCCATTCAAATTGCATCACTAATGACCTAACACAAATGACTTTGCCTCTGCAAAACACACGTTAGTCATAGTGACCTAGTATTGTCGTTAATCGCCTAAACACAAGGGCCTCATGCACGGACTCGTCTGGAGTCTGAAGAACCGGAGACTGCGAAGGCTGTACTAGAGTGGAAGTGACCATTGTAGCATCGGTAGCAATGGTAGCTGTAGGTGGAGTGGACATGGCTGGAGCCCGACTGTCGTGTGTAGCCTCTGAGGAAGCTACTGAAGAGCGGTGCTGATCAGCTATCGGTGCAACAAGCTCTGTCTCAACCTCTGTTGCTATCTGTGGACCAGTGGGGGACGGCTGCCCTGTAATGTCGCTGAACGACGCAGATAGATCTCTAGCAGTAGCACCCATCGTAACAGTAAGCGACGTGAAACCAGTAGTGAGAGGGGTGAACTGCTGAGTTGGGCCGAAAGTGTCCAACCACTGTGTCACCTGAGTCGTCGGTGACTGGAACGGGGTGGTCAATCCGGCACCCTGAAGTCCACTGGACTGTACGGCTGGGGTGGGAGTGACTGTCTGACCGACAGAACTCGCAGGGGCCACTGAAGGGCCAACTGAGGGGCCAACTGAAAACTAAGGTCCTCCTATCTGCCCAACTGACTGAGAGGGCTGAGATGTGCTCATCATTTGTATCTGAGGGGCTGCTGGAAACTCAAGAGGAGGAGCGCCAGTCCACTTCATCATGTGGGCCATAAAGGCCATATTCTGCTGCTGAAGCTACTAAGACTGAAGCTAGAGGCGATGTGACTCTAACTGCATGGCTAGCATCTGTCGCTGCATCTCAAAGTGGCGCTCCTCAGACTGCCTCTGCATCTCATCCTGTCACTGCTGAACCTGAGTGACTGCAGTGACTAGGGAGCTCTATTGCTCATTAAGACGGTCAAGGATCTTCAACATCATCGTCTCTGTGGCAGAGCCAGAGCCGCCAGCCTCAGTGTTGTGAGCCCGTGGGGGCATAGGTGGAACTGGCTGGAAGTCGGCGTCTGAGCTGTCTGAAGTAGTGTCCTCAGGAGTCACATCAGCTCCAGTATCTAAACCATGGAGCTCCTGCTGCTCAACACACCGTATAGCCTCATCCTGAGCATCAACATCAGCTCTGTCAGCTGGAGCAGTCCTCTCTCTGACCAGACGAAGCACCCGGTTCCCAAATCGGCTATCAAACGAACCAAGGACTCTGTAGGCCGGGAAAGAAGTCGGTGACTGATCCAGCAGGGCATGGAGTCCAGGGTTGGCTCCCTCAAGCTCAATAGCTATGATTGATGAAATCCAATGAGCATAGGAAAACTGACGTCGTGCCCTCATACCATCCGCTATCACATCCTCAATCTCTGACACAAGAAAGTCGGCGACGTCGAACGGTGTCTGAGATACTAGGTCCTGAAGGAGTAGCTGCTGCATGTTGGTCAATCCTTCCTTGTAACCCGTGCGAGGCAGCAAGGTAAGACGTAAAACCTCGTTCAACCGGTGAACGGTGGGTCGAAGCTCGGCTGGGCTACGTTGGGAGCCCTCTGTTAAAGGTGGCTTGAAGAGAGGAGCCACCTCCTGAACTGACAGTGTACGACCACCTCGAGCTCAACGAGGCACAGAAGCTCCTTTGTAGCAGTCATAATGAAGATCAAGCTCGCCACGTGTCTGACGGAGGTGAAAGATCTCTCTGAGCCTAGTCAAATAGAGCTTGTATTGCTCGCCTCTGAAGGTATACTGGAGAAACTTGTGCTCTGGATCAACCCATACTGAGGCATAGAACTCTCTGACCCATCTCTCAATATAGTTTCCGAAACGGCCAAGTAAATCGGCGAGTCCCGGAAGGTAAGTGATAAATGGTCTGATCTCCTCACCAGCTAGCTCAACTATGCTCTCTAAGGAGCAAACCCTGTGAGGTCGGATCTGGATGCTGGTAAGCTGAGCTGCTCTGTAGAAATCCTCCATGAGAGGTGTGTGCCAACCTGGTGAGGCTCTGGGGTCACGCTAATCCGGGCACCACTTCTCAAGAGCAACGAATCGAAGTTTCTTCACCTGCTTGGCTGTAAGATTCCGCAGATCAAGGTGAACTGAAAATGAAGCTGCTATGGGAGTTGTTGAAGCACTCTGAGGGGACTGAGCTGACTGAGAGCGAGTGGAACGCCCCTAGGAACGAGGTGCCAACGGTGTACCCAGGGCCTCCGTGACAAGCTCCTGCTCCTGTGGAGTGTCCTCTGTCTGTGACTCAGGAGGAGTGGACGGTAGATCCCGCGGAGGGGTGCCAAGTCTCACTGTGCCTCGGCGACCGCCTCGCTTTGCACGGTCGGCTGCATCTGCCACTGCTTCTGCTTTCTCAGCCTCTGTGAGCTTTCGTTTCTTTTTCTTTGGCTTCTCAACCACTTGCTTCTTGCCCTTGTCTCTGGAAGGACGTGGAGGAGGAGGAGTGTCATCACCTGACCCAGCAGTGCGAGCACGAGAACCATGAGCCATATGGATCAAACAAAGAGTCACTGCCACTGACAAGAAACCACTGACAGATCACAAAGAATACTTCCTCAAGAACCACTGATCTCTGTCACAATTAACTGCCAACTGTCAGAATCAACTGAAAGAGAGGGCCTGCAAGCCACTGGACTGAACCTCTTGAGGCTTTGCCTCAATCCTTACTAGCGATCTTTGCCCCGAGTTTAAACTGCCACTGACTGCTGCTAGATAGAATAGACAGAGTATATATAAGCATATATAAAATCTAGAGATAAGAATCCGTATAGAAGCAAGCATCTAGATAAGTAAAGGAATGAAAAGTTGTCTTGATACCTGAGGTAAGAGAGTGTATCTAATCAGAGCAATTCAAGTACCAAACCACACTCCGAAGGAGATTTGCCAGCTGTGAATTACAATTAGCAATTGGTTTAGTGAATTGAAATGAATATGGATTTTCAAGGAAATATCCTAGGGCATGACTCTTTCTATGACTCGACAAAACGTGACGTCGTAGATGAAACCATACCCTAGCGAGAAGATGCGAAGTCGACGACGACGAGCGGAATTCGGTCGAGGACGAACACATCGAAAAAACAAACCCTAGGGTTAGGGCTAACCCTAAGGGGTAGGGCCTTCCTCTTGATTTGCAATGTCAATGGAGAAAGGGGAAACCCTAGGTGTCCACGAGCTTGGCAGGGAGGAGGGTGGAAGCTTGGACGCCGGTGAGGGAGAGTTCCCGGCGGCGAGGTGGAAGGCGGCGGCGATGGAGGGCGGTGTTGTGCTGCACGGCGAGGAGTGGTGGCGGAGTGGCGGCGGCGCAGGTGGAGGGCTCACCGGCGGCGAGAATGGCGCAGGGGAGCTAGTGGCGGAGCTAGGGCAAAGCTGCGGTGGAGCAGGCGTGGCGGCGTACGGACGGCAACGGAAGAAGAACACGACTGAAACAGAGCCGTTCGCGGGGGGTTATCCGCAAAATTTCGAAGCGTCGGACTACTCTGCTTAGTCCGGAGGCTGGTCCGATGGGTGGTCCGACGGTACCAGAGAAAGAAAACAGTGAGCACCCGACCACCGGACCAAGGCGTCGGACTACTCACCGGACTGGTCCGACGGTGCTTAGATGAAACGGACAGAGGCACCGGACAACTTGCCATTGGTCCGAAGGAGCGTCGGACTGTGGTCCGACGGATTTTGTGGCTGGAGAATTTCTATGCAGTGAGGGACAGAGCATCGGACCACTATCGTCGGACCATGCAGAGTGGTCCGGAGGGTGGTCCGGTGCTTGATTTTGCTCTGAATTTTCCTATTTTTCTCTCCAATCTTTTCTCTTAGCCAAGTACCAACACAAAAGAGCAAAGAGGAGCACTTGTTGGCCTTAACATAAGAACCATCTCTCAAACCCTTAAATTTAAAAATAGTTTGCCATAGGCTAGGATTAGTTTTCATAAGAAAATAGTTCAATAAAGCTTCAAGGGTCACCATAGGGGCACAAGAGGGGTATTAGCTGACGCTAGAGCGTTGAATTGCTCCCCCTAAGTGATGAACCTGATGATGACCAATAAACTTAACCAAAAAGAAACGAAGAAGCAACACTCATGCATATGCAATGCAAAACGGAATTTGAATCTAGGTTGCTTGCAAGTTTGAACCGCGGTTAAGCTTTGTCACACGCTTTGAGGGCGGTTATCTTAACCGCGTTAGCCAAGCCTATGTGCATAACCAAATTAAACATTTTATATTACATATGAATGCATGGTTCACACAAGCTTATCTTTTAGTGAAGTTAGAGTGATCAAGCACATTCAACTCGCTTCTCAACCTACAAAAGGTTGTTTCATCGAGTGGTTTAGTGAAGATATCCGCCAATTGATCTTCGCTCTTAACTCCAACTAGTGTGATGTCTTTCCTAGCCACATGATCTCTAAGAAAGTGATGGCGAATATCTATGTGCTTGGTGCGAGAGTGTTGAACCGGGTTGTTTGCAAGCTTTACAGCGCTTTCATTATCACACAAAAGTGGAACTTCTTTTAAAAACACGCCGTAATCAAAGAGTGTTTGGGTCATGTATAAGATTTGTGCACAACTTGCTCCCATGGCAATGTATTCCGCCTCTGCGGTTGACAATGCCACACTATTTTGCTTCTTTGAGGACCAAGAAACAAGTGATCTTCCTAGCATGTGGCACCCGCCGGAGGTACTCTTCCTATCAACCTTACACCCGGCGTAATCCGAATCAGAATAGCCAAGTAGTTGGAAGGGAGCTCCTTTGGGATACCAAAGACCCATGCTAGGGGTGTGCCTTAAGTACCTAAGGATTCTTTTAACCGCACAAAGATGTGACTCCTTAGGGTTTGCTTGAAACCTAGCACACATGCACACATTAAACATGATATCCGGCCTAGATGCGGTGAGGTAAAGTAAACTACCGATCATAGAACGATAGAGAGTTTGGTCAATCGGTTTACCTCCCTCATCGAGATCGAGATGCCCATTAGTTGGCATTGGGGTCTTGATTGGCTTTCAATCCTCCATCTTGAACTTCTTAAGTAGATCATTGTAACACCCGAAATTTTGAATTTTTAAAATAGATTGAAATTGGGTTAATTTTGAATTTTGTGCTCATGAAAATGCAGGAAAATAAAAACGTTTTCATCAAATTAAAAATTGACCTAGGGTTTAGCAACCTTTGCTTGAGCATTCATGCCTCTGCATTATCCTTTTTGTGATGCTTGGTTTTGCAAAACTCAAAGCTTTTCAAAACGGTTTAGAAAATGGTTTTCAAAAAGGATTTAAGAAAAGCTTTGAAAACAAAAAGAAAAGGAATAGGATCAAATCCTCTCTTCCTCACCTTCTGGCCCAACCAGACCAGCCAGCCTGGTTCCCTCTCCCCTTCCATCTACATGGGCTGCTTTGCCTCGCCCTGGCCCGCGCGCATTTCCCCCTTCCCTTTTTCCTATGCGGCCCAGCGCGTCGACCTGCCCCGCTCCCTCTCCTTGTCTCACCGACGCGATGGTCCCGCGCTGTCAGCGCCTTCCCCCTCCTCACGCCGCCGAGCTCGCTCCGTGCTTTGCCACCACCGTAAGGAGATCACCGAGCTTCGGGACATTCTTTCGAACTCGCCTAACCTTCTTTATCCCTCTGCGTTACTCTCAGGTGCTCGGCATACCATGCAGAACAACTCCGCCCGCCTCTACTCGTCGCCGGCCCGCACCGTACTCCTCCGTTCCTCCCTATCGGTACAGGTGAACTCACATCTCCTTCACCTACCTCCTGGAACCCTTCCCGAGTCCATTCCGGCTCAAACTGCCCGCGCCGACGTGGAGCAGAGCTCCCGTCCATGGCGTTCACCGCCGGGCCACTGTTCCCCCGGTGGGGAATCCATCTCCCTCTCCCTCCATCTAATCTGGGCCATTGTCCTTAGATCCAACGATCCCTAATCCAAGATACCCCTTCGGCCGGTTATCTTGCTAAAGAGCCCTTGATATCTTAAGTATTTAACCCGCAGTCCACGGCAGGGTTTAAAATCCGATTTTCTCTTTTGTTTTATTCCGAAACTAGATCCACCTAATTTACAGGTTTACCTCTATCCAGCATGTCTCCGTCTTTTCTATCATCAAATTCATTGTTCCCTAACTCCATCCTCTTGTTTAGAGTTTCCCAAGAATTCTTTTATGTTGACCCTAAATCATTCTCTTGAGTCCATCATTCATAAAAATATCTCTAAAAACTTCCGGGGAATTTTTCTGGCTTTTTCAGAACCTTTTCTCATTTTTCTATGAGCTTAATCTAATTTTTAGATGCTCCAAAATATCTTTTCGTGAGCTCCAAATACTTTATTTGGGTTCATAATATTCCAAAGTGTCTCCGAGAATTTTCCCAGAATTTTTGGAGACTTCGGAGTATTTTTCGTGATTTAAATATTAGTTCTAGACTTTTCTGGAATTATTTTATTCACGAAAATAATTTATTCCGAAAATATATAATAAATATCTCAATTTCCCACCGGTCCTCAAAGCCCATGTGCAATAATCCTAATAAATCTCAAAAGTCCATGCATTTATTTACTAATGGGCTTTTATGTCTAATTGACCCATTAGTAAATGTGGAAGTGCACCATCAATTAGCACCATATCGCCAGTTGATGAACATGTAGGGAGTTTTTCTTCCTATATATATCTATCGGCTTCTTGCCAAAGCACACCACAACTACCGCAAGAGGAGCCCCTAGTTTGGGAAATCTCTCGTGTAGTAAATTATAGTTTTCTCTTTTCCTATCATATCATTGGCGGTCAACTTCGGCGAACTCTCTGGCGAGCTTTTCTGGTGCTACAAGGTTTGTCTTGTTTTTCTCTTCGTCGTAGTGTATCCCTTCCATCCAAAGCGGTTTTCACGTTTACGTTTTCCCCTCTGGAAAGCGTATTCTCTTTTTAGATCTGTTTAATTCGGTTTTAAATGAAAATCCCTATTTACAGATTTGCCATCCGATTTCAAAACCCTATAACTTCTTTGTTTTTAATTCAAATCGATCCGTTCAAGTTGCGTTAGATTCGTAGTTTTATGCTCTATCTATTAGTATAGTTTTCATCTATGTTAATTACTTTTGAAAATCAAAGTAAATTAATTCTTTTAATGCTTTAATCTTGCCCTTTTCAAAATCTTGTTTAATCTATAGTTTATTCGTTTTAGATCCGTTTTGTCCAGTTCGAGTTGCGTTGTTTTCATAACGATAAGATCTACCTGTTAGTAGCAATATTAAATATGTTTTATTCTCTGAAATAAAGTGACAATTGATTAATCTATAAGCAATGGTTTTCCAATTAAAACAAATTAGGGTTTCCACCTCGGCTTTTCATAAAATAATATATACCTAGTTTAATCTTGTTTTCCAAGAAAATATAATGTGAATTAATTCAGTTTGGGTATTTCTCTGAAATATCCAATACATGCTTTTTATATAGATAAAATAAATGAAGCCTAGTTTCTTTTTAAAAGCTAATCTTTCGGTAGCCGTTTCTTTTCCGCTATAGATCCGATTAGCGTGTTTCTCGCGTCTGTGTGATCGTAGAAAGACGTAGTCTTCTTTTAAAGCTCTTTTCATTGATTGGTGTATTGTTCTAAATAGATCTATTGTATGTTATGCATGTTTGTTCAGCTATTTGTGTGGTGTTTACTATCTTGTCCAATCGGTGAGATTACGCGGAGATCAAGAAGAAGTTATCTGAAGTTGAGAATAAAGTTGAAGAAAGGATCTAAGCGTTTAAGGCAAGTATAGCATGGGATCTTCCTTGTTGTCCTATTCACCTTAAATACTTAATTCATATGCATGTGTCTACCTTGATTCCCATAAGGATTACCTAGATTTGATATCCTGTACCTTGTCACCTTTGAGGGTTTGCATGTGGGTAGTTTGTGCTAGTGCTCATAAAGAGTAACCATGATCCTGTAACTTGACTAATGATATATGCAATAACGATAAAAGATGACTTTTTAGCAACGTGGACTATAGGTGGAACATCAGGAACTCACACCTGTGTTCTCACTCATAGGGATATTTCTGTAAGAGATTACCCCAAGAAAACAGTACTACCATAAGCTAATGGGCTCTGGCTTGACTCAGTATTAGACTTTTGCTAGTCTGTGGCAACTTACCTGAGAGGGCGCAAGAAGGGCTCTGAGAAAGTGGGGACTTGGTCTACCAGAAGGTGCGCTGCGGTGACTTCTGGGAGGGGAGTTCTTACGATCTCGTTAAAGGGAACTTGTAGCGGGTTGTTACCTATTAGTGGAATCTGTGAACGGTCTCGTAGTGAACCCTGCTGGCCTACCTTGAAAGTGGGTTAAGAGGGTCGCGTCCTCGGGTGAAAGGGCAATTCACGACTTATGGGTAAAGATGTACACCTCTGCGCAGAGTTAAAAACTATCATGATAGCCGTGCTCATGGTTACGAGTGGCTTGGGCTCCTTACTGTGTGATGTCCTTATGTCATGGTTCATCAGTTGTTATTTGTTATTGATTATTGTGACTTGTTCATATAAGTATTATATCTTGTTCACCTGATCCTGTGGTTATTTGGGCTTATGTTGAACTTGATGCTACTCAACTGCTAAAACTATGATTCACTTAAAAGCTGATGCAGTTAAACCCATGTCTATCCTTTTTGAGCCTCATGAACCCCATGTTATCTTGTTGAGAACGACATATACTTACGCTTGCTTTATTTTCAATACTTGGATAAAAATCCCGGACGGGTACTAGAATGCAAGAGTTGGAAGAGATAGGCTTGTGGTCAACCAGTCAGTTGGTCCCTGTGGAAGTGGAGTCTTCACCCGAAGTTCGGAGTCATCTTTCCGCTTTTTGCTGTGCTAAGGTTATCCTTTGACCTTATATGTTATGTATTTAAGTATTGTCTTTTGATACTACCTTAATTTGTAGCTATATGTGAGATTTGACTTCCTGGGCTCACATATGGTGTATATCTGGTTTTGTTCTTAAAACCGGGTTGTGACAATCATAAGTGTACTTTTCTTGAGAGATGAAGGTCCCTTCTCTCATTTGCTTCACTTGAAAGCCAAGGAAGAAGGTTAGCTCGCCAATCATTGACATCTCGAACTCCTTGGACATCAAGTCACCAAACTCCTTGCAATGGTCTTGGTTTGTTGATCCAAATATAATGTCATCGACGTATACTTGGCAAACGAAGATCTCTCCATTAAGCTTCTTGGTGAATAGTGTAGTGTCGACGATCCCGATCTTGAAGCCCTTCTTGATTAGGAAGTCCCTTAGCCTCTCATACCAAGCTCTTGGAGCTTGTTTCAATCCGTAGAGTGCCTTGGACAACCTATACACATGATTAGGCAAGTTTGGGTCTTCAAACCCGGGAGGTTGTGAGACATAGACAAGTTCATTTATGAAACCATTTAAGAAGGCGCTCTTCACATCCATTTGAAAAAGTTTCATTTTGTGATGTGAAGCATATGCCAAAAGGATACGGATGGCTTCAAGTCTTGCAACTAGAGCAAAGGTCTCTCCAAAATCGAGTCCTTCAACTTGAGAGAACCCCTTTGCCACCAATCTTGCTTTGTTCCTCACAACCACGCCTTGATCATCTTGCTTGTTCCTAAACACCCACTTGGTGCCAATGATTCTTGCATCCTTTGGCTTCTCTTCAAGTGTCCACACTTGGTTCCAGGTGAAGTTGTTGAGTTCTTCATGCATGGCATTCACCCAATCCGGATCCGCAAGTGCTTCTTCTACACTAGTAGGCTCAACAAAGGAAACAAACGAGTGATGTTCAACATAAGATGCAAGTCTAGAGCGAGTCATTACTCCCTTTGATAAACTCCCTATGATTTGATCATGGGGGTGAGCTTGAAGGATAGATGTTGATCTTCTATTTGTCTCTTGAGGAGGAGGATGCGGTGCTTCAACATTGCTTGCTTCGGCCTCGGCTTGATCTTGAGGAATGTGAGTGTCTTCTTGAGCTTCCCTCACTTGATCTCCTTCATCAACTTGAGGCGTGTGTGGGTGGAGAAGGATCTAGATTTGCTTCATCTTCAACTTCTTCCACCTCTTGCGGGTTGATAGCAACAATTGACATGTTCTTCATTGCCTCCCTCAAGGGTTCATCACCTACATCAATATCCTCAAGCGCTCCTTGGGAGCCATTATTTTCATCAAACTCCAAGTCATACGTTTCTTCAACTAAGCCGGTGGCTTTGTTAAATACACGGTATGCCTTGGATTTAAGTGAATATCCAACAAGGAAACCAATGTCACACCGCCGTTGGAATTTACCCAAGTCTTGGCGCTTCTTGTAGATGTACACCTTGCAACCAAACACCCGGAAGAATGAAATATCCGGCTTCTTCCCATTGACAAGCTCATAGGGGGTCTTCTTTAATAGCCTTTGGACGAAGAGACGGTTTGCCGCATAGCAAGCGGTGTTGATTGCCTCCGCCCAAAACTTCTCGGGAGTGTGTGTACTCATCAAGCATAGACCTTGCTAAAGTTATGAGCGTCCGGTTCTTCCTCTCTACGACACCATTTTGTTGTGGAGTATATGTAGCGGACACCTCATGCTTGATCCCAACTTCATCACAATAATCTTCGATCTTTGTGTTCACAAATTTGGTGCCATTGTCACTTCTAATCTTCTTGATCTTCACATCAAATTCATTTTGAGCTCTTGTAGCAAACTTCTTGAAGATGCCTTGTGTCTCTCCCTTGTCTTGAAGAAAGAACACCCAAGTGTATCGAGAGTAGTCATCCACTACCACCAAACAATAGAGATTTCCTCCAAGACTAGCATAGGTGGTAGGGCCAAATAGATCCATGTGTAGCAACTCTAGGACTCTTGAGGTTGACATGAAAGCTTTGGTTGGATGAGTGTTTGCCACTTGCTTGCCGGCTTGACATGCACTACAAAGTTTGTCCTTCTCAAACACCACATCCTTGATTCCTCTAACCATTTCCTTCTTGACAAGCTTCTTCAAGGTTGACATGCCCACATGTGCTAATCTTCTATGCCATAGCCAACCCAAGGAATTCTTGGAGAAGAGACAAGTTTGCAAGTTAGCTTCATTTGAAGTGAAGTCCACTAAGTAGAGGTTGTTGTGCCGGAACCCTTTGAATATCATTGATGAATCTTCAATCTTGGTCACAATCACCTCATTTGGAGTGAAGAGACAATGAAACCCGAGATCACAAAGTTGACCAACCGATAGCAAGTTGAAGCTCAATCATTGTACTAGCAAGACATTGGAAATTGATTGATCTTGGGAGATAGCCACTTTGCCTAAGCCTTGAACTTTGCCCTTTGAATTATCCCCAAAAGTAATCTTGTCTTGATTTGCACAATCCTCATCAAGTGTGGTGAACATCCGGGGGTCGCCGGTCATGTGTTGAGTGCAACCACTATCAATTACCCAATGGCTCCCACCGGTCTTGTAGTTCACCTACACACAAGCAAATTGGAGTTAAGCTTGTTGTTTGGGAACCCCCTTAGTGCGGGGCCCCATTGCCTTGTCAACCAACTCCTTAGCAACCCAAAGAACCCTAGGCTTGTTCTTCATTGGTGGTCCAAGAAACACCACAAGTGGTCTACCCTTGGAATCTTTGTTGATGACATAGTGAGCATCATGAGCAAATGGCCTAGTGTGCTTGGGCAAGGTCTTGGGAAGTGGAGTCTTGCATTGAAATGAGAGATGACCAATTTGTCCACATCCAAAACACCTCTTAGGCTTGGGCTTTGGCTTCTCTTGATTGTAGCCATTGTACTTGTTCTTGTAGTAGTTCTTGGCTTCAATCTTGACCTTGGCCTTCATCACTTGGTTCTCCTTGTACCCAATACCGGTCTTGTCATTCTTCATGACGGTGCTCATTAGAAGCTCACTTTGGAGATTATGGCCCTTGGTGAACTTTTCAAGGCCACTTGTAAGCTTGGTCTTGTCATTCTTGAGCTTGGCAATTTCTTCTCGAAGAGAGTTGATCAAAGTGATAGCATCTTTGTCTTCTTCTTGAGCCGGCTTGATGGTGAAGGGCTTGTTTGCCTTAAGGTTGATTAGCTCTTCCTTGAGCTTTGAGTTCTCTTCCCTCATATTCATATAATCATCATACTTGTCGGCTTCTACAACTCTCTTGCCCTTGCACTTGACACTTTGCTCAAGAGCCACATCATCAAGCTCAATATCACAAGAGGTAGCACTTGCACACTTAGCACACGGGTTAGTAGAAACATGTGTAAGATCTTGAGTAAGCAATTCATTTGCTATCACTAGTTGTCACACCCGGTTTTAAGAACAAAACTAGATATACCCTATATGTGAGCCCAGGAAGTCAAATCTCACATATAGCCACATAACAAGGTAATATCAAAAGACAATACTTAAGTATATAACATATATGGTCAAAGGAATAACCTTGAGAGAGAAAACAGCGGTAAGACACTCTGATCTTCAGGCGAAGACTCCACTCCACAGGGACCAACTGACTGGTTGATCACAAGCCTAATTGCTCAAGACTCTCGCAATCTGGTACCCATCTGGGATTTTTATCCAAGTATTGAAAAGATAAAGCAAGCGTAAGTACGTTCGTACTCAACAAGCATATATGGGGTTCATGAGGCTCAAAAGTTGACACTGGTTTACTGCGGTAAGCATTTTTAATTGATTCAAAACTTTACAATTGAGGTGTCATAAGTTATGCTTAAGCACCCAAATTAAACCACACGATCATATAGCAATTGAATGAATAACACAAATAGCATGATAAAGTGATTCACAAGTAAAAACCAACATGTAAACATTGTTTCTGTGAGTTTTCCGTTATTAGTCTGTGAGTTTTCCGGGCCGCTCGTGACCGTGAGCACGGCTGATATATCAGTTTTACACTCTGCAGAGGTATACATCTTTACCCACAAGTCGTGATCCCCATATGCCATCACCTCTACCAAGGAAGTGGAGCAGGGTACACTACGAGACCGTTCACAGGTTCCACTGGTAGGTAACAACCCGCTATTCGTTTCCTCAATGGTTAGTACCACCCCTCTTACGAGGGAACTAAGGTGAGCCCCTCTTGCGCCCTTTCGAGTAAGTTGTCACAAACCAGTAGAATTCTAATACTGAGTCAAGCCAGAGCCATATAGCTTGTGGTTGTACCGTATGTCCCAGCTTTTGCTGACAGATAAGATTCTAAATCCATGTTGCTAAAAAGTCAAGTTTTACTTTATCAGTTCATACAGTCATTAATCAAGATTAAAGATCATGCTTATTAACGGAGCACTAGCAATAACTACCCATATGCAAAGATAACCCATAGGATTTCAAGGTTCAAGGTAACAATTCTAGGTAAGCCGTATGGCAACAAGATTAGACACATGCATATGATTTGATTTAAAACATCATGATTAGGACATCAAGGAAGATCCCATATAATACTTGCCTTAAAAGCTTAGATCCTTTGCTCAACTGGTTCTCAACTTCAGACGACTTCTTCTTGATCACCAACGCAAAACTCACCGATTGGACGACAATTAACCAATCACCACACAAGCAGCTGGACAAACATGCATAGCATACAAACATGGCTACATTACAACAATACACCAATCAATGAAAAGGTTTTAAAAAGAGATCTACGCAACTCTACGATCACACAGTCGCGAAGAACACACTAAACGGATCTACGATTAGAAAGATACAACTAACGGAAGATTTATTTTTATAAAGGAGAACTACGAGCTTTATTAATTTTACTATATAAAAGAGTGTACAAAGTATTTCAAAGAAACACCTTGATTAGGTCAAAATTGTATTTGGATTTCGAAAACGGAAGTTGAAGCTATCATTATTTCATGTATAAAACAAGTTATAAAGTGGTTAATCAAATTAGGATTTGATCTCATGAAAATACAGAGCTATTAACATGGTATTAAAGATCATTAAATAAAAGGTTACGCCGCTATGAAGCCAACGCAACTTGAACGGAATGAAACGGATTTTAAAGAGAGGAAATATAGATTAAACAGGATTTTGAAAAGGGCAGGTTAAAGCATTAACAAATTAATTAACTTTGATTTTCAAAAGTAATTAACATAGATGAAATCTATACTACTAGATAGATTACAAAATTAAGAAGCTAACGCAACTCGTTTGGGCCAAAACGGAGTTAAAACGGAGAATTTATAAGCATTTGAATGAGGGTGGCAGTTCTGTAAATAAGGAGAAAACGTATTAAGGTTTACCCGAGAAGATTTACGTTTTCCAAAACGAGAAAGCGGAAACTAGAGAGTGCGCCAAGGGATTTGCGGTGGGAGCTGACGGGTGCCACGTGGCGTGTGGTGGTTGGGTGGGTGCACGGTGGACCGGCTGAGGTGTCCATGGGCTCGGGTCCACAAGCCCACGGTGGACCGGTTACGAAGGGGTATGCCCCGATCTAATCTAGGCCGCAGGTTCCAGATCGGGCGGCTAGGAATAGATCAAGGAGGAGGGAGAGGAGCTGGTCGTCCCACACAGAGAGGGCACGGCGGAGGCCATGGCCGGCGACGAGCTTCTCGCCGGCGGGTACTGATGCAGCGATTCTGGGCACTTAGCGACGAACGGATAGCATCGGGAGGGAGAGGAGAACGACGCGGATTCACCTGGGCCTCTCGCGCGGACAGAGGAAAAGCTGGGGCGGCTGGCGACACAGCAAGGCGGACGCGAGCTCCATGCAAACGGCGACCGGCCTGTGAGACCAAAGAAAAACGAAATTGGGCACGGGGTGAGGGACAGGGGTCCTCTAACCTTGTCCAGAAGAAAAGGGAGGGCAAACGGTGGACAGAGGAGCTCGCCGGTGCGTCAATGCAGTGGCGGACTCTGCGCTTGCGGCGGCGGCGCTCTGGGGCTAAGGAAGGGCGAGAACTGGGCTCTGGTGGCGCAGGTGGAGGTGGTAGGAGCTAGGACTCGGCTACTTATAGTCCAGGGGCGATGCCGAGTGATGGAAAGGGGGATCACCCCGGCGGCAACCGGCCTTGGCAGGGAAGGAAACATCGGCGCGGGAAAGGAAAGAGAGGGAGAGGAAGAAAGGGAAGGCGGCCGGTGGGCAGTGCTCGGCGTGACGACCCACGGGGCAGTGACGACGTAGGGAGGGGAAGGGGAATCCTACTCGGATTTCCGTGCTCGGCAGATACGGAAACCACCGGCACAGAGGAAGGAAAGGGAGGGAAGAAGAAAGGAGAAAGGGGAAAGGGGGGACTGACAGGTGGGACCTATCTGTTGGCGAGAGAAAAGGGCGGGGACCGGATGTCAGCCAGAGAGAGGAGAAGGGAGGCGCATCCGCAGGGGGGAGTTGGGCCTGCGCGTTGGATGGGCCGCTGGGGGGGAGCAGGCCGAGGTGGGGGGGGAAAGAGAGGTGGGCCTCTCGGGCCAGATCAGAGGGAGAGTGTCTTTGCTTTTCTTTTTATTTCAAAGTAATTTGCCAACACATTTTGAAGACAAGTTTGAAACCATTTTGAAATTCAAATGTGAAACTTTATTTAGATTTTGAAAGATGACAAACAAACACAAATTCCAAAATGCAGGGCATGAATGCTCAACCATGTTTCTACCAAAAGATGATTTTAATTTCATAAAAAAAATTTTATTTCCTATGATTTCATGAGAACCAAAAATCACAATTAAATCCATTTAATTCTATTTTCAAGAAATGAAATTTTAGGGTGTTACACTAGTGTGCCATGATCATTTTTCACTTGGTTGTAGTCATCTTTTAGCAAGTTATACCTTGTGTGGAGCTCTTGGGATGACCTCTCAAGCTTATCATGTTTCTCATTTGCTTGCTTAAGAGAGGCTTTGAGCTCCATAGTGCTAGATGTGAGAGAATTAATCTCAAGCTTCAAATCATCATTAGCACTAGACAAGTTGTCAAGCTTATCATGCAAGTTTTCTTTGATTTCAAGAAGTTTGTCATTTTTACTCTTCTACTTCCTTATGATGCTAGCGTACTTGTTGCAAATTTTAATTAGCTCATCATAGTAAGGTGCTTCTTCATCGTCACTATCATCACTAGAGAGGTCATCACCATCATCCTCTTTTTGTACCTTCTTGTCACCTTTAGCCATAAGGCATAGATGTGTAGAGGATGAGCCCGGCGATGAAGGAGGAGGTGGCGGTGGAATAGAAGAACTAATCACCAAAGCGGCCACCTTCTCTTCTTCACTCTCATCATTAGAGGAGTCACTTGAATCATCAATATCGGTGAGCCAATCACCCACAATGTAAGCCTTGCCATCCTTATTCTTCTTGTGGAAGTTGAAGTTCTTCTTCTTCTTGTATGGCTTATCTTGCTTCTTGTCATCATCACTTGAGTCATCATTGCCGCCCTTGTTCTTCTTGAAGTTCTTGAACTTGTTGTTCTTGAACTTGTCTTTCTTCTCTTCGGGACACGCATGGGCTAGATGACCAAGAGTGCCGCAATTGTAGCACTTCATTTAGGAGATTGGCTTCCTTGAAGAGCTTGTGAAGAATTTCTTCTTCTTTGAGTCAAACTTGACTCCATTCTTGTTTAGCCTCTTCAACATCTTGACGGTCTTCTTCACCATGAGAGCGATGTTGTCTTCATCATCATCACTTGCACTCTCAAGGACATATTGAATCTTGCACTTCTCCTTGGAAGATGCCTTGAGAGCCAAGTCCTTCTTCTCCTCCTTCTCTTTCTTCTTGGAGGAGGATGAGCTTCCATCATTGATCTTCATGTACATCTCATGAGCATTGATCTTGCCCAACACTTGCGTTGGTGTAGTTGCGGAGAGAATCGCCTTGATGAAGAACTGTGACGATGTGGCTATACTTGTCTATTGGTAGGACACAAAGTATCTTGCGCACCACATCGGCTGGTGTCATTTGAGAGAGCCCAAGGCCATTCAACTCCTCTACAAGCACATTCAAACGAGAGTACATTTCATTAGCATTTCCATGAGATAGCATGGTAAAAGCATTTTAACTTAGCAATGATGAGGTGATAACGCTCTTCTCTCTCACATTTAGTGCCCTCGTGTAGAGCACAAATGTTTGTCCAAATCTCATGCGCGGTTTTGCAATTTCCACATCCTTGCAAATGCCACGGAAAAGAATGTTCTTTGCATTAGCATTGTTCTTCTCAAAGTATGGATCCTCGGCGAACACCGATCCACCTTGGGTGGCGGCTTTGTGAACGCCGACGTCCACGGCCTCAAGGTAGGCCTCCATCCGCACTTTCCAATAAGGAAAGTCATCCCCATCGAACATGGGTGGCGGTCCATCCCCATGGGACATCTTGCTCTAGGCGGTGAAGCCTAATTTAGAGCAACAAGGCTCTGATACCAATTGAAAGGATCAAGATGCCCAATAGGGGGGGTGAATTGGGCTTGTTTTAAATTTCTAAAGCAAATATGAAAACCTATCAAATGCCAACCACCCCCTAGTGCCTACGATCCGTGTGTCCTAGCTAGAAAGCGGTAGCAGTTCATGGAAATTAAAAACAACCTATGCAATTCTAGTAGGTAAGATAATAACAAGACGGAATGTAATGTAGGAAATGTAAAGAGCTAGGGAAAAGAAATTCTCAGTGACGCAGCGATGTTTTCCCGAGGTATCGAGGTGTCGACACACCCCCCTAGTCCTCGTTGGAGCACCTCGCAAGGTATCGCTCCCCCTCTACCCGTGCAAGGGTAGAGTGCTCTCTACGGGCTGATTCTTCGCCACTTTGGCTCGGTGAATCGCCCACAACCGATCATAGAAGCTTGGAGAAGAGCCGCCAACAATCTTCCGACGATCACTTCCTCCGAACACCACCAAACCGTCTAGGTGCTGTCGAACACCAAGAGTAACAAGCACAAGACCTTCACTTGACCAACTCAAGGCTAGGAAGGTGGATGGATGCACACAAGTCACTCCTAATCACTCTAGGAGGGAAGAACAAGATGAACTCTCTCTAATCTCTCCCTCACTAGGCACTTGACTCTCCAAAGGATTTCTCAAGGTGTCACCAGCTGAAACAATGGCCAAGAGTGGTCCTAAGGACGAAGGGGGCAACTATAAATAGTCCCCACCTCCAAAACTAGCCGTTTTTTACTTTTTCCTCTCTCTGCGAAGCCACCGGACTAGTCCGGAGCTTATACCACCGGACCAAGCACACTGGTCCGGAGCCAGGGTGCTCTCTAAGTTAAAAACTTCTTCTCTTTTTCGAACCATCGGACCACTCTCCTTGGTCCGGAGCCCTGGTCCGGAGCCAGGGGGCTTACTGCATGAAACCAACCTCCTGTCTTGAGGCGTCGGACTAGCCGTCGGACTCACCGTCAGACTAGTCCGAAGCCTTCTCTCTCTCTCTGACACGAGCCATCGGACCACTCTCCTATGGTCCGACGCTTTCCTGACAGGTGGTCCGGAGCTCCTCGAGCTGAGATTTTGCCTAAGTCAAGGACCGTCGGACCACTCTCCTATGGTCCGACGCCTACTTGGCAGACTGGTCCGGAGCCTCTTTCTCCCCTATTTCAACTATTTTTGCTGAGATTTCTCAAGGGATTTTTCTCCTACCATTTCTAGGGTTTACCAAGGGCTGAAAGCAAGGTCTCTAGGACTAGTTGTGACAAGTGTGCATATACCCACTCTCCTAAACTCTCCTAGGTCAAGCTACTAATCTCATACCCCCCTTTATAGTACGGTCAAAGGAAAAACAAAAAACCCTAGCTATACTTAGTGCCCTTCTCAACCTTATGGCACTAAGAACTAGCCTAGTCTTCAACTTGTATCTTCATCCTTTGCAACCGAAACGATTTCCATCTTGGGAGCATGAGTATCCATTAAGCCCATTCAAATTGCATCACTAATGACCTAACACAAATGAGTTTGTCTCTGCAAAACACACGTTAGTCATAGTGACCTAGTATTGTCGTTAATCGTCTAAACATAAGGGTCCATGATTCTACAGATCCGCTCCTAGACGATCCTACGAACCTATCACAGGGCAATATCAGGGCGCCGCCACCATCCTGGGTGATGTCGTCTTCTACTACTCCGGCGCCTCCACGCTACAGAGCGTCCGAGCCGGCCCCGCTCGCCTCCTCCGCGCCGTCGCCTCCACGCCAGCCAGCGCCGCAGAGCAGCTCCAGGCCGGCGTCCGAGCCGGCCCCGCTCGCCTCCTCCGCGGCGCTGGTGAAGGACGTCCAGAAGCTGGCGGCGCAGGAGACGGCTGCTGCCGGTGCGGATGACGCGTCGGCCCTCCACTTGGCGCCAGTCTTCAAGGAGGAGGGGCTCACGCACCCCGCTCGGCCGGGCCTCGCCACAGTGGGGAGGAACCTGATGGTCCGGGCGAAGCACTTCCTCCTCGGGCGAACCATCTCCCCGACTAATGTATATGATCATCTTCTCGTATCCATGCATATATATGCATGCTTTGAAAGATCTGGTGTTTTTTTTTGTTCTTGACTCGTCAGATCCAGTGTTTTTGCTGCTTTGTTTCTCGTTTGCAATTGGCTATATATAACGTAGCACACAGAACATATCTTACGTTTCCAGGTATGCTATATGAGTATATGCATGTGCATGTGCATGTTCATGTGGGGCTTCATCTGTTCGTGGCTCTCTGCGCCAAGCCTGTGTGTTTTCTTGCCTTGGCAGGCTTTCTCTGCAACGATTTTCTTCTCTGGTGTGTTTTTGGACTGTGGTTCTTGCAGTGGACTGCAGATCATCAGCTTGTACGAAAGATGGCAAGCCGGAACATTAAATCGGAAAAATCATGGCACAAATGCCTTGAGAATCGTATCAATCTGCATCTCTACTTGCTCGGTTGCACCTGTTTGGTGTACGTGTTCGTTCGTTGGGTTTGGCTGTTGTTTCAGCACAAGCAGTATTATAGGATGCGTCTCGTTTTGATTCTGCCTTTTTTTCTTGTTTTTCGTTCTTGACCCGTCATATCCAGTGTTTGCTTGACTTGTGCATTCTCGTATCTGTGGAACGTTGGCCTACTAGCACATGAATATCTTGCGTTTCCAGTGCTATGCTATGCTATGCACGTTCATGTGGCTCTCTGCGCCAGGGCTTCTTTGTTCGTGGTTCTCTTTGCTTCGGTTTCGTCCATTGTGCTCTTGCCTCGGTGATGGACGTACTGATGGGACATACTGCTGTTCATCTGGCCATTCCCAGTTCCGTCTATGAGAGGTTTTCTTGCAATAGCAGTATAGCACCCACGCTTTTGAAAAGAAATGACAGGCTTTCTCTGGAACGATTTTCTGCTCTTGCGTGAAAGCAAGCCTGAACATGAAATCGGATAAATCATGGCGCAGATGCCTTGAGAATAAATGGTGTCTATCTGCATCTATAGTTGCTCGGTTGCACCCGTTTGGTGCGTGTGTTCTTTCGTTGGTTTTGGCTCAGCGTGAGATACCCATTCTAGTTTTGGTTTTTAATTTCTTTTTGTTCGTGATTCTCCGATCCAGTTTATTTAGTGTAGCGTTGCTAGCTTGTTCTTGTAGTCATTTTCTTTTCTAGCTCTGCCTATATACTAGCTGTTTTGATTGATGGGTTTGTTTGCGTTGCAGCCTACTACCAAAGCTCCGAGGGCTGGGCAGGAGACAGTAGTGCAGGCGGCAGGTCCTGCGCTCGGTCTGCAGACCACCGTGGTACGTATAGGAGTATGTGTCGGGCTAGACACTACGGCTTTTGCGATCTGGGTGATGATCTGTTTGCCTTTCCACTGATCCATTGCCCGCAAAAAGTAGCACATAAAACTCAACAAGCCCATATGCTGTTCAGTTTAAGGCCTTGTTTAATTCCAAAAACTTTGTTGAGCACAAGTTGTATTTGGAACAAGTATAAATGAAACGCGTGTATAGACTCAAAAGACTTGGTGCGCGTGTGTTTTTTCGTTGGCTTTGGCGCTGTCGTTTGAGCAAGCAGCTAGTATGTGGATGCGTACGTATAACGTACCTGCAGTAGCTGTTTTGATTGATGAGTTTGTTTGCGTTTTTTCTTTTCCAGTCTACGCCCAAAGCTCTGAGGGCCGGGCAGGACGTAGACACGACAGTGCAGGTGGCGGGTCCTGCGCTCGCTGCTCATGATCTGGTACGTATGTGTCGGGCCAGTCCGGTTTTACTTACCACACGGCTGCGAACTTTTCCAGTTCGATTACATTACATTTCTATGATCTGGGTGATGGCATGTTTGCCTTTCAACTCATGTATTGCGCTGCGGCCAGCGGGCCATAGGATATTGTGCGCGGCTTTAGAGTGGTTGATTTAAGTAGTTGGCCTGTTGAGCTCTAATGCTCCCCAGGAAGATAAATGGTGGCCTTTTTTTTTAATAAGGGGGAAGATAAATTGTGGTTGGCAATCCATCCAATGTAGTCTCCTATTGAATACTGGTGTCTTGGAATCATTAGAATTGAATATATCCACACGATTTATCATGGACTCTTCTAATTTTAGCTAACCTACTTAATTCCTGTTTTCAATTCAAGTTCTGTATGTTGCTTACATTCAGTATTAAATGCAGATTAATGCCAGTGATGATCGTTCTGCTTCATTAATTGAAACAAAAATTCTGGATGCAGTTCAGATGAACTCGATCATGTCAGATTCGAAGCCCAAGTGTCTGGTACGTTTAATACAGCTGCTACCTTTTCAAATAGTTCCTTTTATATTCTGTTGAGTATTCTGTCCTGTTTAGGTAATTGATGAAATTGTTCCAACCAAAATCCAAAATCCCAACTATTTTGGATTCCAAAATCCAAAATATTTTGGTAGGGTGTTTAGTTTCAACCAAAATTTGTCTTTCAATGATACGATTGTGAGGATGACACACAAACCAATGCAAAGATTTCCTTATTTTGCCTCTTGAGTTCAAAATTCAAAATGGGGAATGGATCACTTTTTGCCAAATATTTTGGGTGATGTTTAGTTTCATTTTACAAAATGAAGAGACAAAACCCAAAATATTTTGGATTTCATGGGGAACTAAACTCCCGCTTAGTTGCATTTTGGACGATTTTAACATTTCAATTGTTAAAATCTGCTGAGTTCTTCATTAAATGCAGCGTTGTTAAATTGTTGAGCCGGGACTGTTGATTTGGAATTGTGTACTTTTACTTCTTACCTTATATATACCCGTGGCACGTGTACATGTAGGCAATTGCACAAAGAACCCCGAATAAATAAATCAAAATGCACGTATTATCTTCCATTTGCCTCCAGTCCGGTGTTGTTAGCATTAAAACCCGAGAAACCATGCTTGTTACTAATTTTGTCTTCAGTTTTTTTTTAAAAAAAAATGAGAACTGAGAAGCCATGCCTATTGTTGATTTGTTTTCATCTGTAACATTTATTCCTGCTAGCTCGGTGTAACTCCGAATGTAACCCCTCATCGTATGCCTATTGTTGATTTGTGTTCATTTGACATGATCAGTCAGTACTGGCTCTGCGCCAAGATAGGCCAGCAATAAGGAAGACCAGCTTTCTCTCAGATATCACTATGACGGGTTTCATGCCAGCATGGCGAAACCTCTCAGGATTCTCTGGAAATTATGATGCTGATGACGATGATCTAAAAAGCAATATTTGATGCCATTGGGCATGTGTCGGTAAGTGGATTTATCTGAGTCATAATCAAATTTGTTATGATACATCTAAATACACCTCATCAAGGCCCATATTTGATATCATACGGGTGCTAAACTAGCCATGCTTTTTGCCTCACTACAGAGGATCTGTTTCGCCTCCTCTGGTGTTAAATATTTGATACCATAGGTGCTAAACACCCAAGTGAATTTATCCGAGTCTTATCGTGTCCAAGGCGACGGTTATATGAAAATTATAGATCTCGAAAATATCTACAACTTTGTAGTTTTAATATTTTTCATTTGAGAATACTAAAATGCTCAAAAAAATAATATAAAATTTCAGCACAGTAATAATCACGTTCTAGCGCTTGCCGTATTTAAAAAATAATATATCTTTTGGATTGAGTCAAATGAAAATAATTTTTATACTAAAGTTGTAGCTCTTAATGGGATATACAACTTTGTAGTTTTGAGTTTTTTCATTTGAGAATGTTAAGATGCTCAAAAATAATAATATAATATTTTAGCGTCTCTAAAAAATAGAAAACCGTTTTTAAAACCAGTCAAGGGTCAAATTTGTCCGGTTTTGATAGTTGGAGGATGTATTTTACCCGGTTTCATAGTTGAAGGTTGAAAATCAAACTTGTGTGCAAGTTGGAGGTTGAAAAGTGTACTTAACCCTATTAGTTTTATTGTATAATACTGTTGTCTGGCCCGTGAATGGCTCTCCGTCAAGTATCCAAGATGGCTTTGACAGATGCAGCGGCATGCCCGTCTCTATCATGCCATTCGAGGTCAAATGATAGATTTGGGTACCATGTTGGGCTCACAGAAGTTCATGTATAGCACGGCTGTCAGCGGTACACTTTATTTCAAAATCACATTCGAAGAAGAGTGGAAGAACTATTGGGTCAAGTTGATCACCGATGAAAGAGAGTTCTGGAACTATGCCTTCGAGAATAAAAACGGTATCTTTGAGTATAGTAACTCCTCAGAAAATCTGTATGTTATCAACAATACATTTCTGGATTTCGAATCTAGCTACAGTAAAGATGGGTTAAGCCCAGACAAAGAGAAAGGTCATCAAACGACCCTTATGGGCCTGGAACCCGTCCAAGCCGCCTGTAAGGTTCTGTCTATGTATAATGGCGAAAATCTTTCCCCAATCCAAGTCAAGATGGCTTGTGCTATACTGGTTGGGTACCTCTGTGAATCTTCAAAGTTTCACGACATATTTGAACTTAACCGTGAATCCCTGGCTAATGGCATCATGTGCACCTTCCAAGAGTGCGATGAGTCAATGCTGTTGCTTCTCAGAAGATGAAGCCGCCTCAGTGTTCCAGCAGTGAACTTTGTACTGAATCATCTGTGGTGCTTAGAACAAGGATCATTCCATTTAACAAAATCCCGAGATCGGATAGTTGTGAAGGCAATGAGAGAACCTGGAAGTTTGTTCCAGAAGATATTCTAGCAGGACCACATGAGCTTAGCAAACTATTTATCTCGAAGTGGCTTTACAACTCCGAGGTTATATCACTGCGCAGTCCCGGAAGAATAGTTGACATGTCAATTGCTGGCAAATTGGCTACAAAGGAGAATCTGGCCAAGCCATCAGTGCTTAAATATGTGAATATAGTGAAGACAATGGCCGAAAGACATGACCGTTTCAGTTCGCTAAAGCCTTCAATACCCGCAAAATATCAGTTGGACATCCTCAAACGTTTTCCCAAGTAATCAACTAACAATGCGAGAGATGGAGCTCCGGACAAAGCTTGAAGAGATTCCTCACGACAAACTCAAGTTCTTACAGAGGTTGGTGAAATCAACCTAGGGATCTCATGAACTAGAGAGAGGGTAGAGAGAGAGTTGGGGTAAAATGATTAGGGTTCAAGAGATGGGATGAGGATACCCCTTCATCCTCTATTTATTAGAGGCTTTGGCTATTTCCCAAAGACCCCCCTAGATACAATGAGTGAACTACCTAGCCTAAGCATTGCAGTCCAAGCTCTGATAAATATCTCCCTCGATTTGAATGGACAACCCCGCTTCCTGCCAGAAGTTGCCGTCGCTTCGACGCAACCTCCAGGATTCCGCCACGTGCCATCCCCGCTTCCTCGGAAGCTCCGCCTGGGTTTTGAGGCCCAAACCCGCGAAACCTGCCACCGATAGCTTTCGGCTCAACTATTGAACCCCGAGTTTTGCGGCCCAAACTCAGAAACCGACGCGGATGGTTTTGAGGCCCAAACCACCAAACCACTCGACGCGAGCCACCTTGTCTTCGCCCGGTCGGACTCCGAGTCCCCTGAGCCTCCGCTCGACTCGCGCGTCCACCGTCTTGACTTGGTCAACTCGGTCTACCTCCATGTCTTCTCGCACTCCCCGGTGCCAAGTACTAGCCATCACAGCTAGTCCGCCGGCGCTCATGGTCCCTCAGTCCGAGCCCCGCTTCCGCCCTTCACCGCTCTCAGTCCATCGGCACGGCAAGCCTCTACTCGACCTTCTCCACACCATTGACCACTGTCACTAGGCATAGTACCTGCACACCCCAAGCCGATAGACAGGCACACATTTGCTTTCGCAAAGATTAGTAGTAAGCCACTCAAACTGAAACGCTCAAGTGTTGAGCAATCACTCATCACAAAACTGAACATATATGGGTACTTATCCACCATGTGTTCGCAGAAGGCTGGGGGTGTTTCCCCAAGGATGTCGGCTGGTGTTATCTCACTTGATGCGCTGGGAATGCAGTTGCCCTTCTCCTGTTATGGTTAATCGATGTTTGCTGTATCTCGTCAGCTTGGTAGTTTTCTGGAATGTCGGTTTGTTGATAACTTTTGTCGTTGTCGGCCTGAGGGTCAGAATAGTTTGTGGGTCAGTTTGTTAGCTTCCTTTTGAGTTGAAGGTCAAACGCATTGCTGTAACCCCTCTCCTTATCTCTTCTAAACCCTTCGAAACTCTGTATTTCCGTTCGCTGAATGGGAATGGGGAATCTCCCCTTATCGAAAAAAAAATCAACTGAATGTGCACTCTGTCATTATCTCTAATATCAAGTTTGCATGTATCCTCTGTAATATGTATACAGCTAGACCTCATCTTTCATTCTTGATATGCAATATGTATATCCAGTAATCATATTTGGTTATAGGGCAACAGAATAGTTTTGTCGATCGTACATGATTTAATCAAACTCACATTTTCAAACCCATAAGTTGCAAACTTGCAATATCTATATTTTTCTGACCAGGTCTGTATACGCACTATCTTGAATTAATCATTTACCTTATGCACTTTGAAGTTTAAATCATGTTCGTATTTAAGTATATATATAATAAAAATTAGGAATTTTATTCTCACCTGCACATCTTTTGCCCATGCTCGACGTGTTAGTTCACCTTGAGTCATTAGTTCTGCAAACTGTGCACTATCATTCGCATCATAAATGGAACCTGGCCTCAAACCATCACCAATTGATAATGCCACATCATACTGATTGCATATGTCAAGAATGTCATCCCAATGTTCATATGCAAAGTTCTCCTTGTGATAAGTTAAGCACCATTTTGCATGAATTGAGCCACCACGTGAAACTATGCCCGTCATTGTCTTTGCTGTAAGAGGAATGTAACGAAGCAGGACACCAGCATGAATTGTGAAGTAATCAACACCCTGCTCAGCTTGTTCAATCAAGGTATCCCTAAAGGTTTCCCAGCTCAGATTTTCAGCAATGCCATTTACTTTCTCAAGTGCTTGGTAAATAGGAACAGTCCCAATAGGAACCGGAGAGTTGCGAATAATCCATTCCCGGGTCTCATGGATATGTCGCCCTGTTGAAAGGTCCATGACAGTATCAGCTCCCCACATCGTGGCCCACTGGAGCTTGTGAACTTCCTCCTCAATGGAGCTCACAAGAGCTGAATTCCCAATATTCACATTCACCTTTACAAGGAAGTTTCTTCCAACAATCATGGGTTCCAATTCCAGGTGCCTCTTGTTGGAAGGAATTATGGCTCGTCCACGGGCAACTTCTGTCCGAACAAATTCAGGACTAAGGTTCTCACGGCTGGCACAGTATAACATCTCCTCTGTTATGATTCCCTGTTTAGCATAATATATTTGTGTGTACCGAAGACTACCCAGCTTTTCCCTCCTATCAATCCATTCCTTCCTTATCTTTGGGAGTCCTGCAAAATTTTGAATGATTATTATAAAATGCATAGTGTGTTAAGTTGTATGCTGTAGAGCAATAGAACTTCTTTTAAGGGAATACAGCTTGATAGAGCCCTTCTTTCTCAAAATATATTGGTATTTTAAAGCAGAACAGTGCATAGACAAAGGAATTGAAAAATAGCCAACAACAGAGTGATGTCAACACTTCAAGGTTATTACAGCAGTACTTATTTTGTTGTTTGATACTATCACATGTAGTTTATAAGGAAATTCGTGTATCACAACTTGCAGGATATATATAATTCATATTATCGCCTTTTTCTGAAAACTAGGTTAACTACTCCAAACTGAACTTTTAAAAAATAATAAAATAAAAAACTATATATCAATTTGAAGATACATGGACACAACTAAAAAGAATAACAAAGCAATTGAAAACACAAAAATGAAGCAAGGCCAGTGAATTACCAATCCTTGGCTTATATTTTGAGGACCACTGGTGCCATATGTATCAAAGTGCTTCTGATCTCCAGTCAAATGGACTCTCCGGAATGGAACCTTGAGGACATGATCAGATTCCTTGTGGATGATTTCACTGAATAAGAGCATGTTTGGAACGTAGGATTTTTTCCGGTTCCTGTATTTTTTCCTGTGAAAATAAACTGATTCCTATGATTCCTATGAAATTCCTGCGTAATTCCTGTAAAATTCCTGCATTCCAAACATGCCCTAACATAACCCACAAACAATCATAAGTTATATTGAACTATTAGCATGTCCAAGAATAGCCATAAGGTGAAATGAGAAAGGACATCATGCCTTGATTCTTTGGTACTCCTTGGAAAGCATTCTTCAAAAGATGGGAGTGGCAGAAATTCTGGAGCTGTAGGGTCCACCGTGTGCCTGTTTTGCTTGGGTTTTGATGGCTCTGCTATTGACTGGTCAGTCACTGAAGCAGCCTTGGGGATCAAACAGGCGAAGCTAGCGTTCCTGTCTTGCACGTCTTGAAGGCGTGGAATGCCAAAAAAACCAGGTAACAGTGCAGTTTTTGGCCCTTTTTTTCCCCAACTTTCCATCACATCTCCATCACATCAAATTCTTATTCCTCGTCACATCAAAATACCAGTATATATATAAAGTACTAAATATAAATGAAATAAAAAACTAATTACACAGTTTTGTTGTACTTTGTGAGACGAACATTTTAAGTCTAATTAATCAATGTTTAGACAATTATTACCAATATAAAACAAAATTGCTACAGTGTGACGTGACAAGTGTTACAGGATTTTTTTCAACCCCTTTTCACCATCTAAACACCCCCTCATTGCTGATGAAAATGAGAGTTGCAGTGCAGCCATTTCCTGATCAAGGTACAAAACAGTGAGGCAACACATTGAAATAGGCTGGAATAACACTTCTAGATTTTTTTTTGAGGAGCATTTCTCGATTCTCGTCCCAATCAGAATAATTTTTTTTTAGGTTGTGCGATGGCCGAGGGCCGAAGCAAGTTAAAGGCTCAAGCTCAGGTATAAAATCCCTACAGTAGATATCAAATGGCTATCATTCCCAAGAGGCCAGAAATCGTCAACCGCTTTCTTTCCCCGGAGAAGAGGTGCCGCGCGGCTGCGCCGTAGTGCCACCTGCCGCACGTCTTTGGTTGGGGAAGAGCAAAGATGGCAGAGTTGTGGGATTTGACCTATGGTCGTGGCATCCTGTACGACTGCTTGCTGGATCGAGAATAGGACTACATGACAGGATTAAAAAAGTGAACAGTGAACTGCATACTACAAATTCGACAAGGAGCCGTTCGGTCTACCTTATTTTTCTTTGTTCAATAATTAATCCAAAATAATTATTTGTATAGTATTATAGACTTCTAGTAATTGTAATTTTTCATATAGTCATATTTTCCTTCTAATTTAGGTGTTAAAATTTTAGAATGTTACTTAAAAAACATGTCACTGTCTACGAAAAGAAAAAAAAAAGATCAGTTTTTATGTCTAAAATTCTAAAGTTTGTTATGGCTGCAGATTACTATCGAAATATTATAAGATTTTATATATAATCTAGACGGGCCGTCGTGAATAATTTTGCCAGAGGGCCTTCGAAATCGTAGGACCGGCACCGTTAATTTTGAAGTTAACTTGAAATATATATATATTTTTCACTTCTCCTATATTACAGGTGCCTGAATTTTAAGATGATTTCAGGAACCACCCTTATACTACTAATTAGTATAAGTAAATTATCACTTTTGTGATTTATTATTTGTCATTGTATTATTACATATTAAATTTTTGTTCTTGTCTAACTATAGAAATAATTGTAAATTGTTAAAAAAAATTTGTGTTAACACATATCAAATTTTGTAGATTGTTGTTTTGTCTAACAGGTTTTTTATTCTCGAAATTAAAAATTGCAGATTATGTCTAAAAAATTGCAATAAACGAAAACTGCAATTGTAGTACAAAATATGTACAATTACTGTCGCCGGAAAGAAAACTAAATTTCAGGAAATTTAGCAAATCCCTATTTTTTTTGCGACAAAACTTGAAAAATATTTATAACTGGCTTATTGTCCACCCTGGACGTGGCCGGCGCAGCTGCAGGTCACGGCACCGCTGATGTGGCTCCAACGGCTGCCATCTCACGGTAGAAGAACATAACCAAAACGATAATAAAATCCAAAGAACGGTGGGGTCATGCAGTAACGAAAAAGTTGACTTCATCGGTCAAATTCCATTCAGATTTGTTCTCCATGGCGGTCTCGTAATAAGTAAACTACTGTGAAAGAACTTAAAATACGCAAGAATTTGACCGGCCAGCACGAAACGTATTTAAAATCTGCTGAGGTCAACATGGTACTTCAAGGAAGCCTTGGATTAGATTTCTCAATAGAAGCTGCAGACCGTTGCCGTTGCTTGTTTTTCTATTTCAAGGGAAGAGCAAGACGTAAGCCACTTAAGGGGTGTTTAGTTCCCCATGAAATCCAAAATATTTTGGGTTTGATTGTTCATTTTGCAAAATGGAACTAAACATCACCTAAAATATTTGGCAAAAAGTGGTTCATTCCCCATTTTAGATTTTGAACTCAAGAGGCCAAAATAAAGAAATCTTTGTATTAGTTTATGTGTCATCCTCACAATCTCCATCATTGGAAGACAAATTTTAGTTGAAACTAAACACTCTACTAAAATATTTTTGTATTTTGGATTTTAGAATCCAAAATAGTTGGAATTTTGGATTTTGGTGGGAACTAAACATGGCCTTACAAAGTTATTACGAGTAGAAAATTTCCTCTCAGATAGAGAAACTCGAGAAGAAGGGAAATGACTCGTGAGCTGGTGCTGATGTCATCATCTATTGTTCTGCAGCCCAAGCTAGTATAATGATTTAGGGTCTGTTTAGTTACAACTCCCTAAAATTTAGCCACTAAATTTAGGTGATTTAGAGGACATTTTAGGGGGCTAAATTTTAGAGATTAAAATCATTTAAATTTAGTGGTTAAATTTTAGACCAAACGGGCTCTTAATCACAGCAAGATAGGCACTAATAATGAAGGATTCACAGATGAGATTAGCTGTATGCGGGGGTGCACGCACGTGCCCTGGAACCGCTGGGTTAGTAAACCAAGTAGTACAGGGATTCCTTTCATGCCGGTCGGGTAATCACTTCCCCACTCCCTAGAAGCATGATGAGTACTAGTAGGCTTGGAACGAAGTGATGCCTTACCTTTCTTCTGATTCTGATGGGTAGCTGGAGTATATATACAGTACATTTTCTTGGGAGATAAATCTGGATTTCTCCAGTTCGTGCCACATGCTTCCCTGCACTGACTGAGATCACGATTGGATTATTAATAGAAACAAAATAGTGTGCTGTCTACTCGTACAGAACAAAACAAAACACAGCGCTGCTTCAGAACTAATCCGTTCGGCTCCCACTTTACTCCCGGTCGGCGGTCCAAAAAATGCATTAGCAGGAGGGGCAACGTGTCTGTCCCGCGATCACTACAATTTGTCAACGCAGAGCCGGGGAAAAAGGAAGGGCATCCGAAAAGGAGCAAGGGAAATGCACACACAAGTACACTACGCGTGATTGGATGCCTGGTTCAGCCTCTCAGCCAGGCCCGCGCCATGCAAAAGCAATCCACCGGCCAGGCTCGCCGCGTGCAGAAAAAATACTCGTTTCTCCGGAGCATGGCTTGCTTGGTGCAAGTGGATACGCGCATGCATGCTGTGTGAGAGCTAGAGTTGTGGGCTGTGGCCAACCAAACACGGTTCTTTCTGTTAGAAATAAACCTAACCAGTATGTGCTCTGGTTCAGAACGTAAACCTGACCAGTGTGTGCTCTGGTTCAGAACGCGTGCGTGCGTGTGTGTGTGTCAAGTTGTGTTCGCGCGTCAGCTTGTGTTGGAATCCATTGGACGATGTACGTGCACGCCCAGTTAGTGGAGTCTAGGATCGTTGAGTCTAGCTGTGACCGAGTAATCAGGAGATGGCGCTGGAGGCAGTAGGCATCGCACGGTGCATGCGTGGCCGTGGCTGGTGGTCAGTTCGAGCGACCAAGTCCTGCGGAGGAGCAAGTTGCGCTGGTGCCTGCAGCAAAGAAGTCTGGCCTGTTCGTGCGGATTATGGGCGTTCGTGGCTCGCGTACGTGCGCGGTGATGGCCAGGTCGTGGCTTAGGCTCAGAGGCTATTTAGCCGATGTATTGCGTCCGCTCCATTGTGCTCTCGGGTGGTGTGTTTTCCAGTTAATAAACAGCCAACATACAGGCCGTCTGTCCGGCCGGGGCGTTCGTCGCCGGTCACAACTTGTATCCACTGTTCATCTTCCACCTCTGTATCCTCTCGTGTGTGTGTGTGTGTGCGCGCGCGTGACTGCAGTTCGTTCCTGCTCGGTGCCTACACTTTCATGGTCTGGCTCCATGTGCACGTGAACCAAACAAGCTACTAGTGCAGCTGCAAAGCCTGGCTGGTGGCAGCCTGCTCCACCGGAGCTAGCCAGGCTGAGTTGAGAAAGCAACCAAACGCGCCCTACTAGTATCTCGAATCTTGCCAGAAATTAGCAAGGAACAGGGACAGGTCTCCATTATGTTCTTCCGATTCTTTGCTCCAGTTCTTTAATCCCCTTTTGTATCTTCTGCTAACACGTGGTATGTGGAGTGTGCTACCATCTCTAACTTCTATGATCTATGTACACCGTGCTTGAACCTGATCTTGCTCCTGTGTCATCTAGATCTATGTGCTACTAGATCCATATATGAGTGTATGTACAGAGTGTAGAACCGCTGATAAGTACAACGTGCTTGGTGCTTTTGTGTTGGAAACTATTGGAATTTCTTCGTGTTCAGTTTGTTCTGCTGCTACCTACTGGCTATACTTTTATGGATGTATCATTGAAACAGGGATGGGGATCCCCGCGGAAAAAATTATTGTTTTATGGTTAAAGAAGAAAAACTAGAAAAAAGGGATTCTCTTGAATTTCAAATATTCAGTTTCACCAATAAGATACGAAGACTTGCTTCATATTTAGAATTAAAAAAAAGATTTTTTATTGGAAAGAGGTCTACGAAGACTTTTGGACGACAGAGATGGAAAACTTTAGGCCCGTCGGTGTTAGCGGGGACGGGATGGGAAAACTTGCCCCCACGGGGTCGAGGATGGGGAGCTGTCCCCCCCCCCCCCCCCCCCGACCGGGAATTCCCCATTCTTATGAATTTCGGAAGTCGGAACCTAGTTGCGGGCGTGTCAGCCGTGGAGGCTCATCGCCGATCAGTGCGCGTACGTGAGGGCAGTGCGATGCGTGTGAGCCTGGGCGTTCAGGTTACCCGATTTTTTCGGGTCGGGTAATTCGGGTAATTCAAAGTTCGGGTAATGAAAATTGTTACCCGATATTAGCTCTGTAAAAATACTACCCGCAATTTCAGGTACCCGATAATTCGGGTTCGGGTTCGGGTATTTTCTGATTTACCCGAATTTACATAAATCAACAAACTAGATAAAAAATTTAGTAGCAATTTATAAATAATTTCAGCACCAAATGTATAGAATTTCAATAACAATTTATAGAGAATAATATATTATAGTAATTTGTTCAAGAAGAGAGGATTATATTTTAATAAAGTGATAAGTTCAAGTGTTCAACTAACAATACATGATAAATATAAAAAACACATACAAAACTTTGGGTAGTTCGGGTAGTTTGGGTACCGGGAGATATTACCCGAATTACCCAAACTAATTTCGGGTATTCAAAATCACTATCCGAATTTAGATCGGGTACCTCGAGTTCGGGTAATTTGGGTTCGGGTTCCAGTAATTCGGGTTTGGGTAATGGGTATCGGGTATTTTGCTCAGACTTACATGCGTGTGCATCGGGGTCAAGGGTTGTGTAGCAGGCGAAAATGAAAACCGAAGCTGATCGAGGACACCGGAAGACATGACGCGAACGGGGATCCTCATCGGAATAAGAAAATGAAATGAAATGAAATGCGAAAGGTTTCTAACCTCGGAGGAACGTCGGATCGGCGGCGGCGAAAGAGGAGTGCGTGTGGAGTGACAGATTTTTCTTTTCCTTGACGCCCGTGCGGAAGAAGATAGGGGATGGGTGGCCAGGGCCACTAATCGTCAGCTGGCCACGCTCATAACGAGAAACTGAGAAAGGACAGGGGATTGGAAAAGGACAAGGACGACGTGAGATATTTCCATATAGCCAGCAAAGATACAGTGTTGGTAGGGTATATTCGTGGTCCTTGCTCATGTCTCATGGGGACCACTTGCTTAGACATTTACTTATATTTATGTATCAAAAAATAATTTTAAACTAAAGCTATATTCGAATTATTATATGCTGATAGTTACTCAATATGTCCTTTGTTTAAGTCTCATTATAATATTCATGCTGATCCATTTTTTTTTAAAAAAAAACTTCATTAGTTTTGAATAAATTATTAGCAATATTTTTTATATTTAAATAAATTTATTATGAAGATAGATGCAATGGTCTATCTAGGAGCATCTTCAAAAGTACCTAATAAATTATTTTCTAAAACAATGGTATTTTCCAGCTTGATAAAAAGTATTGGAAGAACTAAATAAGGTCATCTTCAACAATTTTCGACAAATTCACTCCTAAAAGACTGAGTTTTACATCATGAATCATATACTATTTCTAAATTATCCTAACCAACTTTATATATCATTTCTCTCTTATACATTTGGACTAGTAATTTTTTCTAGTTTTTATTATTTCTCGCGTCCTTTCACCTTTAGATTGGCCGGTTTATACCCGCAGAGAAACAATATACATGTGACTGGAGTCCGAGCATCTTTACGCGCAAAGGGGTTTTTTGTTCCAAGTGTCAAAAGACTAAGAGATGTGTTTGGTAGTTGTTGGAGATATTTTTTTAATTCTTTTCAAAATCAAAGATGGAGAAGGACTATTGGATACTCTTGATATGCTTTAAAAATAATATTGATTATGTATCATAACTATTAATGTTTTATTATATATATTTGATAAAATTTGATGCGTTTGACTTCTCAAGAAGTGTGAGTTAAGAAAAGCAGAGGGAGTAGTTAATAACTCATAGCTTACTATTAACGGGTTTGATTCAACGAGTTAAATAATTGTTAATTTGGTATTCATCTAACAATTAGTTAAACTATTAGCTAGATACATTTAGATTTAATTAAAGAGCTAATTGTTAGTAGTTACTCCCTTCGTTTTAACTTATAAGACATTTTCTAGGAGTGAAAAGGTGTATTGCAGGAAAACAAAAATATTATAGAGAGAGAGAAATAGAGACAGAGATCTATTAGAAAAAAATGAAAAAAAGTATACTAGGAGAAGAGAAATGTGCATTGGGAAACAATAAAGTCAAATATCTTAGGACAAATTTTGAATTCTACAAGATCAAAGTATTTTGGGACGAAGAGGATATTGCCTGTCTAAGGGCCTGCTTCAGATTAAACCGCTCTATATTTTCAACTTCAATTCATGTTTTTTTAGCCAAACCGTTGTAGCTTCACCAACTCTGCTCCAAGAAAAAAGTGAAGTTCATAGAACATCTAAAGAGGTGCCCCAAAGTTTACAGAGCAAAGTTGGTGGAGCTGTCAAACAAAACTCTAAACCTCGTCACACCGTCACAATTTTGTTGCGACTCTTCTTGTTGCACCATCGCTTGGCCCGATGGCAATAGCTCCTCGTTCGCTCGCTCTCCTACGCTAGTCGACCCACACTTACTCATCTTCGTCTTCCCCTATGGCTCGTTCTCCGCTGCTCTGACCGCCCGCCGGTAGGGTGGCCCTACGCCAGCAGCACAACGGGACGCACACAGAGGCCGCGGGCCGCACATGCTATGCATTGTTTGGCAGAGCTCCAACCAGCTCTAGCTTCACTGGCGCATTCACTATTTATATGAGCTTTTTTCTCTCTCCTCTCTCCTCTCATGCTAGTGGTGGGAGAAGGGTAGATTAGTTTTTTAGCTTCTCTAACTCTCACTTGCTCTATAATAGGAGAGAAAAAGCTTCTACAAAAAGTAAATGAACAGTTCATACGTCAGACAATGAGAAGGTAAACCCGTACGAGATCTCGCGGAAGCTTAGAATGAGTAGGAGTAACTATTAGCTCGAAAGATCGAGCAGGCCTATATTCTATCTTTTATTATCTGTTATCTCTGTAAAGAAGTGCTAGGCCATGGGAGGTCCGTCCCAACATCCTTTTTTTTTGAGAAAGTCCCAACCCTCCTTTGTGTTGTCCCTATGTGTCGCTTGTCTAGATAAAAAAAAATGAATCCCTTGTCTGGCCCGTGCATTATCTCCATGATCGTTGGGCTCTGCACTTCAGACTCATCGGTTTTTTTGGGTCCACTAGCATAAGTTTTCTCCATTCTCCTTCTCCTTTATTTTCTTTTATTTTGTTTCCTATACCTTACCTTCATCATTTCCCTTCATTTGATTTTTCTCTTGTAATTCTCATGTAGATATTTTTTCTCATTTGTAACTTTTACCCAATATCATGTGTATATACTATAATATAGTATTTTCCCATCACTTATAATAATTGTTCTATGTCCACAATGTTTTGTTTCAATTGTACATACTCTTTCGTCACTAGTTTGTATGTGTTTGTTCTAGGAGTACATATTTTTTGCTCCAGATGCAAAGCTTTTGTTTTGTGAGGTGATATTTCGTTCTAAGTTTACAACGGTTCAAAGTGTGAAACTTTTGTTGCGTTAATTACCAAAAAAAGATCTTTTGTTCTTAGAGTTTGGATGAGTATTTCATGTGTAAGAAACCTCTTCTTGTAGTAAAACCTTTTTGTCCCGTAAGTGTATCTCTTATTGTTTCGTTGTATATTTAGATTATTTCGGCCATGAAAAGTTAATGTTTTGTGATATATTTTGATTGTTGCAGCCACGAATTCTTTGTTACATTGTTGTTGCAACTATGAAAATCCATGGTTCTATAGGATATTTGGATGGCTCCAAATATAAAATATATTGTTCCATAAACAATTGTTGTTCAAATTACTTTCTATTTTCTATACATTTTATTGTGCTTTGTTACTGTATTGATTGTGAGAAACAACTAAGAAAAGTAGAAAAGGGTTAAAGTGAGATCAATGATGGACATTGAATTCATGCTACATAAGATAGCAGTACACAAATTGAGGAGTTGAATCCCGAATAGGGTTATTCTGAAAGTTGAGCATATACTTCACTACTCATATGGGGTTGAGACAAGGGGACCCTTTATCTCTGCTACTCTTTGACTTAGCACCAGATGCTTTAGCAATGTTGGTAGACAATGCCAAGGGAAGAGGACTCATGCAAGGAGTAATTAATCATTATACGTTACGCAGATGACACATCCAAAACTTGTTTAGAAAGCTAGAGTAATTAGCTTGACAGCTTTGCTCAAAGTATCATTTGAATAATTTTAAGCTAGGCACCATAAGACGCATGATTTTAGTGGAAAACTAGAACCACTTCCGTATTTTTCCAAGGTAAAACAAATTTTCCATGAATATTTGATTTTTTAAAGATTAAATCAGTTTTGGGATTCTCAGAAAATATTTGGAAAACTTTTTTTAAGAAAAAAATATTTATATAACTTTTTTTATAAACCATGTTTTCTATAACAACACGAGTTTTTTATGGTGACAGTGATGATGATGATGATGATGAAAGATTGGGGGATCGGGGATGGTTTGGAATCGAATTTCGAACAAAGTTGGACAAAGTCACATGGACTTTTTTCAATCCAGAAACCGCTCAGTTATGTGTGGGCTGCAAACGAGAAGTCTTGTGTATGAACCAGCACATCATCTCGATCCGAACGTGAAAATTTACACAACTCGTGACTTGGAGTAAACCATATCAAAGCATGATCGGACTTTTGCGAAAAAAAGAGGAAAGCATAATCGGTCCGTGAAGGTGAGTTAATTTTTGCTACGTGATAGTTAATTTTAGTACATGTTCGCACTGGAAGCCTGGAAATCTGAAATCCACCTGCGTTGACAAAACTGCATGGATGGATGGATCGATCGATGCAGCGCAGCACAGGTTCTTTTGACTGCAAGGTGGAGCTAAGGATGAGTTGAGTTGGACCGTTGAGGGTCCCAAAGATGAAAATCGCTGACGATGAGTCGACGACGATCGAGAGACGGAGAGGACAAGTTTCTGTAAAGGAAATGACGAGAGGAGGCGGCGAACTTGTCCGTTCCGCGAGTGGAGCTGACACCGTAAATAACGACGGTTCGTCAAGGCTCGGTGCGCGGCTACCTAAAGTTGGGGAGGAACCGCCGCTCCGGTTGCCCCCGTCATCCGCGGCAGGCACGGCCCGGTCCCTCTCCCCGCCGCGGCGCCGGCGCCGGCTCCTTGTAGTTGTAGGATTCTCACCAACTCTACGCGACGCCTAGAGATCAGCTGCGGGGTCGGGGCCCAAAGTGCCCGTAGTCCTGATCATTAACTAGGCCACTTTCTTTTCTAGCGCCATTTAAGACTATTTTTTTACCAAACATCTCTTTTCAAAACAGTTTTACCCATAAAGCTGTTTTTTCTTCCTCTCTCACAAACATATGAAGTGAGATGAAGATGAAAATAATAGCTTATCATAACTCTCTCCTCCCCTTTCTCTCTCACATGCATGTATAAAGTTGTTGGTGAAGCTATTTTGCCAAACATTTTTTCCAAAATAACTTAGCTTCACTTAGAGAGTTGCTTAGAGCATCTTCAACAACTTGAAAAAATTGACTTGTTATATCTTATGGTTTAACAAGTGGCTAAAATATTTGGCAAGTGAAAAAATGTTTCTCTCCAATAATTTGCTATTTCAACTTGCTAAACTTGAAAAAAGAAGGTCCATCAGATAGATATCACCAAAATAGAGAAAAAATCGCCGCAGAAAAAATAGCGGGAGAAAAAATCGATCACATGAATGCATGCAAATCGTCAACAATAGAAACATTTGATCACATGCATGCATGCAAATCATCACGGGAGGAGAAAAAATAGCGGCAGGAAATAAATCTCGGGAGAAAAAATAGCGACAGAAAAAAAAATATGGGGAGAAGACGTCGGAAAAAAAAATTCCCGACAGAAAAAAAAATCTCGGTAGAGACGTCAGGAAGAAAAATCTGCCCGATAGCAAGTCCTTTCCGCGCGCGAGGCCCGTGAATAACAAGTTGGTTTGGGGAGTTGTTGGAGAGAGATTTTTGTGTTTTTGCCAAATTAATAAGAATAGCAACCTCATTTGAGGAGTTGTTGGAGCTTAAAATTGACTTGTTATATCTTGAGTTATGACAAGTTGCTATTTTATTTGACAAGTGGAAAAAAGATGTGTCTCCAACAAGTTGGTATTCTCATTTGGTAAAATTGAAAAAATAGACCCACCTTTCTCCAAACCGGTACTGGGCCTTCCACGCACGCGACTTTTCACTTACCTGCGCGACGAATCGAGTACTGATTCGTGTGCGTGGCCGCCGCTCCGTTCGAGGCCGCGACGCTACTCCGGCCGACACTTCACCGAACGAGGCCTGCAGTTTCCCTTGTATTATTTGGTTCAGTCTGTACTCCGTATGTCTCATATGATTGGAGTGGAGTGGAGATCGCGGACGGATCGGGGACGGGCGGCGCCGTGGCTTTTTTTCATTATTCACGCGTCTGGGGCGATACAAGTCCAGGGCGATGTTTACCGAGTTCCTATCGAGTGCGGAGATTTACCAAGTCCGGGGAGATGTTTACCAAGTTGGTAAATATACCAAGTAGATTTAATGAGTTGTTGGAGATGTTTTAGTGTTTTTTTCCAAAAAAATAAGAATAGCAAGTGGATTTGAGGAGTTGTTAGAGATGCTCTAAGAGCAACTCCAACAGTTTGACATTTAGACTTAGCATATCTAATTTTGCCAAAAAAACTAAAAAACTGATGGTCAACAGTTTGATATTTTTGCCAAAGTTGCAAATAGGAGTCCGCACTTGACAATTTGGTAACCGTGAAAAGGGGAAGACATTTTTTTCCTTCTTTTTTTTCACGGTAGAACGCTGGGCGGCGGCATTTTTTTCGCTTCCTTTTTTTCACGGCGGAACAGGAAAATGGCGCGAAAAAATAACGATCGGGTCCACTAGTCCATAATTTCCATTTTTGCCAAGTTATTATGGGGAATTGTTGGAGATTGCATATTTTTTCTTTGACATATCTATTTCAGAGTTGACAAATTTCATGTTTTGCCAAACCAAAATTGTCAAACTGTTGGAGTTGCTCTAAGAGTTATTCTAGCCTTATAGAGTTGGCATAAATTATTTGTCATTCTTACTGTCTAATGCATCATTTTCATTTCCCAATAATCCTAATCTCTATCCAACTTCCGCCATATTTTATTTTTTGCGTCTCATTAATTCATCATGTGCTCTGATTAAAAACAGGGACGGGGCGAGGAGGCAGTATCCGTCACTCCAACAAGCAGCATGGTACGGTGTGAGTGGGACCATGTGCCCCAAGGTGCACGTGCACTCGGATCATCCGTGCATAAGGTTGCACGTGAATACCGAACTTTCTGTTAGGTCCATTATCAACAACAAAATTTACCTATCTTCTCTCTAAGAGTAAGATTGGATTATCTTTAGGCATGACCTTTTTTTTTAGTATACGCCACTGTTTGTAACCTCCAAACTCTACTACTCTAGTCTTCTCTTAATGAAAAATTTGCCGTGCACGGTCTCGAAAAAAAACTTCAGAAATATGGTGGAAGTATTAAGTATATTATTCCACTGTTTACGAGATTTTCTTATTGCTGTTTTCTTATGCGGCTCCTGAACTGCAAGTAAAATTCTCTATCATCTAAGCGTTAGGTCTGTATGGAGAGTGATGTGTTGATCGACGAGAAACTAGCAGCAGGCGGCGTGAATTTGCACGTGGAACAAGAGCACAAAGGTGCGTAGCCAACTGCAGTACTGCAGTATCAAGAAATATGAGTTTTTTTTTATTATTATCTCTTCCGCTCTGCATTGTCTGCATGCAGAAAATCAGAAATGTTGCAGCTCCTTGGCAACCGGTATGCATGGCCTTGACTACTGAGTACTGACTCAGTTTCAGATTCTTTTGTCTCTTGGAGAGATTTTGTGGCACGTAAGGAAATCATTTTTCAGATAAAATATTTAGTTCAACGAATTTGATTGCGTTCAGAGTATGTACATTAATTGGTGTTAGGTGCTTGTACTCTACTTAGACAACGGATTTAGTGCAAACTCAACTCCTGTGCAAACTGTGCAAACTCTAATCTGGACCGCAGAATGTTGATCCAAGGGACGTGAAGAGATTGGGTAATTTTGTACTTAACCGTCCGCTCTTAATCACACTTTTACAAATCTCTCCTTCCACCTCTCTCATGCGCCCCCTTAGATCAACATCCTGCGGTCTAAATTAGAGTTTGTATAGTTTGCACGAGAATTGAGTTTGTACTAGATCCGTTGCCCTCTACTTATATCAAAATAATAATAAACATTAGGGAAGGTAAAATGAGACAAGTTTCAGCAGCAGTTGTCATCCGAGAGTTCACGGCCCAACAAGTCCATATGCGGCCTCGATATATATTTCCGCCCCGAAGCAATCAACCAGCCTCATTAGTCCCTTCGGCTTAATTCGGCTTATTATAAACCCTAGACTAGAGCTCCGCCGTCGCGTCCTCCCTCATCTCCCCCGTCTCGTCTCCATGAACACTCTGACGATCACATGAACAAAACAACGAAGATCAACAAGTGCTTCTAAACCTAAACCGATCAAAAAAAAAAAAAAACGAGCGCTCGATGGAACGCCGTTGTGGTGGTCACGAGCTCTCGATGCCAGCGGCCGGCCGGAGCAGGTCGTACTTGGCCCAGACGGCGTCAAGCGGGCACGGCCTTCCGGCGTCCAGACGGTCCCATGGCTTCCCCTTGCCGCTCCAGTGCAGCAGGCTGACGGCGCCGGCGTGCAGGCCGCGGCAGAGGCCGCGGTAGTTGTCCCCGCCGAGGCCGTGCTGGTTCCATCGGTGGTCCACAGGCGCGATCCGGCCCGCGAACACGAGCAGGAACGGCGGCAGCGAGCCCAGCTCGTAGATGCGCACCCGCTTCTGCAGCTCCATCCACTCCTCGATCTGCGCCGTGTACCCGGCGCGGCGCCACCGCGCGAGGTCCAGCACCATGACGCCCGTGTTGAAGTAGCAGGCGCGGCGGCCATCGAAGGTGGAGGAGAGCTCGGGTGACGCCCAGAACCCCGGCGTGAAGTAGGCGGTGAAGTTGGCGCCGCAGTACTGCGGGGCCGCCACGGCCGTCTCCTCCTCCCCCGCCCCGGGGAGCGGGGTGGCGGCGAGCGCCGCGACGTCGTCGGTGAGCACGACGTCGGAGTCGAGGTACACGACGCGGCGCACGCAGTGGGGCAGCGTGGACGCGAGGTAGGAGCGCGCGTAGTTGAGCGGGCGGTCTAAAGCGCCGCGGATGGAGGTGGAGATGAGCCCCGCCACGCGGGCCTCGGCGGCGAACGGGTACACCCGGAACGCCAGCGACGGGAACGACGCGCGCACCGTGGCCCTCAGCTCCTCCGCCGTCGTCGCCCTGGACTCGGCGGAGGCGGAGGCGATGAAGTGGAAGTGGATGGACTCCGGGCACGACGCGTGGTGCAGCACGGAGAGCACGGCCGCCATGGTGCCGCGCAGGTACGACGCGTCCAGCGTCATGGCCACGTGCACCGCCGCGTGCGGCGAGCACGCCGCGTCCGCGTCCGACGGCTGAAGCGGCGGCGGGCACTGCGCCGCCGCCGAGTTGGTGAAGTGCGGCGCCTCGCGGTACCGCGGCACGGCTGCCGCTGCACCGACGGCGGCGGCGGCGGCGCAGAGGAGGAGCAGTAGGATCAGAGGAGGAGAGCGCGTCATCTCGGTGAAGTTTGTTGTAGTTCGCGTGGTTGGAGCCTGTGTGAGCGCGGCGAGGCCCGTGTGTTTATATACGGGTGGGTGACAAGTGAGAATTGAGAAGGGAGAACGCGTAGGTGTCAAACTTGGGTCAAAGCCTTGTGGTGGCTGCCTATGACTGACAGAGCAAAGCGTGTTTTGGAGCTGATCTGAACGCGTCAAGGGGAAAACAACAAAAGCGATCGGGATTCACTCGTGGTTAAAATATCAGTGTAATAATTAATCTTTCCAAAGTTACAGCTACTTTGCGTGTGCTGTGACGCCGCGAATGACGGTCTAGCGAGTTGAACAAGCATTGCCACCGCGTGAAAGTAATTGAAGGTGTTGATAAGAGTTGAAGCGAATCTTAGGGCTGTTGTGAGCTGTTTTTCTTCTCCTATCACAAAGATATAAGGTGGGATACACAGCTCTCTTCTTCTTTTTTCTCTTATATTCATACATTATAGCTTAGTTTTAACTAGAGAATGAAACAAAAGTTTCACTAGTAAAACAGAGTTGTACCAAACAAGTCCAATATTATACGTTAATTTTCAATAATAATAGTACTTCCACTTGTTTATCACATGGTGTCTTCTGTTCCGGGTGAGGTAGCATATAGGGTGGGCAAAATTCACTTCATATGTGGAGGGAGATTTATGTTTGTAGATATGGGAACGAAATGACTAAAAGTACTTTTGCCGAGTTCTTTTGGTGATTTTACTACGTTGGCTATCAAAATCATATAAAAGCAAAAGGCTCATAACAGATTTGGACTAATATAGTGGAGGATCCATGATGTATATCCATTAAAATTGTGTGGCCCTCGTTGGGTTGGGTGACCCCAGTGTACCAGATGGTTATTTTTATTATTTTGATTTGATGCAGAAAACAAAGTGCTGATAATCTAGCTCGTGGTGTTCCCTGAGCAAGTGTCTTAATAGTTAATCCAACTAGTTGGTGCGCCAAATCCGTGCTTTTACTTATCTTTTTTTTTCTATAGCGCGTTTTTTTCTCTTTTTGCCATTTCACTATGATGGTAGTGAAATGAAACCCTGCCCTAAGACTAAAAAGGATATGAAGCCAATCCCCTCCATCAAGCATTCGAACTAGTAAATCAATCCCCTCCAACAAGACTCGTGATTGGAGTATTTTGAATAAATATAATAATCCGCCGCGGGCCACCGCTGATTTTTCGGAAGGAGGAGTACATGATGACACGCATGTGATGCCCACTTCGCTGAAATTACTCACGGGATTTTTATTCCGGCATCTAAAGCAGAATTTGATTTTTTTTTTCTAAAAAAAAAGAATGTGGGGTTTTGATTTGTCGGTGAGCGCAGCGCAATGAGTGTTCGTCGGCTGATTTGCATGAATCGGGTGGGGTCCGCGTCCTCTGAACTTGTGGGCCCTCTCAAGAACGTGACGCGTGGCAGTGGTAGTATCTCTCTGGGGTCCTACTTCCGGATCGGCAGCTGCCTCGATGTCGGTGCTACGCGCACGATTGGGATGCGATCGCTGGCGTGGAGCACCGAGCACAGCGGCATCTTCTGCGAGCGAGACTTTTTTTTTAGCTACTCGCACGAGACGAATCGAGTGGTGTGGTGATGATCTCAAAATCAGCCTAGGATCGGGCAGGTTTTGCCGCTCGGCGCTCGCGGCATTTCCGATGCCAGTGAGTGCGCGACCTCTGAAATCGGCTGCACGCACACTCGCTCTTCCTTTTTGCGACCTGTTTGCAGCAATCTTAATAAATAAAGGTAATTAAATAATCACAAATTTACCAAGATTTAAAACAGACCCCTTAATTTCGAAACAAAGCTTTTAAACTTGGATTCCGGATCAATTTATGTTCTGAGTCTGGCGTGTTGATTTCTACCAAAAAAAATATTTTTATAGAAATTAAAGTAAAAAAAGTTAAATGAACTATAATTTAGAATCAAACGAACTATAATTTAGAATGAGGGGAGTATTTTGTAAGAGCTGAATTACATGCAACTATTGACATGAATTTTCCCCTTGGCCTATCCAAAGTGGATAATCGTTTGGTTGGCTGAAATTTAGCAAATACTCCTAAGTACTACTGGCTGGCTAGAGACGTCATAAGGATAAACCCATGAAGTAAAAGGAGAAGAAAACCCTCTGACCCATGTACAATAGTCAGTTTAGACTTTGGACGACGTATGCTATCGGTCAAAGTAGCGAGCCATGCACCGACACAATGGGGCAGAGCCTGAGAGCGAGACTCATCAGAGATAGCACACGAGTGTAAGTAGTACATTGACATGAGCATCTTTACTTGAATCTACTACTGACAAGAAGCAGCAGTTCGCTCCCTTGGAAAACCCAGTAGATCTTTTGTTTTAGAGTACACAGTACAACATACTCAACACGTACGCACACGTAACGCTGAAAAATTCTAAAATAAATTCAGAACAAAGTGTCGCACCCAGGATTTGAACCCTAGTTGGGAGCCCCCCAACCGACCTTTGTCATTGCGCCGTGAACCCCTTGACCTTGACGACAATCAAAGACGACAATCAAAGTACTGAGTACCTAACTAACACGGACTTTTAAAGTAAGTAAATAAATCCATCGAGGTGTCCCGTGTTGGAGCCTCTCATCTTCAGATTTGGTAGTTATGCTTGTGAGAGCATGCTACGCCAACTAAAAAAATGGCCTGTGGCAGCCCCTGACCAGCTGATCATTCATGCATGTTCACAATATTTCATACTGCTGACATTTGATGATTTTCAGCAGGATACGGCCTTTAAAACATGAACTGTACATTTTCGTTTGGGGGCACAGATTAGAGACGATGTCTTGACGGATCCAATGCATGGTAAAACAGTTGACGAGCGAGATGGAGAAAACTCCTAATAATCTGGGGGAGAAACACAGAATAAAATAGAAGGAAAAATGAAAAAGGGGGTCGGATAGCACTAGAGCAGAGCAGCTTGGATGGACCAGAGTTCTACTTGTACCCATCGTCAAATAGTTTGGCTCGCTCAACGTGAAAACGGGGGGAAAGAAAAAGGCAAGCAAGCAGCAGCCGAACCGGAGACCTAGCTTGCCAGAATGATCCGCCGTAGCGCGGCTCGCGTGGCGCCGCATCCCCGAAGCTTGTCTCCCATGACGGATGTTGCCGCTGGAGTGTGACCAAGGTCCAAACTGAGTCCAATGGCGGCCGGCCGGCCGGGGTCAGGACTTTGACGGGCAGGTCTGTCGCAGTCGGTCTCCCCCGGCCACGGGTAAACAGGCTGCTGCTGCGGCTGCGGCTGCTGGCTTTAGGCCAACCATGCCACTGTTAGGCCCGAACCAAACGCCGCAGCCGCATTGCGGCGGCTCAGTGGCTCTGGCTCGTCCCTCAGAAGGCGGTTCAGCCTAGAAAGTTGATCCAACACGCAGTCCGCTTTCTGCAAAGCTGATTAGAACACGAGAATTAAGCACACGAAAACGACCGTCGGAGAAGCCGCCGCTCCGTTGACGTTGAACATGCACAGATCGAGCACCACAAACAGCTAGCTGTACTCCTACTACGTACTTTGACAACAATCACGACTCGTCGACCACCAGATTGACAGACAGTGGATGGAGTACTGTCAAACTGATTTGTTTATGATGTTTATGAGTCGACGACCGAAACTAACGCTAACGGCCGTAGTTCTGGGCTGCAGAAATCGATCGGCTACGGTTCCGGGCTTCCCAGGGTCCGCGCGCGCGCGAGGTCAGAGCGGGGATCGCTGCACCAGCGGCAGCTTCAACAGTCTAGAGCCGTGGAATGCCTGCCTGATGGATCGCAGGCATGGCAGTGGTCAATCGGGTCGGGCGGAAGCAGTGGCGCCTCCACTAATCATTTGCCCAGTCCACCCCACCCCACCCCACCCACCACAGGCACACCACTTGACCGATTGCGTTCCGTTGCATTCCATTCCATGAAGCTTCGATCTTTTCCGTTCCGTTCCGCCGCAACAACGTGCTTGCCGATCCTATCCTATCCTATCCCAATGCCTGCCCAGTTCGCAGTCCCCGTCACCCGATCATATCATCCCCGGCCCCGCTCTTGTCGACAGTTTCGCTGTCGTCCGAAGCGCAAACGGGGGTGTTGATGTTGGGCGGGTTTTTCCTTTTCGACGGCCGGTCCGGCGAGTCGCCACAGCGCGCCTGCTTGTCGGGTTGACGACGCCCCCCAGTTCGATTCATATATATATGGACATGGACAGCATACCACAGGTTTGTTTGTTTTCTCGGTTCAGAGCATCGGCCGGGCGAATTAAGTCAGCGCAAGTCGCTGGCAGGCCGATCGAGTGGACGTACGTACGTGGTTCTCAACTGAAAACAGCGCGCGACAAGGGCTTGCTCTCTGCCTAGGATGCGAATGCGATTTGATTTCTTCTTCAAGCCTCGATCTTACGGTTCCTAGCTTTTTCAGATACATACATAAGCATGGAGGATAGTGCTAATTGATGAAAATTACGGGCCAGGGATACCGGATACCAACTAACACTAGTGAACTGATTATAATATGATCTGATCCATGTGCACTCTAAAATGGTACATAATAATGTATAGCATGTATACTGAGCTACAGTAACTAGGAAATGACTTCCAACAACAATTGAACTTTTCGTGGTTGGCACAATAATGCCCTAGCTTCAACATGGGTCAATCAATTAAACTTGTTTTAGCATCGTCACTATTCCCTCTATCCTAAATTATAGTTCGTTTTACTTTTTTAACCTCAAGTTTGACCACTTATCTTATTCAAATTTTTGTACAAAATATCACTTCTTTTGTTGTGGTTTGCTTATTTAAAAAATGATCTACAAGAATGATTTAAATTTAACTATGTTTGCATAATTTTTTTTAATAAGGTGAATGGTTAAATTTGGGATAAAAAAGTCAAAAGATTTAAAACTTGAAACGGATGGAGTACTTTGTTTTTATTGCGACTGCGATAATAAAACTTATTGTATGCCTCAGCTCTGAATGAATAAAATATCAACCAACACTTCCTGTCCTGTCCTGCTCTGTACTCTTCAACTGTGTTTGTTCGTTTTAAATAAAAGCCTGTGGACCCCCTCCAATTTCTTAAAAAAATATCAACCAACACCTTGTTTTAACGTAGAAAAGATCATGCAAATCAGATTTCTGTTCACATGGACATCATGTAACTTCTTTCTTACTCCTGTCAGCTCTAGTAAATAAAATATATGGCTTAATTGGTTTTGTAATTAGAGCTAGAGATGGACATAGTCGTCTTCATCAAGAAGTTGCTAATTCTTTTAGGGGAAAAGCTAGGTAGCAATGTACTGTATTTCGGAATTTAGAATGGGTGTTAACTGCTAAGTGACATACTCTTCATCAAGAGGTTGCTACACTAAAGGTAGAAATGTATAAGGCGACTGAGGCTATTTTCTGTTGCGTGTGTGTGTGTGTGTGTGTGTGAAAGAAGTGTGTCGAGCACACAGATTCATTTTCTGTGAATATGAAAACTCCCTTACGTAGGTCTTATGTAGAACTCTAGATAAGCATAATCCAACTTAAAAAAAAAAGAGTAGGAGACAAATGACATGACCCCATCCAGAGTAGTAAAATTTAAAGGAGCCCCAAACTTAAAAGGGTCCAAATACTAAGCCGACAAACTTTTACAATCGTGCCAAAAAGAGGACGTGGCTGAATTTTCTAGTATGTCCATGTCCTGGCACATTACCACCAACCTTGGTACAATACTTCTTACTAAATGAAAGTAGTATTCGTTTGACTTTTTTACCCTAACTTTGACTACTTGTCTTATTAAAAAAATATGTGTAAACATAGTTAAATTTAAATCTCATATAGACTATTTATTAAATAAGTAAGTTACATCAAAAGAAATAATATTTTACACAAAAAATTGAATAAGACGAGTGGTCAAATTTAAGATAGAAAAAGTTAAACGAACTATAATTTAGAACGGATTAAATAGTTGCGAAGAATGACCGTTCTGGTTGCTTCTTCAGAGATCTCCCTTGCGTGTCCCCGTGCAAGTTCAAAATGGCTGGGTGCAGCCACCAGCGAGCATAGCAATGATCCTGTCCTGAACAACAAGTTTTGGGGAGCACTTCCACCTAAATTTAGGGAGTGTTTGGTAGCGCTCCCATAGCTGCTCCAAGAGCCGTTTCCTAGCTCCGTTTGACACAACGGGTTGAAAAGCACTAGCTCCGTCGCAGGAGCTCCTTGATTTGCGCTGAGAGCAACAAGAAGAGAGAAGAGGAGCAGAATAGACTAGCTTCGCTCGGCTCCTTGTCAGACTGGTGGGCCAGCGCATGCATGATGTCGGATTTGCCCCACAGGCGAGGCTAGCGTGGCTCTGGACAGCGTGCTGAGGATGGGGTGTTTCAGACCTTTCATTGCTTCTTAATGGAACACAAAGTTGTTTTGTCAAACGGTTCATAAAACAGTCCTAGCTCCCAAAAAGCTGAAGTCATAAGGGCATGTACAACGGGTCTCTTCGTCTCGTCTCTTCGTCGCTCTTTTTATAAAAACCACCATGTCAAAGCCTGTAGACGGAGCCGTCGTCCCTTCGTGAGGCGACGGGGCTGACCTGTGCTCCAATGTTGAGAAGACAACGAGAGATGCGTTGTACGACCCGTCTCTCTGTCTCGACAGTTCGCAGATCCGGGCGCTCGCGCGTGGTGCGGATGTTGTTTGGGCGGGAAGCTGTGGCGCCAAAATCGTCTTCCCTAGTTGCCGAGCAAGGGCGCTTGTTCATCTAGAGCTGCTGCGTCGGCGCGGAGGCAGCGGCAGCTACGTCCCGATGCAGACCTTCGATCACGAAAGCTGCTCAACATCAGCGGTCTGCAACCTCTGCTCCCCCATCCGTCACTATAGCCAAACTCCAACAACAGTGTCTATTCTATTTCTCTGAGTTCAAGTAAAGAAGTAACCTAAAACTGATGGATGGAGTAGTTCTCCTTGCAAGTTCAGGCTATGTCAATCGGAACTTGAAAATCTGAAAATAATGGACGAAACCAAGTTGGATACGATCTGTGCATCATGTTTTCTTTAGCAATCGGAAACAACAATTAATGGTTATATGTTTTTCTTTAGTGCAATTTGAACTCCTTGTTGGTCATGACATGGGGTTAGGAATGCAGGTTCAGGTTTTCTTCAAAAGGCGGGTTACTTCAAGTTTACGAATATTCAGAAGCTACAACATCTTTTCAAGTGGTGATGCACCAGAAGTTCAGAACTAAAAGTGCCTAGTTCCAAATATATATCATGTGAATTCTCTGTTATGTGACTAAAAATGTTACGACATATATACAAATAATATATACTTTATATTGTTGATTATTTTTTAATAAAAATATTATAATCATGTCATATTATTTAAGTTTGATCAAATAACAACATAGTAGTATACAAAATTGTAATTATGATTGATCTTGGTTACATTAAATATCTTGAAGATGATTCATTGTCTATGGGTTGTACTACTTATTTCTTTAGCTGTCTGTTTGTCAGATTCAAGACTCTTGGAGACGATCCCTGTCTCTGGGTTGTACATGCCCTAAATAAGATTTGAACTCTTGTTTTTTCACCCCTCTCTTCAATAAATATACTGTCACATCAGTAAAATGTCATAAATAAGTGATAATAAATAGTCTTAGACTCATTGTGAGTGCTCTAATCAAAACTATTTTAGTTGGAGCCCAAGCTCTACCAAACAGACCCTTAGTCCCCCTCCCGACCGAGATGCTGTGCCTGTACCTCGATGGTCCATCTCCTGCTACTGCCGCCTCTCCAAGGCTGCACAGCTGCTGCCTAGCCTGCCTGTTGAAGACGACGGCCGCAGCAGTTCTCCACAGACCACAGCCGCTAGCTGCTGCATAGAGACAGGTACAGAGGTGTCCGGATAGTTGGATCGCATGGTTGAAGAATCCAACCATACGTTTCCATGATGTTTGGCACACGCAGCTACGTACGTACCTTTCTCATTGGTGCGGTGCGTGCACTATATCTGACACGTGCCTGGCAAAAAAGGAAAAAGGAACCATCGAGCATATATACGAAGCGTGGAGTGCGTCCACACACATATATAGATGGGCCAAAAATCATCTGACAGGATCCAAATCTGAATTTGTGTTGTTTGCTGTCAATTTCATCGTCTAGATCCAAAGATCAGTTGATACCTTTTATATCTATTTGGACCTGTATTTTCACTAATTATTGACAGGCACATCATTTACATGTTGTAGAATGGAAGCAGTGGTAACTGTTCACCTTTTTTTTTCAACTTCTTGTTCTCAACTTGTGAGGACACTGCAAGGTTGCAAATGCCTCATATTTATATTTCCCTTGCCCTATTCTATCACTCTTTGAAACATCTGGAACTACGTATTCCGTTTCTACCTCGAGACTCAAGAGCACTGAATTATACCTACTACATTCAACAGCAGCTTACTTTCTTCTTCTTCTTAAAGTTCTTGTTCAGAACATAATTTCGGGACTGAAAAAGAGCACTGTTGCGTGCACTGGAACGTGGTTGGACACGCCGGCAGCAATTTGTGCAGGGTGCTCTTCCTAGACGTCGCCTACAAGGTTGCAACTGCACTGCCTGCGGCAACAGCGAGGCAGTCTGATACTGTGTTTCCAAACAATATTTTACAAGCGGATAATTATTGACTAGTTTTCTTGTGCACAACAGAATACAAATGTAAACACTTTACAGGTGTATATATTGGCGTTACATCCATCACGTTCACATCCAAAGAGTTAAAAACCATCAAAACTAAACAGCAACAATTGCACCATGTTCCTCCTAACACTATAAGGTGGTGTAAAACACAGATATTTATCTAGACATAAATACATATTCTATGGCACCTTCATGCAAATACAATAATAACTTATGCAACATTAAGCACCAAGCTATAGTACAGACCCAACACTGAAATTCTGGCAATTCATAAGCCAATATGTCATCACAATGTCAAGCTATCAGCGGCTTTGAAATGCCAGGAGGATTGCATTCCCAGAATTTCAAGTTCGGACCATGCCAATCAGGCCTCCTGGTAGGTGTTGCCATCAAGTTTAAAACGTGAGGAGGCTTGCAATCACTAGAATTCCAATCATGAAGAGCAGGGCCTTCAGGTAGATATCTGCCTGCTGCTGTTGGCCCAATGGTGCTTGTCGGTGGACGCCATGGGCATGTCCCATATGCCCGCCATGGAATCCATGCCCATGGCCATACCCATACTGGAACCCAGCAGGCTGCGCATAAGCAGCAGCATCTGGAAACCCATGAACTTGGAAGCTAAGCATAGGGAATAGTCCTCCAAAAGCAGCTGAGAATGCATAATTCCCCCACCGTGCATTTGCCAAAGGGACTCCTGTGTCCATGAACCATGGATTTGCATTTGCATTGGCATTGGCAAAGTTGTTAGCATTGGCCTGGGGGGCTGTGGCAGGCCTCTGGCCAGTTGGGCGGTGAGGAATCTCACCCTCGGGCATGTTCTTTGACCTTGGGTCAACACGATCCTTGCCACGTCCATAAAGGGGAACAAGCTTGTCCTCCTCCACAAGGGCCTTGCACACTGGGCACTCTGGCGAATGTGCATGGACATGCAGCCACCGGTAAAGGCATGGCCAGCAGAAGAGGTGGCCGCAAAGAGTGACTATTGGTTCTTGAGGCAGCTCAAAGCATATGTTGCACTCAAAGCTCCCCCCAGCTGCATCGCTGCTGCTGCCACCACTAGTTGATTCACCGACATTGGCTGACATTATGCAATTTGTTGGGGGTGAACCAAGCTGCAATTGCCAAAGAATACACAATCACAAACACAGTGGCGGACCCAGAATTTGAAACCAGGGTTGTCCTATTCAAAAAAATTCATGTGCCGTACGGTAAACATGGCTATAAATTAACCAAATTATGATAATACATTTAACAGGTATGATATGACTGATATTTTCCGTTGCATATTGGATTGTTTTATGATGGTCTACATTTAGAATAATATCATATACAACATTGTCTGTTTGCTTACCACTCTGAAAATTCCTTTTTGGACCATTTGTTGTAGTTTAGCATGAACTAGAAACCGTCAATTTTTTCAGTCTTTTACTACTACAGGCTACAGAAAGGCCACTAAAATAAGTGGATGCTGCTTTTCCAGTAGAAAACAAGTCATGGATCAGTGCAAAATGTATCTTGGTGCTGCTTTCAGTTGCCATATGCTGTTTTCAGCAATAATGAAACACTGAAACTAATTCGCAGTATCTCATTCTAGGAGTTGATTCTGACTACAGATTGATCCTTTATGCTTTGCATCGTGCTACCGGATAGCAATTGGCGCCGGACTTCAAATGACACTGCCCGATAAATGGCACCCACCCATCTACCCTTGCACCAACAGATCTGGGAATTGGGAACAGAAGCAATGACCAGCATATGGGGGGTGGTGCGTACGCGGGGTCGCCGGCTGGCCGGTCTGCGGAGGACGGAGGCGAGAGGGGGAGCCACGGACGCCGCCGCCTAGCCTGGGACTACCCTACCGTCACTTATAGCCCGAGCCTGAGCGCCGCCTGCGTGTCGAGCGCGTGCCGGGGAGGGAGCAGAAGATGGAGCGTCGGCGATGCGACGAAGAAAAGGCAGCGGATGTGGCGGAAATTAGGGTTTGGGTGTTCGGTGCCGCGATGCAGGAAGGGAAGACCAAGAGGTGGGCGTACCTGGCAGTGCTCGTCGCCGGCGAAGGGTCCTAACAAAACTTGGGCACCTCAGGCGACGGCAACCTGGGCCCGAAGAAGACCTGGCGTTGTCGTCGCCGACGGGGAGGGAGAGAATGCCTAGAGGTAACGGAAGAACAAAGAAAAGACAGCGATGCTGGCCGGGAATAAATTTGCATGGGCCCGGGTTTAATTTTCTCTCTCTCTCGTATAGTCGTATAGACTCTTAATCTTGACGAACGATATAGGGAATAAATCAATTTCAAAATTCGTACCAGTCAAATATTTTTTTAACTTTAACTATTTTTATAAAAAAAATAACAACTATAAATGAATACCATTTGAAAATATATTTCATATTAAATTTAATTAGATTAATTTGATATCATAATTTTTAAAGTTTTTCTAGAAAATTTAATTAAATTTTGAAAAAATTAACTTAAATCTATCCTTTCGAAGGAGTATAATACGTGTATGATTATTTAGGACGGAGGGAGTATACTATAGAATACGTGTATGACTATTTTAGTAGACGTGAGAAAAAAATGTAAATACGGTCCCATAAAGAGCTTTAACTGGCCCACAATACAACACCGAACCTTCCTAGGAAAGAACAGGCTAATTACTCAGGAAATTACATAAACGACCAAAGGAGTACTAACTTGTTGGCGCCGTGCGCATTCACCGGTCAGCTCCGTGCCTCGTGTGTTTTTGACCGTGCAGAGAATGTTGTGCGTGGTTGTAGACGTGCGATGCCACATAGGGATTAAGCATGCATGTTGCTTGCCATCAGCTGGCGCTCCACCATAAGTATTGCAGCTTATTTGCAGCACCAATAATATTAACTTGTTCGCTTGGTTTATCAGTTATTATATAATGTTTTCTCTCACAATAAAATAGTCAAAAATAATATCAGCCGACTTATCAGTCACAGACGCTATGCAACTGCTGTTTTTTTCGGTGCAAAAAAGTTCCAGCGAACAGGCTAATATGAGAATGAATCTTGATGCCATTTGAAGAAGAGAGAGAATATGTTATTTAGGTTTCGTTCTAAAATTTTAGCCTATTTGGTTGGTGATCAAACTTACCACGTCTAACTTTCGACAAACTAGGGTTACCATTGAAAGTGTGGCGAGCAAAATTGGGCCACAATTGTAGCAAGGTTGGCGTAAAAATGAGTTTACGACAAATGAGATAGGATGCTAAGAATGTATGGCATAGCATAGTTGTGACAATGAACCAAACTAGTATGACTAAGCATTGACGTGACAAATTCTGGTCACTAACAAAACAAGGCCTATCCTGCCTATTAATCTTTCCTCTTTTCTTCACTTTCATCGCTTCATCCTCAAAGAACCGTGTGAAAGATAGGTGAGCTCTGGGATATACAGTAATAATTTGAGAACATAAAAGCGCAACTAATGTGTCTGTACCAGCATGAACAAGTGGAGGTCACTATGCACAAAGTTAGTTTTCCCATATCGGTGCCAAATTATAGGTTACTTGTCCTAAATCAAATTTCTCTATTTTGACCAAATTATACAAAACAAATACACAAACATCTCTACAACATCAAATTAGTTTGATTAAATTATCTATGAAACATAGCTTCATAGCAAATTTATTTGGACATGTAGATGTTAGTCCCTCTTTTTAAGAAAATATAATTAAAATTAAAGAAGTTTGACTTAGCACAAAACAAATAGAATGGAGGGACTTTTTTTATTTGATGGGCAAGTAATAAGACAGGTCATGGCAAGTTAGGCTTGGCAAAATCACAAAAACACACATAAGACATGTTTTCCTTTTCTTTTGCTCTTTTTTTTTTTGCTTTGCATTTTTCCTTCTAATATAAATTAGCTCAGCAAAGGTTGCTGTCGACTTTCGAGAAAAAAAAATAGAAACAAACTTGGCAACAGACTATTAGGAACCAAAAGCCTCAGTGGCTAATAAAGAGAGCTGCTAAGCACTGAATCCTCTGCAACTGCAAGACCTCCAACAGAATCCTGAATACCAGCGTGACCGGCATGGCGGCACAGCGCCCAGTTTACTCTAACTGCAGACAAAGCATAGAGATTGGAGAGGCACCTTTGCCATTGCAAGACAAACTCCCATACACCATCGTGACTTGTGTAGCCCTCTCTCATTGTTCCTGAACCTACGCATGGAAGCCACTCATGGTCACCAAACTACCACTATACAGTCACCAGTTAAAAGTAATTTGCAGGATTCTTTTCAACAGCAACAGCATCCTCTGTGTCCCATTCCGATAGCTCTAGCCACAGTGTTGCAAAACATCAGATTTTGGCTGTGGCAAAACGTTCACGACAATGCCATACTGAGATGCCAGGATCACTCATCGTCATCTCCGGTTTTCTGCTTCTTCCATTTGTAAGCAGCCTCTAGGATCTTCAGGTTTGGTGCTAGAGCAACTTCATCAGGGAAAATGTAATCTATATACTCCTCATATCTGAAGAATTCAACAAATGTCATATCAGTACATATATTTCCATTGCTCCAGAAAACAAAAGGAAAAATATATATTGCAAAAAACTTTTCGATAGAGAAGTGCTAAAAGGGAAAACTGAGTAAAGAGCATACGCTATAGTGGAGTCATCTTCTGTAGGAATTGGTCTCTTCCGCTTGACTTTTCTTGGTGCCTTCTTTTGCGCTAAGCTGACATCCCCAAGATCACCAAAGCTCACCTCCTTATTAAGCCATTCTTCAAGAAGCATAGCTCTTTCCTCCTTCAATTCTGGGGCACTGGTTCTGAAGTAGTCAAATGCCCTTTCAAAGATAGCTGATCATCAAAACACAAGGTATTATTTTTAGTCTGCAACAAGTCAATAAATGCAAAAGCATATATAGTTGGACAATTTAAGATTGATTTCTAACTATTTACCTCTACATTTTTGGACCCGCTCCATCTGCTGTTCCTGATAACCAACTTCATTATTTTTCTCATTGCCTTCACTGTCTTCACCGCCCAAGCCAGCAGAGGCCTCAAACTCAGCATAACTGATCCATACCTTCAAATGTTTTGTCCTATCAAGCAGTCTCTCATATAGTTGCCTTGTCCTCTCAAATTCACTTTCATCAATTTCAAACTGTAAGTACTCCTGTGAGTTAAAGAGCAAAACATGAGTTGGTTGTTGGTAAGCATCCAAATGAGTAAATCAACAGCATAAGAAAGATTAACAGATTTTTCAGAATGTCTCAAATGTCAAAGCGATATGTGCTAATGCTGCATCAAGTAGACTAATGGATTTGCAGAACTTTTAAAGACACCTAATAAAAATCATACAGCATCAAAATGCATTTTTAGGACAGATTTCAACCAACTACTCAAAGTCAGCAATTCAAAAGGGCCTTAATTCCCTTGGCTACCCTTGGCGCTTGGTCCCTGTGGAATCATCGCAACAAGTGCGTGTTTGATTGATGGTGTGTCTCCACATTTTGGGAGGGCTTTTTTGCTCCCTAGTGAGGAGTTTTGCTTCTGTGTTCTGGCCAGGGCTCGAGTATTTCATACCTCTCTGCCTTTGTTTCATAGTTTTTGCTAGGGCCTGTACAGTGCAGTGATATGGCAAGGCACTCGTAGACAATTACAACAAAGTGACACCACACTGGAGACCAGGGAGAGTTGTTACAAGTGCTTACGGCTGCTGTGACCACTCAGCTAGGCGTTCTATGCCTGGATCCAAACTGGAAACTACTAGCCTACTAGGAGCCGCACGCTTCATGTTTTGTTCCATTCATGGATGGAACAAGGGCATATACTAGTAAAAGTGAGTTGCAGCATTTCAGATGCACTGTGGGTTAATAGACTCTTAAACAAGATCTTAAGCTTATCAGCTAATTTTAACAGTGTGTCCATTGTAGGTTGGGGCTCCTTCATAGACTCTTGATGATGTATCATATATTCTCCCTCAAGAGTATACATAAGCGCCTTTGCATTGTATATGTGCCGTTAGGCTTGATCGAGGTCATGTCTTGTTCTCGAAAGGAGCGTATGTTAGTGTGAGTGGGTTTGTGTAGAGAGTCTATGAAGGAGCCCCAACTTACAGACTACAGCATCCTAGGCAAGATGTGTAAGATTATAAAATGCAATTAAAACAAAACAATTCATAATTAAATAAACTAAGGAATTCCAAGACAGATATAGCAGAGCAAAAGAACTTTCATAAATTAGCTCTTATAACACATATTTCAACGTAGAAGCATTGATGAAATTATATTTTATAAATCACACCTCATGATATCTTTGTCTAGTAATGGATGTAGTACGAAAGGAGAAGATATCCAAACCACAATTTTGACGGTAGAAAAGTTGTGCCAAGAGAAAAAGGAATTCTGGTTCAGGTACAGTAAAAATGAAATATAAAATACTATTTTAGCTTCATACACAAACTGATTTTAGAGCATTAGAGCCAATGTACAGACGTCCAAAATCCAAGAAAGGTCAAAGTCTCTAATAAGCATATTGTGCAGTTAGCCATCATGGCATTCATATAGGGATGAATATGATCAACTAATATCTTACAAAGTTTTTCATGTTTGAACAATTCATAGTCAGATTCAATGCTTTCCTGTTCATTAGAATTAGAATACTACCAAGAGACGTGTTGAGTTTAGGCTACAAGTACGAAACAATATTGGGCATGGGAAAGTTATACAGAGAACAGGGGCTTCAATACACGACACAAAAAACACAAGTGCACTGCGCACAAGAAAGAAATGTTTCCACAAACTTACAGCAGAGATAGAATAGGTAACATTGCAAACAAATTAGTGAGTCAAAGATCTGTACAGCAACTTATTCTTATCCGGAAGATGGTGCCTCTTAAAGGCACCTAAAGAGCAATGGATTGTTCACTAAAAATGAGCTCAGGTGATTTTAGTAACTAGAGAAATGTAATAGCTATTTACAACGTCATTTATAATACTAGATCAGTTGGTTTAGGAATAATAATAAAACAAATGCATCCACAATACATCACTATAGAAACCATATATTGTATTAATGCGCATAAGCTAAGAATATAACCACAACTCTGCAAGAAAGCATACCTTCCACAGAACCTCTGGCGTATCAAGGGCTGGCTGTGCAGTAGCAAGTTCATATATTGATCGAGCACGATCAGTCTCACTAAGGTTCTTCTCCAATTCCGCATACTTCCTCCACGCATAACAGTTTGCAGGGGACCATTCAATATATTTCTCGTAAAGAGTCCTACAACGGTCAAAGTTGCCCAGATAAAGCTCGATTTCAATATATTTCTTGAATATCTTGCCTTTTGGGCCATTCCAATTGCATTTCCAAGAATTTGTCTTGCAGCCTTTAGATTTCTCTGCCTTATCTCAAACTGGGCTGCCATGAGCCACATCTTTGCAAACATGAATTTCTTGTGAGGAATCAACCTCAGGCATTCCTTGTAAACCTCCCTAGTCCGTTCTATGTCTTGTGCATCTAGCTCCTCATAAAGTGCATAGTTAATCCAGAGGTAAATGTACCTCTGCCAGTATCGCTTCTCCTCTGCAGGGGGCACATTGGCGATGGCCCTCTCGTACACCTCCCTGATCCTGTCCTTATTCCCAACACTCTCCTCCAGCCTGATATAATCAAACCATGAGTCATAGTTTAGAGGGTTCTTCCTAACCTCATCCTCGTACTGAAATCTCCTCTTGCCCACAATAGCATCCTCAATTCCCTCACGGTCACCAAACTGCTTCTCAAATGCCAGAAACTTCCTATACAGTTCCTCAGCACGACCCTTGGGCACCCTGTCCAGAGAATACTTGTATATTGCACGTGCACGCTCGACCTCACGGCACCTCTCCTCAAACTCTGCAAATGCCACAAATAACACTTCCGCATCTTCATCATCCGCAAGCAGGTCCGCTGCACGCTCATACACCCGCCGTGCCCGCTCGACCTCGCCGCGCTTCATCTCAAACTTAGCAAAGCGGATGAAGGTATCTGGCCGTGGGTGCTCAGCCACGAACCGCTCATAGATAGCCCTTGCACGCTCGACCTCCCCGTACCGCAGCTCAAACTTGATGTAAGAATTCCAGCCAGCCGTGTCGGGTCGCCAGGACATCCAGCGCTCGAACACCTGGCGCGCGCCGGCGACCGCGCCAAGCAGCTCCTCCATGTGGATGTACTTGTACCAGAGCTGATCCACCCGGGGGAGGAGCGACACGGCGCGGTCCCAGACGTTCCGGGCGTGGTTGACGAACCGGTTCCGCATCTCGAACTCGGCATACTTGAGCCAGAGCGTGTGGTCGCGGTGGGCGACGTCGAGCGCGCGCTCGTAGACGGACCGCGCGCGCGCGAAGTCCCGCTGCTGCTCCTCCCACCGCGCGTACTTGACCCAGGCCGAGACGCTCCAGCGCACGCGGCGGATGACGTCCTCGAACTCCTTGCGCTTGCGGAGGCGGTAGTCGGAGAGCTCGTTGGGGTCTGTGATCTTCTGCTTGGGCGGGCGGATCTCGGGCTCCTGCCGCTCCCTGGCCTCCCGGAGGATCTGCTCGGCCGTAATCTGGATCGGCGCGGGGGTCTTGTTCTTGACCCGCGTGGCGCGGGGTAGCTTGACCTCGGTGTCACGCTTGGTGAGGAAGCCGAGGCTGGGGTCGGAGGCGGACGGCGCCTTCCCGGGATCCCCACCGCCGGCGCCGGCGCCGCCCCGTGTAGTGAGCGCCATGACGGTATTAGGGTTAAGGTTTGGGTTTTTTCGGGCGGAGGAGGACGAGGGGGAAACGGGATTGGGGATTGGGCGAGGGAAGGGAGAGAGAACACTCAGAACAGGCGCTGGGTCGGGGGGCCTTGCGTTCCACGGCCACCGGTCGGAGCAGCGAGAGAGGCGCCCGAGCCCGACCAACTGCACAAAATCGCTTTCGCCGTCACCGTAGGCCTATCTAAGGCCCAACACAGGAATTACCAGAATCAATCAGACGCGGCTATAGTGCCGGGCCGTGCTGGCCCGTGTCTGATCTACCTGCCTAAGATACGGTCCACGAACCGTTTTTTCCGTGTCGGGCTGCCTATCGTGCCGGGTCAGCCCATAGCCAGTCATGCGAGAAACGTGTTCATCATTTTCAATTTTTTATGTGTTCATAGGTCACAACTTAATTATTAGTTATCACAGATCATTTTAACCAAATTAACCGTTGAAGTCACAATCATTGGATCGCTCCCGTGCCGCCTCTTAGATCGAGTCGTGCTCGTGTCGTGCAACGTGCCTAGATGGCGGCCCAGGCACGGCCTGAGCCAAAACGTCGTGCCATGGGCCGGGTCGTCGTGCCTCGTGCCTTATGGCCAACGGCTACCTCCGTTTGGAAAAAGTTTCATTTTCCTCCCTCAACTTTGGCGTGGTTTGTTTTTATGTCCTGAATTAAAAATCTTACAGTTTTGGATAGTGGTTTTGCTCTGACAATGGTTTTTTTCTTTTTTATTTTTTCGGCTGAATCTTTAAAAAATCTTAGAAAATCATAAATAAATTTTAATTTGGTTGAACTCTACATAAATAGATCTATACAACGAACATATAATATTATACGCTTTAGTAAAAAAAAATTGCTAGCCATAATATAAACCTGGCCAACAAAAAAAATTCAAGTATAATAAACAAAATGTATTATAGCATACCATAATACATGTAACTGTATATATCTATTTATGTGGAGTCCAATAAAATTGGATTCTCTATTTTACAATTTTTCAGTAATTTACTATGCTTTTTTAAAAATTCAGCCTAAATAAATAAAAAAGAAAAAACACAGACCACCGTCTAAAACCAGACATGAGATAAAACAAGCGGGTTTTAAAGTTAGAGGAGTAAAGATTTTTTATTTTATAATTTAAGGAGGAAAAACATACGCAGCCAAAAATAAGGGAGGAACATTATAGTTTTCGCCTCCGTTTCGTTCCTCAGGTTGGCTTCCATCGATTGAAAATGGGTTGGCAACACCGTAAGGGCTACTTTGGGAACATCGGGCAGATTTGCCCTGGGCAGCTAACCCCGCAGGGGGATTTATGCGGCTTGCCAATTCCCTGGGGCCGTTCGCCCTCCCCGTGCTCCCATCCCTGACATCGTTTGGAAGACCAAAATTTAGACTAGGGTGTGTTATGTCAGTCTGTCCGGGTCAATCTCAATACGTCAGACTATCCGTGTCAATCTCAATCTCAAGCTGCTATGCTTATGTGTTGGGCTAACATAAAGAACTATATTAATTGAGTTTGTTTGTTGTAATCTATAAATTGTACAATGTTCTGAACTCCAAATAAAAACTCAAATAATTTCACAAAAATAATCTAAAAAAAACAAAGGAACATACAAAATATGCTGATTCTTTAAAACATCTTCCTTGATCAATTTTCATACATTCTATGAGATAGATTCGTCCATACAACTATTAAAAATACTCCCTCCATCTTGAATAAATCAATTCCTGGAAATGTCTTAAGTTAACATTTGAATGAGTTTATAGAAAATAATTAACCCAAGCATATTATAAAAATATATATTCCATAGTGTAACTAATAATACTAATTCAGTGTCCTAATTCTTAACACTCTTTATATAAATTTGATCAAACTTTAAAAGGCTACTTAAGACAACTCTAAAAATCGATTTATTCATGGACGAAGAGGGTAGCTTCTGATGAAATGATGAGTAACATCTCAGCTGAATAAATACAACTTTGTTCCTAATTTAGTTCTAATGCTACCTTAAGAAGGCAACACAAACTTTAATAATTTATGAACAAATTTTCATGTTATTTCAACAATTGCCGTTTCTTTAGCTTTTAGGTCGACCTCCAATTTCAAATACCAAGATGTTGCCGACCTTCTGGAGTTGTCTGTTGGCTGCTGCGAACCAAAAAAAAATGTTAGTGAAAACATTCTGGAATTACACAGTCATGCATAATGTATACATACGACCCGCTGGACGAAAAATATTATTTGTTAAGCTGAAAATAGTGATCAATCGTTATCAAATTAATATATCCTGGAAAGTGATATGCATGCGAATAATAATGATGACTAAGGATGTGAAATTCAATTGGCAAAGAGTAACAACTATATAATAAACTGTACTTTGAGTGCATAGAGTAGAGTGACCTGCTATCTGATCACATCACTTCATTTTGTACAATAACAGGTTGCTAAACTTCTCTTGTAATTTATCTCTTTTTCCTCCTCTCATGAACTATTGTCCATGCCAAGTCATGTGAAACAAGCTAAACTTTTGTACCGCTGATCCATAAACAAAAAGTAGTTTCATACATGATTGTGATATCAAAATTCTTAGTTGTAACTAATTAATTGCTTTTCTTCTCTTCTCTGCCCTTGATTCACGATTGTGTAAAAAGTCCACTAACCTGAGATGTCTTTAGCCAACTCCAACTGAGATGTCAACTGTGTCAGTGCAACACCTGAGATGTCTTCAGCAGCAAAGCATGTACACCCAAGCAACACACTCATGATCAAAACTTCAACTATCACTGCATTCTGTGAACAGTGGGAATAAAAAGCATAAGGAAAAGAAAATTCAGTAAACATTTTCTGTTAGATGAATGCATTCTCTAAAGTTTATTGTAGTTTACGATGCCATTGCACATTTTAGATAAGATTACCTGTCAGAACTCAGTAAAATTACTTAGTATGGACTAACATGTCAGCAGCAGGATAATCACATAGCGAGGAGGCTTAGAAGTCAGGAAGATGAACTTTTCAGCCAACATTTTTTTTAAAACCTTCCAATGTATTACATGGTATTTACCCGCAAAAAATATTCAGTGTGCATGCATTACATTCCTTCATTCATAACTTTAATTTGTACTAGCCGGATACACAGATTCGCATGAAAGGTTATTGCGGGTCTTTCTTAAAGAATAACGTCAATTTGTCCCAGCCGGATATATATAGGAAAAAAAGTATGAGTTTCCTGAAAATATTAGAATAAAGCTCTACATCGAAAGTACTGAAAATCAGTTGGCAGCTTCTGTTTCATATTTTTCACTAAGATTCTGTCAGAAAAACAATGACAAATCTTAAACTAATTTGAGAGCTGCAGACAACTAGGAACAGCTGACAGGGGTTCTAATAAGACTGACTGATTGCAGGAAGCCGAGACAGCAGCAGGGTAATGTAAAATCATTACTTGATATAATGAACAACTATATTTTCATGAAAATAATGCATGGAAAACCACAAGACCAAAATAATGCAAATTTCAGTAAGGGGTGTTTAGTTCCCCATGGAATCCAAAATATTTTGGGTTTTGACTCATCATTTTACAAAATGGAACTAAACACCACCCAAAATATTTGGCAAAAAATGGTCCATTTCTCATTTTGCATTTTGGACTCAAGAGGCCAAAATAAGAGAATCTTTGCATTGGTTTGTGTGTCATCCTCACAATCGCCATCAGGGCCTGTTTAGATCCCCATGAAATCCAAAATATTTTGGGTTTTGGTTTTTCATTTTGCAAAATGGAACTAAACACCACCCAAAATATTTGGCAAAAAGTGGTCTATTCCCTATTTTGGGTTTTGGACTCAAGAGACCAAAATAACCCAAAATTTGCATTGGTTTGTGTGTCACCCTCACAATCCCCATCATTGGAATCCAAAATAAGCCAAACTTTGGTTGAAACTAAACACCCCCTGAAATATTTTGCATTTTGGATTTTGGAATCCAAAATAGTTGGCATTTTGGATTTTGGATTTTGGAATGAAACTAAACAGGCTCTCATTGGAATCCAAAATTTGGTTGGAACTAAACACCCCACCAAAATATTTTGCATTTTGGATTTTGGAATCCAAAATAGTTGGAATTTTGGATTTTGGATTTTGGTAGGAACTAAGGCCCTGTTTAGTTCCAACCAAAATCCAAAATCCCAACTATTTTGGATTCCAAAATCCAAAATGAAAAATATTTTGGTAGGATGTTTAGTTCCAACCAAAATTTGCCTTCCAATGATGGGGATTGCGAGGATGACACACAAACCAATGCAAAGATTCCCTTATTTTGGCATGTTGAGTTCAAAATCTAAAATAAGGAATGGACCACTTTTTACCAAATATTTTGGGTGGTGTTTAGTTCCATTTTGCAAAATGAAGAGCCAAAACCCAAAATATTTTAGATTCTATGGGGAACTAAACACCCCCTAAACAGGGCCTAATTAACAAAATCTATGTAGAAGCATCCCGGGTTCTTTGAATATCTTACTGCACGCTAGATTTTTTCAATAGTCTCCTGCTGCGCACATTCTATTTAATCAAGAAAATGGCGGTGAGAGGCATGACATCCAACCCTTTTCCCACCGGATCCAAGAGAAGAGGGGTCAAACCTTATCTAGAGCAGGGAGATCCTGGCGGAGGGCAAGTGGTGGTGTCATGCAGCCGGCGGCGTCGATGCTCCTCACGAATGGCACAATATGGTCAGAGGTAGCAGCGGCATGGCTCTTGGATCGGCAGCTCCAACATCTACCACAAAAAATGGAGATGCTGAGGAGTGAGGTGGCAGTGGTGGAGGAGCGCCCGAGGGACCCCGAGTCGCACACACGAGAGAGACCGAGCGATAGCGCGGCGGATGAATGTCGGAGCGACAGCTGACGGATGCCGGGGCGGCGGCGGCGGATGCTGGGGTGGGGCGGTGGCCGGTGGCGGCCTCGCATTGCAGATGCGCGAGCAGTCGCGAGCGGATGCACGGCCGCACGGGAAACTCTCCCGGCCTCATCACTCGTGGTTTCCTTCCGCGTGGAAAACGAAGGGAAGTGGGCTGCAATCCATGAGTTGTTGGGCTTCCAAACAGCGCCAGAATTTTCCGCAGGGGAGATTGCCACGGGGTTCTCAGCCCAGGGAACCGTGCTGCCAAAGTAGCCCTAACAGTAGGAGGAGGATAAGTCCTGATGGCTCTTCATTGGCGAAGTTCCTCATGTGACGTGAATTGGATTGATGTGAAAGGATCTTTTCAAGCTTCAACTCTACGCTACAGTAACGAAGGAGCCGAAGCCAAAGGAGCTATAAATTATGGCTTTTTCTAAGTTTAAGTTCCTTTTGCCAAAAGAGAGACAAATAATCCATGTAAACAATGCTGCTATAATACAAGAGATGTAGTAGGACCTAGAGGCATATAACCCCATAAAAAGCTATGCTAAACACGCCTTAACGATACAACCAACAAGACAGTTTGGATAGTGGTAAATTTCTACGTATGAACGAAGAATACTAGTAGAGAACAAGAGGCAGATGATGGCAATATTCAGTTTTTTTACATTAATTTCACCTTCTATCTTCTCCTAGAATATTTATTCATCCATTTGGCTTCCATTGCCAAGCTGCATCTTTTAAAGACAAGTGAGTTACAGATAGGATCCTCTGCAAACTCTCCGGCTAAGCCTGTTTGGTTATCTTTACTAAAGTTTAGTGGTCTCTAAAATTTAGAGCTTGTTTGGTTATAGCCCCCTAAAGTTTAGCCACTAAATTTAGGTGATTTTAGTCCCTAAAGTGTCAAACAACCCCCTAAAGTGCCTCCTAAAGAGCAACTAAACTTTAGAGGGCATTTAGGGGGGTTGTTTGGCACTTTAGGGACTAAAATCATCTAAGGGGGTGTTTGGTTTACCCCCTAAAGTTTAGTGGTCCCTAAAGTTTAGTGCATCAACTAAAGTTTAGGAGGCACTTTAGAGGGGTGTTTGGTAGTTTAGAGCCTAAAATCACCTAAGTTTAGCTACTAAAGTTTAGGGGGCTGTAACCAAACACCCCCTAAATTTAGTGGCTAAACTTTAGAGGACTGGAACCAAACATGCCTAGCCCCTAAAGTTTAGTGACCTTGTTTGATTTCGGGCCTGTTTGGTTACAACCCCTAAAGTTTAGCCACTAAACTTAGGTGATTTTAGTCTCTAAAGTGTCAAACAACCCCCTAAAGTGCCCCTAAAGTTATGTACTGTTTAGGGGGCACTTTAGGGGGTTGTTGGACACTTTAGGGACTAAAATCTGGTTCCCACCCCTAAACTTTAGCCAGTAAAGTTTAGTCACTTTTAGTCCTTAAAGTTCCAAACACCCCCACTTTTTGTGACTTTTAACACTATCACTAAAGTCACCTCCACTAAACTTTAGTGGCTAAACTTTAGGGGATGCGAACCAAACACCACCTAAATTTAGTGGCTAAACTTTAGGGGATGTAACCAAACAGGCCCTCAATAGTGACTAAAACCCACTAAAATAGCTATCACATGCCCCTAAACTTTAGTGGGGTGTTTGGCACTTTAGAGACTAAAATCATCTAAATTTAGTGGCTAAACTTTAGGGTACTGTAACCAAACATGCCCGCCTAGACAGTGGACACCAGCGCGACGAGCATGGCCGCACAATGAATCAATGATTGAAATTGAAGACACGCTAGTGGTTGCATTCTTTCCATAAATAAATCAACGAAGAATCACGAAGAATCGCCTACACTACATGCAGACAAAGCATGTAGGGGTGTTTGGTTACAGCCCCCTAAACTTTAGTAGCTAAACTTAGGTGATTTTAGGCCCTAAACTATCAAACACCCCTCTAAAGTGTCCCATAAACTTTAGTTGATGCACTAAACTTTAGGGGGCACTAAACTTTAGTGACCACTAAACTTTAGAGGGGTAAACCAAACACCCCCGTAGTCTCGTATATACACCATCGCAACTAGTGTAGCCCTCCCATAGTCCCATTGTTATCATGGCCACCATTAATTCCTCAGGGCCATGTGACAACGGCAGTTCTACGTTGGACGGCTGGAGAGCAAAGATTGACAAAAGCTGGACGAGAGTCGGGAGGAACGCACGCGAACACAGACATTTTCTGTATATTGGACTCGAATTAAGAAGCCAGAGCGCACGGTTACATGGCCATTAGTGGCCTAGTTAATTTCGGCATGCTCGTGCTCAGTCGTAGCCATCCCGGTGGCAAGGGACGTGTCGCAGGACATGCGCAGCCTGGTCACCGCACACGCTAGCCATGCACAGCCACAATGCTTGTCGGCTTCATCTCTATTCTGGCTAAGATTAGCCAATAGCTAAAGTATAGACTATGTGCTCAGGAATTATTCAAACACGTTTCACTCCTGGCAACAGAAGCTGCAAGGTTGAAGCAGTTTGGTTTCCGTTAGTTGGAACCAAGTTGGTAATTGTATAACGATAAATCCTGATACCTCTCGTTCTCACATTGGTAAAGTTCCTCATATGATGTGGATTGGAATAATTTGGAGACGAATAGTGTAACCAATGGGCTAGATAGTATGGATACGGGTAAATCTCTACGATTGGATGAAGATCACTAGAGCAAAAGAGACGACGATGGCAATTTTCGGGTTTTGTACCTAAATTTCACCTTCTGTATATCTTCCTAGAATATATATTACCCATCCATTTTGTGCAGCTTCTTCTATTACCTAGCTTCTTCTTATAAGGAGCCGAAGAACGAGGAGAAACGTATGCTTTGACAGTGGATCAGTCGAGTAGGAGGCAAGTGAGTTTTGGTAGAAGATTTGTCTTTATTGAGAAAATTATTGTGCATTCAATGTGTTCCAGTTGCCTATAGAGGTAGGTCTGACCGGCCAAGCTACTTCATCCGTCCCAAATTATAAGACGTTCCAAAAATCTTGGAGAGTCAAAACATCTCAAGTTTAATCAATAATTATAGAGAAAACTATTAAGATTTATGATATTAAATAGACATGTTAAAAAAATATAATTGATAACGAATTTAATAATACTTGGTTGACATCATAAATGTTACTACTCCATCCCAAATTATAAGTCGTTTGACTTTTTGGGCTCCAAGTTTGACCATTCATCTTATTCAAAAATTTGTGTCAAATATCAAATCTTTTGTTGTGGCTTGCTTTATTAATAAAAGTTCTTCAAAATAACTTAAATTTGGCTATTTTTATGTATTTTTTTTGAATAAGACGAGTGGTCAAACTTTAGGTCAAAAAAGTCAAACGACTTATAATTTGGGATGGATTGAGTATTATATTAACATATAACTTTGGTCAAAGTTGAGATAGTTTGACTCTCCAAAATTCTTGAAACGTCTTATAATTTGAAACGGATGGAGTACTTCGAAAGTGAAAGAAGGAGTAGTCCCAATCACTAGTTACAAATAAAAGTCACACCTACACTACACGATCAAATATTACAAGCTAGCTGCCTAATTCAATAGGGAATCAAATGGCAAAGAGTAGTGATCTAAGAGCGACCAACAACTCCAAAACTACCTTCTCTATGGATCGGATAAGATGGCAGTAGGTTTTTAGTCCAGATCCAATGATGGTTATAGAATTAAAAGGGTGCCTCTTAAAAGGTACCAAGTCGTGGAACAACACTCAAAACTTTTGAACATGTAACTAATTTGAAAATTATAAATCTAAGGGTATATTAATATTTTCATCCTTATACCCGATAAATGTACTAAGAGGGTAATTTTCCATGTTATTTTGTAATGATATCTCTGGTCTTTTGATAAATTTTAGTGCCAATAATATAGAGATCGTTATCCAAATCAGTTGCAGGGTTGAGGGTATGACGTTTTAGAGTTTTGTCCAATTATTCTTGCTTATGTCCAAAAGCAAATTTCCTATTCATATTGTCCTCTTTTGCCCCTATGATTGAGCATACAAATACAAGCAGAGCAGCTCCACCAACTTGGACGAGGGTTTTATGCATTACCATGGTTTGAACGGGTATAAATCCTTGTGTCTCATGTGCTATCATCTGATTCTTCTTACACAATCATGTTGCTAGGCATTACCAGAGCTAAATCATCTGACAACCTCCTCAGTCAAATCATGGAGATACACTCTTGCTCAACAAACTCTCATACACCATGCATCACACCATGTTTTCAGACAAACTCTCATACTTCTTGATGAAGATGGCTGCATTGTGACACTGATAATCAGATGGGTTGGTTCTTCGTCAATGTGTTGTTTTGAGCCTGAAACTCTAGATTGGACCCACACGGCTATGCAACGATTAGTTCCGAAGTTCGGAGCTACAACTAAGGAAGCGCCAACATGAGGTCCAAAGGCCAACACAAGCGTTGATCGATCGCTCTGCCCATGTTTACTGACAGACCAACTCGTCATGCACTGCTTTCGCTATTCATATTGCCCTTGTCCACCATTGGCCTACAATAAACTAAGTCCTGCTAGGTTCAACCTAGAAAGTTACATAATTAGAGGGAGTCGTGTCTAATTTATTCTCTACGACATTACTTGTATGGAAGGAGGTTGGTTTCTTAAAGTACACAAGGATAAATCCGGATAGCCTCTCATTCTCAAGTTCTTGATGTGGAGTGGAATGTGGATATGAATAATGTAACCAATGCAAAGGGCTAGTTTGAATACCAGTAAATCTCAATGTTTGGATAAAGATTACTACAGTGAAAAGAAAAAAGATGATGGCAACATTTAGGTCTAGTCCCTAAATTTCATCCTCTATAATTTTTGTTTGCTAGAATCTTACCTGTCTATCCTTCTTCCATTACCTCCAATGCCTTATAAAGAGGAGGATAACCCGAATAAGTTGCACTTCGGATAGCGGGTCAAATGAATAGGGCATGGGTGAGTTATGGTGAAAGATGGCCTTACTAAGAAGTGGTTGCACATTTAGTGTATGTAGATACTTGATAGTAGTTGATACTGCCTACTCCCTCTGTAGCTTTGGTTGTCTCCAACGGGAGAGGCATTGCAAGGCCAAAAACTAAAATGAGTTTCAATCGAATACTTATAGCCTCCAACAGAGTACTTGTATGAAAGACTTATTTTGAGTACCATGAGAGACATAACTCAATTATGAGTATCATCTCGATCTCATGGAGATCCATTTGTAGAAAGGATTCTCTTTTGGGTCTTGTTATTAGATAAGATCTTTTATGGGTATTAAACTCTTTGACTATAGTGCTACCTATACGTAAAATGAGTCTATTTTGAGTAATGGTCGTTGGAGACAGTGTTACAAAAGATGGTAAAGGGCTCTGTCCATGGCGTTCCCGTTGGTCTTCAGTCTAAAGCCGTCGGCAAAGCAAGCCCAAGGAATATACTCAAAAAAAAAAAACAAGCCCAAGGAAAATATTAACCGTACCCGTGGGGCAAAACTAAATTAATCTGCATTTTGGACTGGACGGGGTAGAAAATAGCCACTTTACACAAAGCGAAAATCGTTCGTAATTCAACGGTATCAAATTGCAACGAAGAAATGTATGCCAGAGCGCTCAATGGTTCCAGGACTAGTTCTCTCTCGTCCCGCGGAAATAAAAAAAAAAGAGGACAAAGTATTCACGGGCAGCCTCACAGGAGCAAAGCCTAGGAATCTTGACAGGCGGCTAGCTGTCAGTGTACGCTGGTGATGGGGTGCACGACGGCCGCATCTTCGTTGATCCTCTCCAGCGGCGTGGCCCCGCGCCTCTTGATCTTGACTGGCGGCGCGCTGGCGGCGTCCTCCTTGTTCCCGGGTTTCCCGCTTCCAACAGAGGCCGCGGCGCGCTGGGCCTGCATGGCGCGCACGAGGTCCCGCAGGTCCTCCTCGGAGTGCTGGCTGGCGCCGCCGCCGAAGACGCTCGACGTCGGGCGGCCCACGCCTGCCCTCCTGGGGCTCGCCGCCGCGAGCAGCCTGTCGAGGCCCCTGAGCCCGCGGACGTAGAGGTCGCGGGCGCCGCGCAGCGCGCGCATGGCCGCGCTCGGCTTCCGGCCGCGGGGCTCGCCCATGTTTCCCGCACGGACGGACGGCGGCAGAGGAGGATCTGTATCTTTATGGCAGGCACGATGCCCGGACAGCCAGCCAGGGCTTGGAATCGCCGACGACGCCACGACGGGACGACGACTAGTTTATAGTACTAGTACAACGCGAGTAAGCGACGGAGTCACGCACGGCCCGGACCTGTGAGGTTGTTGTGGTGAGAACTGAGAATATTCAAATGGAGGCGTGTATGGGCAAGCAAGTGGCGCGAATTAGGGCCGAGCGGTCAGCTTTAAATGTGTGTTTTTCTATGCTTTGCTCATATAAATAAAGCTGGAAGCATGAATGTTCCACGATCGGAATCAACTTGGGCCAATCATCCAGCCAAAGACCTATTTGCGGCCCGTGCGACGGCCCAATCCAGGATGGATTGCCTAGGCTAGAAAAAAAAACAAAAATACTGTGCCACAAACCTGGGGGCGTGTTTGTTGCGTTGTATGAAGACAGCCAGGCCCGGTGGCCAGGCCTAAGCCAGCCACAGCCAGGCTAACCCGGTGCAATCTCTCTTGTTTGGTGGCAAGACATGCCCAATAGAGATCGTGTTTGTTTGCCGACTCAAATGACATCTGGGTCTCATGATGAGAGGGAGATGAGTCCCCAGGTGAGCCCACACGTGCTCACGTAAGCCTGGCTCCGAAAAAACGGTGGGAAGGAGCTTCGCTGGGGAGACTGGCCCAAGCTGCTTTGGATCCTGTGCAGCGCGGACTCCGGTGCTGGACCAGAGAAACAAACACGAGATGTTGCACCCGGAGAGCTCGGGCCACCGGCCGGCCTCCCAGCAAACACGCCCTGGGTGTCGAGGATAAAACCAACATTAGCTCACCACTACACTAAACATTTTCATGTCTTAACTTGTGAACTTTTGTGTATTTATCATTTCTAACACCTTCAAACTTTCTAAATACTAACACCCTCGACCTCGCCAAGGCAAATAAATAATTCTAAAATTACGAAAGTGTGGGATTACATATATTCAAACTAATAAAATAAATAAATAAAACAATGAAAATTTGGGATTGCATATATTAGAACAAACAAATAAATAAAACTATAAAGTTATAGTATTGCATATATTCGAAGTAGATTAATGATGAGTTTTTTTTTTGACTTCCTATAACTGCGTAGCCTCAGACTATTGACTAAGAACTATTTATTAGGCAATGTATTAGAGAACTTTAACGATTTAAAGACACATGGTGCTGTATTTATAATTTATTTTTGAATGTCAAAGTCATTTATACATAAAACATAGCTTTTATTTTTTTATAGAAAGGGTAAAAAAATAAAAATATATGCAACACTCATATACTCATTTTTCATTAACATATGTTTTTTAACCCGTTGCAACGCACGGATATATTTACTAGTGATACTAATGTGATAACATAAATTTTAGTATTTTTTTTTAAAAAATTAGTTAAAGTTTAAAAAGTTTAACTTAGCACAACTCCATAACTCTATTCTTCTATAAACAGAGGGAGTTCGTACATAATATATTAAAAGGAAGAGAAGAGCAATCGATGACTTTTGTACCCGTTGTGCACTTGTGCCCCATTTCTCAATACTGGTACCAAGGAAATTAGAACTTCTGAGCGCTAGCTGTTTGTCAATATCTCACTTGCATTGGAAAAAAATAGGGAGGCACGCGGTGACTTTTTCTTCCAATCCAATGCAAATACGTGTGACTTTGGACCGGCGACCGGGGAATGAAATTAGGATTAGTGCAAAAGCTCACACAATTCATCACGCGCTAAGCAAAGCACTTCGTGCAAGGCTCTAGCTCGTCAATCTCTATGTATGGTTTGGCCGATTTCCTCCAATCGGTAATCAGAATCAGACAACAAATAAAAGCCGCCACGCGTCGGTGTCCAAACTCCGAAGGGTAGTATAGCATGCATGACATGTAGCTGAGGCCGGTTGGCGTGGCTCACCGCGCAGGCTATCCACACTCTTCATCCTCTATATTTATCTTCGAAAAAGAATATTCCGTCCTGGTCAGCGCCGGTGTGCTCTCTCCTCTCTCTTGTGAACAGCTGCAGTGGGCCCCGCGCATTCTCTCTCCTTCCCATCTCACGGCTTGAACAGGAGCGGCAGCGGCGGGGACCACGCCAGGTGGCCATCTTTTACTTGGCCATGCAGCTCGCAGCCCGGCCAACGGCATGTAACACCCTAAAATTTGAATAGTAAATTAGATTTGAATTTGAGTTAAATTTGATTTAATTTCAAATCATTTTGTGAAGCATAGAATTAAATATATAAAACTAAATTAAATATCATGCTAGGGTTAACTTGTTTGTGCATCTCATGCCCCTGTATTTTTCTTGGTGTTGTTTGGATTTCAAAACCCTAGAAAATATATTCAAAATCTATTTTTGGAAATCAATTTGCAAAATTCAAAAAGGGAAAAAGAAAAAGAAAATGAAAAAACTCTCTCTCACTCTTTCAGCCCGAGTAGCCGGCCCGGCCTGCTTCCCTCCCCCTTCTCTCCTTCTGACCTCCTCTCTCGGCCCAGTCCGGCCGCGGCCTTCCTCCCTCCTCTCCCTCTCTCTGACATGGCGGACCCGCCTGTCAGCTCCTCCCCTCTCCTTCCCGTGTCCGTCCCGGACTTCGCCGCGACGTCGCGCCGCGCCGCGTCCATCCCGCGTCCGCGCTCCCCTCCGCGTCGGACTCTTCCCCGACCTCCTTTAAATAGCGCCGCCCCCGCGCCATCGTTTCCCATCGCCTCGCACCGCCTCGCACGCACAGAAGCAGCGCCGCCATTGCCGCCGCTCTGCTCCGCCGTCGAACCGCCGTTCTGCGCCGTCGGACGCTGCGAGCTCTTCCCCGAGCCGCGCTTCGCCTTCGCGTAAGTGCAGAACGCCTCCTCCCTCTTTTTTCTCCCTCGGGTGTGCTCTGTTGGACCTCGCCGTCGTGCGCAGGGCATCCGCCGCCGCGGTCCACCGCCGTCGGCGTTAACCGTCCGCCCCCGAGCCCTGCGGCGGCCCTGGATGGGTTCGCCGTGTCCACCTCTTGCTCCCCGAGCTTTTTCCCGGTCGGATTAGGGCACCCGAGTCCCTAACCGCCTCGCGCCGCCGTTGCAGAGCATCGCCGCCGCTGCTCTACGCTGCCGGCCACCCTGGGGCCATCCCGAGGCTCGTCGTTGCCCTAGGCGAGTTCGCCCTTGCATCCTCGATCTCCCCGTGTGCTCGGATTTGGAAACCGAGCACCCTAACGCCAGATCGGTCTACGCCGACGAGCTTCAGGCTCGGCCGGCCATGGCGCCACCGCGCGCCGCCCAACTCCGGCCTCTACGCCGCCTCTCTCCCCCCTGATCTAATCTGAACCGCCAGCCTCAGATCCAACGGCCAAAAATCACTGATACCCCTTCGCTCTGCCTTTTTGCTAAAGAGTCCTTGCCCTTTTCTGTCTATCAACCCGCAGTCCAAAGCGGATTTCATCTCTACGCTTTCCCCTCGGGAAAACATAATCTCCTTTAATTCTGATTTAATTCGATTTTAAAGAAAATTCCTATTTTCAGTTTTGCCACTGATTTTTCAAATGCTTATATTTTCTTCGTTTTAAATCCAAATCGACCCATTCAAGTTGCATTAGATCCGTAATTTTATGCTCTATCCAGTAGTATAGTTTTTACCTATGTTAATTACTTTTGAAAATCGAAGAAAATTAATTTGGTAATGCTTTAATCTTGCCCTTTTCAAAACCCTGTTTAATCTATAACTTCTTCGTTTTAGATCCGATTAGCGTGATTCTCGTGTCTTTGTGATCGTAGTAAAGTATAGATCTATTTTATAATCTTTTCAAAGTCTCTTTATTGTTTATGGTGTAATGTTCTGATCATGTCTTTATTGCTTCGTGTATGGTTGTTCGGATGATTGCGTGGTGATGTTGATCGAGTACAGCCGGTGAGATCTTCGGTGAGCAAGAGTTCTTTGTAGCAGATCAGGATCACCAGGAGCTTTGTGATCAAGGCAAGTTTAACATGGGATCATCCTTGTTACCTATTCACCATAATTCAATCTAGTCATGATTGCATGTGTCTAATTTGATTCCTATTAGATCTATACCATAGCTTTGTTATCCTTTTACCTTGTCACCATGGGTTTTCATGCATATGGGTAGCTTTGCTATGCTTTACAATAATGGACCTTGAGATGAATCTTGACTAATGATATATGCAACAATGAGATAAAATTGACTTTTATAGCAACATGGAATAGGACCCCACTGTAGGGCAAAAACTGGGATTTCAAATACAACCACGAGTGCTATATGGCTCTGGCTTTAGTTAAGTATAAAGTTTGGACTATCATGCTTGTGGTTCGTGAAAGGAACCTTTGCCGAGCTGGTTATGGGGTATAGCTTGTGTGGGGACCGCTACGGGTGGTACCATCGGGGTGTCCCATATTCCCCTTTGCATTGGGCTCGTAGGGTCCGCTACATGCTAGAAAGAACTTTTGAAAGACTTCATAGTGTTCCCTGCCCGCTCACCTTGGAAGTGTTATGGGAGTAATTAACCCGGGCATATGGGTAACATGGCTTGTGGGTAAAGTGTATAATCTCTGCAGAGTGTAAATCTATCATGATAGCCGTGCTCACGGTTATGAGCGGCCTGGAAAACTCATAGTGTAGATGGACATGTTGTTTAATGATTAATGTTGGTTATTATATTTATATCATGTGGTTATCAATTGGGCTATGCATAACTAAAGCTAAGTGTTGGTAAAACTTGACCAAGTTAAAAGCAACCGCAGTACAGACAGTGTCAGCCTTTGAGCTTCATAACACTATGTTACTCTTACTGAGTACGTAAGTGCTCACTCTTGCTTTCTCAACCCCTTCAGATGGCTATGAAGACTACCGTGAGGAGTACTAGGCTAGTGGTCAACCAGTCGGCGTTCCCTGTGAAGTGGAGCTTCGTCGCGAGAGTTATCTTTATTTTCCGCTGTTGTGTTATTTAAATACTATTCGTTATGTAATAAGCACTCAGTGATAGTACTGTCGGTGTTATGACCCGGGGGTCAAGACCACCAACGAGTAAATTTGTATATCGCGTGCTCCCTCTCTCAGACGTGATGCAAGATGGACACAAAGTTTATCCTGGTTCGGGCAAAGAAGGCCCTACGTCCAGCGGGGGGAGGATGACTTGTATTATCTCGCACCCAAATCGTGCTTGTACAGGGGGGGGGTACAAGCTGTGTTACACGGGGTTTGCCACCCGAGGGGTCGATCGAGTGGCGGTGTGTGTGTGCATGGAGTGTCAGAGTCTGAACTGAGGTCCCGGAGGTTTCGGGCTCTGACCGTCCAAAAAGGAAGAAGCCTTAGAAGCTGAAGAAGGAGAAGCCCCCCCCTCTTCTACCTCGGCATCCCCTTTTATAGACCAAGGGGGGGTCCGAGGGTACAGGGTCCTAACAGTGGCAGTATGGGTAGTGTATCTGCGGCACAGTGTTGGCGGAGAGACGTTGAGCACTGTGGCGGCATGGCCTTCCCGTCCTTCTGGCGTCCCCAGTCGTGGCGGTAGTAGAAGTCGTCGCAGTGCAGTGTCCGCAGGCGGGCACGGATCCCACAGCTGAAGCGGGACGGGGTGGATGGGACGGCTTCCGTACTGGAGTTGTTGGAGAGAGGGGTCGAGCCCCCCGGTCGAGGGGGGGGGGGGTCGAGCCCTGCGTGACTCTGTTGCATTCCCGAAATCGTCGTCGAGGGTCGCACTATTCACTTTCCGAGGGGTACTGCTGGAGTCCGTACTCGCGTAGTGGCGACAGTGGCGGCACAGTTGACTGGAATCGGGGACCTGACGGGGAGTTGGCGGATTTGACAGCGGACGCGGGCGCCCATGTCGTTAGGTGGGTTCACTTTAACCCATTGTTGACACCGTTTTTTGACACGTGTCAAATGGGCTGAGGCTTGATTGGCTGGCAACTATTCTCCATCGGCATCGGTAAAGTATGAGTTGATATGGCCGACGGGAGAGTGCTACAGAAGGCCAAGTATGTTGCCGATGGAAGCTGGATGGTCTTTGCCGACAAGGGTTAATTGGCGGTCTTGCCGATTGCTGATGAGCTGCTATTGCTCATTGCCGATGAAGACTCTTTGCTGATTGCCGATAAGGACTCGTTGCCGATTGCCGATAAGAGCTCGTTGCCGATTGCCGATGGAAGATAGTTGCCGATTGCCGACAAGGGTTTATTGCCGATTGCCGATGAGGGGATGCTACCAATCGGGAAAAGTGTTGCCGATGCCGATGAGCGTAACTTAGCGCTTGGGGGCAGCTGAAGGTTACCGATGGTCCAAAGAAGGAAGGTGTGGATTAAAGGGATCTGCCGATGGAGAGTTTCCATCGAGAAGAAGTATAAGGAAACTGGTGTTTTGTGCCAGTATTATTATAGTAGTTTGAGTCCGGCTCTTGCATGGGTCGTTTATTTTCCCTTAAAATAGGTGTGTTTGTTTAGGAAATAAATATTGTTATCCGGCTCCTGCGCGAGTCAGTTTCCTTTGAAGTAGGAGTTTGTTTTAGGAAAGATATGTGTCGTGTCATTGTACAACTCTCCATGCGGGAGTATAAATATGAGCCCGAGGGCTATGGAATAGAACCATCCAATCAAAAACAAACCAATTTTATCTTATTCTACCTTTTATCGCAATTTACCCTTTTTATGCATTAGTTATAGCTTTAACGAGTTCTTCAAGATTTCGACGGGCTGCATCACCTTGATCTCCGTCAAATCCTTGCTAGTTCCGCGTGGGAGTACCTCTAGGCTTTGGCAATCCGGGCGCATCGCTGTTTGCCTCGTCTAGCTCTGCTCTAGTTATCCGTGATCAATCTAAGCCTTGACGTCCGGGCGCATCGTTGTCGTCTCGTTCAGTTTGTCATAGTTATCATCCTTGTCGATTGATTGGTCAAATCGACTGGCACACCCTCGACATCGAGCTTTGGGTAATAGCCCGAGGTGTTCACAGATCTGACGCTTTTTGTGTCAACGCCTCTTTTGGCACGCTCGGTGGGACCCGGTTATATAAATATATCTATCATGACTAATCCCAGGCATGTCATTGAAGTCTCCACAGCAGATTTGACAGGTCACCAGAAACAGGCTCTGGAGCAGGCAATGGAGGAATACAAGCGCTCGTACCTTAGATCCTTCAGCCTAAACGGGATCGGCGAGGTAATACAGAAGCAAGATCCGCCGTCGCCCTGGCAGACCACTTCCAACGCCGATCCTGGTAAAATACAAGAGATGGTTAATTCTGCATTCAATAATGCATTCGTTAGCCAATCCAACGTGTTGTCCGATGCTATATGCAATGCTGTCAAGCAAACTTTCAAGGGGCAGGCACCATATTATCTTGGTCCGGAGCATCGTCGACTCGGATGGGCATCTGTTGCAACTCCGTCGGTGGTTCCAAGGGTGTCTTCATCGAGTATGAACCAATCTGCCGATGGGATCGCGCCACCAAGATCGAGCCCGACGAGCATTACTCAGACGAACGCAAATATGGTGGCTTCAACAATATCTGGACCTATAATCCAAAGTCAGCCAGCTTTTGCCAACTGCTGGAGATATGGTATGTCTCCAAGTCTATCTGCTGATTCCAGATCGGTCCAAGATAACCATGCAGGGTGGGAGGCTCCCGTGGCATCGGCAACATCTGTACAGCCGGTGGTTCCAGTGGTGCATTACACTATGTCTTCTCAGGCGCAGTCGCCAACAGGGAGTCTACAAACGACAATACCTAGTGTACTGTACGCCCGAGCATCGGCAAGTCACCTGCCGATACAACAAAGTCCAGCTGCTGCAAGTCAACCTACGGTGGCAATAAATTATCCAGCGCCACAAGAACAAGCCTCGGCTGGCTATCAGTCATCGGCAACCGTTTGGCCGGTGCAGCAAGGTGTGCCGATCGCCAATCAACCTGTATCGGCGGTTGCTCCTCAAGTTATGACACCCGTGAGTCCAAGCAGTCATCCGGGGGCACAACAAGAACAAGCATTAGCCGGTTATCTGCTATCGGCAAGTGCTTGGCCGATGCAACAAAACGCGTCGATAGTGAATCAGCCTACATCAGCAGATTCTTGGCCGATGCAATCAATCACGTCAAGCGTCAGTCAGCCAGCATCGGCCGTAGCTATTCAAGACTCAGCTGGCTATCAATCACCAGCAACTGCTTGGTCAATGCAACAAGGTGTGCCGGTTGCCAATCAACCTGTATCGGCAATCCCTGCCCAAACTGTGGTACCCGTAGGTCCAAGTAATCACCCAAGGGTGCAACTGGAACGAGTGTCAACCGGTTATCAGTTATCGGCAAATGCTTGGCCGATGCAACGAGATATGTCAAGAGTCAGTCAGCCCACATCGGCCGTAGCTGCTCAATCCTGGGTACTTACAAATCAAAGCTGTCATCCGAAAGTACAAGGGTTGCAGGAATCAGTTGGTTGCCAACCATCGGTAAGTCTTGGGTCGGTGCAACAAAACGTACCGAGTGTCAATCAGTCTGCATCGGCGGTGGCTGCCCAGCCCATGGTATTCGCAAGTCAAGGCTATCATCTGGGTGTGCAAGAGCTGCAGGGATCAACTAGTTGTCAGCCATCGGTGAGTCATGTGCCGATGACACATAATGTAGGTTGGATTAGTTACTCGCCGATTCAGCGGCAATATGTGCAGCCCGAGCGCCAAATGGTAAGAGCTCCACAGTACCATCCGGTGAGTTTGCGTAATGAACCATCGGTGCATCAACCGACAGGTATTACACCACAATACTCGCAAGTGCAAAATGAGACATCGGTACAGCAGCCGATGGATACAACACCACAACGCAAACCAGTGATCGAGCAAGATGGCCCATCGGCAGGTTTGCCGATGCATGGTGTTCAAATAACTGGCACTGTGCCTATGCCAAACACTTCGAATACTTTGACGTCCGGATCGGAAGAAGTACATCAACTTAATCAGACAGTAGACGTTCAGAATTGCCCATCGATCAATCAACCGATGTATAATGTTCATCAGATTGGTGTTGTTGACGTGTCAGTTACCTCAGCTTGTTCATCACGGGGACACGAAGGGGAATATCAACCTGTTCAGTCGATTGGCCAGCAACGTTAAAGCACAAGGGTAGTTCCAACCAAAGAAACGGAAGTTCCAGACTTGGGCAGAGAGCCAAGTATTGGCGATGCTGAATTGGAAAGATTCATCTTTGACGTCACAGAGGCCGGTCCGGATGTTGAATTATTCGAGCCCAGGGAGATTTGGGGCTCCAAGGTGCTTTTCGTTGGGCAGGAGGGCCCTGAATCAGATGATGAGGTGAATGCCGGCACTGTTGAATGGATGAATAATGAAGAGACGATGCCTTACGCGTTCGACCAGAAAAGGATTGAGAAGTTCACCTTCAACGTCATGAAGGCCGATGGGATATTTGACTTATTGCTTCGGGAAGGGCGAATCAAGCTGGCCCCTAATCAGGCAATTCCATCGGCCGAGGAACTCCAGAAGACCGGGTACTGCAAGTGGCACAACGCAAGTTCTCACAGTACCAATGACTGCAAAGTGTTCAGGCAGCGGTTGCAGTCAGAAATTAACTCTGGATGGATCCAATTTGAAGGTCCTAAGATCCAAGAACTGGTGGTAGATCAGCACCCGTTCCCCAACAATATGGTGGAGATCAGCGAAAAAACCAGAGTGCTGACGTCGGAAACTGCTAGGAGGAACTCATCGGTAGACCCTGGTTACCAAGTGCCTGAGCGCGATGTAGGGAGGTTCGCCGATTACAGAAGAAGTAAGAAGGTCGTCGATGGACAGGGCTCCTGGAGTTTGGATTACGCACAGACGGCCAAGGCAGTATTATCGGCAATTACGTGAGGAACGGTATCGACGAGAAGAAGAAGAGCATCGGGAATGGCTTCGACATAAGGACCACTGGAGGTGTCCCTTCTTTGTTCATTGTTGGGAGGAAGGCATCAAGCTGTCCACCGCCGATAATTGTCCGGAGTGCAACGGATACTAAGCTGCCGATCGGTCGGGTAAGAGACCTTGTTTTGACGATCAGGCACCCAGATACGCCGGGCCGCTCAGAGAGGACAGATCGGCGCATGACCGACTAGGAGGCAAGCTGAGTGCCCATGATCGGCTTGGCAGGCGTGTTGACCAGGAGGAGCTAGAGGAGATGGCCAGTGCTAAAGTGCCCGACGGAAAAGTATCCCCCAGAGGTCCCAACATCGGAAGAAATGCCGATGCAAACGGTGGGAAGCAGCACCAACCTGTCTGGAAGACTAAGCTTCCTCCATGGTGCCCAAAGGGGCTGACCAAAACCCAGAAGAGGAGGATTCAGCGCCAGCGCCTCAACGATCTGTACGGCACTGCGGAACCCTTGGGAGAGAAGCAGTGGAAGCCAAAGCGCAAGGACAGAAGCCCATCGGCAGACGCCAATGATTCGCCGATGGTCTGATTGAAGTCGATCTTAGACCTGTTAGTTTGGGGGTTGTGTTCGGCAAACTGGCGAGTCTGATTATTATGCTTTAGGCACCTACCGATGGTTTGTGTACGGAACGTTGCACTGCCGATAGGTTCGTTAATTGTCGGGAGATAGTTGTAAGAATGGTTCTGCTGCGCTTGCGCATGATAACTAAATGGGTGTTGCGCGCGTCCTGGGGTTACATACTTGGCGGTGGATCTATCGGCGTTATCCTGATTCTTATCCGATGAAAATATGAAGCCTCGTTGCCGATTGTTGTTACAATCAGGCTAAGTACCAGGTTTAGTTAATTAATTGGATTATTCGTGATTTTAGCCGATTCGGTGTTATGCTATCGGTAATAATTGCCGATGACTGGGTAAACAAGTTTACCGATGATACTCTAGAATGGAAATTGATTTTTACCGATCAGAATCGAGTTCTAGGCCTGGGGGTTTTCTAATCAAGTTTCTATCGGATAAGATAATCCGCCTCCAGCGAAGCATACATGCCAGAAAATTCTCAAAGGGGTTGACGTACGACGTGTTCGTTTGCCGATGAAAAAGAATTGTAATACATCGGTAAAAGCATGTAAATATTATATTACAAGACGAGATCAAGTATCGGATTACATTCTTGCCGATACAACATGCATTACAGCAAGGAATGAATAAGGTCTATCGCACGCAGGCGAATCTGTTCTATGTCGTCCATCTCCTTGGCGTCAGCGTCGGCAGAGCCCTCAACCGGTTTGATCTTCTTCTTCCACAAGATGGCTTGCCAGGCATGTTGGTCCCTTTCTTGCTGCAGAACCTTGATGGAGTCAGACAGTTGAGTTTTGTGATGGTTGGCTGCAGTTAGATCTCCCTCGACCTTGCGTAACTCCGCCAATAGCTCTTCCTTCCTTGCCGACAGTCGAGAGATTTCTTGGTCCAGATTGCCGATGGAAATTTTAGCTTGACCAATGCTTCTGTGCTTCTCATCGGTAAGGTGTTTGAATTTGAGCTTCTCTCCCTCGCTCTTGGCTTGAGCGGCTCTATCGGCGATACGGCGGGCAAGCCTCTGGTACTGGATCTGTTTGATGTCGATAGAGGCTGCCTGGAGAAGGACTTCTGCTGCGTCGACAGGGAGATAGCTTTGGAGGTCTTTAAAGATAATCCTTGCTGCCGATGAGTCTTGAATGAGCTGGGATGTGTCTTGCAGCAGCAAGGAAAGCAGTGCCTTGAGCTTTGTCTTGATCTCTGCTGATAGAGTTGGAGCGGAGCTTTCTTCCTCCTCGTCATCAGGTGTGTCAACCGAGAAGGAAAATAAACTATCGGCTTGGAGGGGGTCTTGGCGCCTATTTTCATCCTGCGGGTTGAGGCTGAAAGAGAAAAGGCTATCTGGGGAATCTTGGGCCTGAAAATAGAGGGGTTATAATATGCCGATCGAAGGATTATACTAGAGTTTTCGGGTGATTAACTTACCATCTTGAAGCGGATTCCTTGCCCAGGACTTGGCATCCTAGATGGCCCAGCCTCATCTTGGACATCGGCAGCGGTTGCCGATGAATGAGCTACCAAAGGAGCAATCGACGCTGTCGGTGATGGTAGTGTTGTCGCTGGTGTTGCTTCCGGCACGATACTTGGTTGTGGCGGTGATGCCGCTCTTTCATCGGGATCTTCGGATAGTACCGATGCCGATGTTAACTTTGCCGCTGCGACGGGCGGAGCTGTCTCATCGGCAACTTCGATTGACGGCACCGACGCTGATATTGCTTCAGTTGCTGCCATGGGTGCGGTCGCTTCATCAGGAATGTTGGCTGATGTCGCCGATGCCGATATCGCCGCTGTCGTCATGATAGGTGTTTCTTCATCGGCGGTTATGGCTAATGGTGCCAATGCCGATGCTACTCCCACCACCGTTGAAGGTGTTTCTTCGTTGAGAGCTTCGGCTGCCGGTACCGATGCCGATACCGCCTCTGCAGCAGGAGCTGCCTCCTGACCAAGGACGTCGTCCATCGGCTGATCTGGAGTAGGAGCTGTTGGAGTTTCTGCCAATGACATGCCGGCGGTTGGTGGTTCGACTCGTGCCGATGATGAAGACGGGATGGCCAGCCTCATGCGTCTCCTTTTCTTGGGTGCGGTAGCAGAGGAGGATCTGGCCCGTTTCGATGAAGATTGGGGGGCATCGGTAGTCGAACTTGGAGGTGCTGCTCTGCTTGGAGCAGTTGCCGATGACCTCATGGCCTGAAAATATTCAACGCAAATTATACAAGGCAGATGTTGCCGATTAAGCAATATATAATCGGTGTGAGTGAAGATGAGTTTACTGCAAACACCCGCGTCAGGGCAGCAGCAGCGGCCGATGTAGCCTTGGCTTTTGCAGGTGTCGGTGAGGGTACCTGTCGTGGGATGAAGGCAGCTAATGAAGGAGCCTTATGGCCGATGAGTGATACGGGACTCATCATTCGAAGCTTGAAAGGCTTGCCGCTCTTGCTCATCGGAGGAATCGGGTCATCAACCTGTCAAACACAAGAAGGTTAAAATACCGATGGCGAAGATAAAAGTAAGGAATACATCGGAATGAGAACTTACTGCGTCGTCGGGGATGATATGATCGGCATCGATCATGTGCCGATAATGGTGTGACGATTTGGCGAATAGTTGACACCTCCATTCTTGCCACCAGGACTTGTACTCGTTTGTGACAAGAGGTTGGTGACCAGGAGGACAAGTCAAGATCTGATATATCAGCATCGGTAGGGAGGTTAACAACCTTGTTCCAGTCCAGAGCGCTGGAGAATGTCTGCCTAGGCTGCACTACCTTGGAATAACAGAGCTTAATCGGTAGTTGGCCAAACGCCAATTGTCTTGCCGCTACCGATGGGTAGTAAAACTCAAATGATGGAGGGGCGTTCTTTCCCGATCCAAATATGTTCACTGGGATAGCCCGAGGAGTGATGCTGGCTCTCATCATTGTCTGGTTTTCAGTTACATTCCCATCGGTAAGATTAAATAGTAGTGGGAACTGGTTATCCACATCGGCATATGGCCACCAGAGCCGTTCTGCGACAGGAATTCCATTATAAAACTTTTGAAAGAAGAGACCGAATTGCTCTGCATCGGCGTTGGTTCCTGGCAGCACAATAGTGGCCTCTCCAAAGTTGAGTGGAGGGCGGGTTGCCGATTCATCTTCCCCGCACTGGTGGTCTTCTGGTATGTCTCTCGGAAAGCGTTGGACGAACAAGTCAAGTTGAAGCACTTTCTGCATATGTGCGTTCAGCCACATGTTGATGAACCACCAGGGGCCTCCAAGATTGCCGATGTGCTCACCTAACAGTAACTTCTGCGATACTTGATGGAGGAGGCGATATACCGATCCTAAAAGATATCTGCCCAAGGGAAGCCTTGTCCCATCGGCAAGCATCTCGGCTGCTGGGAGATACATGGTAGTAGGTCCAACTGCCTTACCGTAGAAGATGAATTTATCCAGCCACATGTTCAGGAAAGTGGCGTGCTCTCTTTGGTTTACCGATCCAGTTTTCTGGTATTCCTGAATGTAACCCGTCCAACCGCCGATGTTCCGGGTATTTACTCTGTGCTCAGCTTTCCTATTAAACAAGGAGGGGGTGTCGGCAGAGGAGATGTCTAAACCGGTCAGCATGTGAACATCGGCAAGAGTGGGGGTGGCTGGTCCATGTCGTCTGACCAGAAGTAGGAGGCGGCTATTAACATGTTCTCATTCCTCTCCATATCGGCAATGGATAGCCTGATACATTAGTCCAGACTGCGCTCCTGCCAGTAAACTTGCTGCGCGCTGGCAATTCTGAGGTACCAGTTCTTCCACCCTTTGGTGGGCTTGGGCCATGATCGGAATGCATCTTTCCACAATCCCAAACCAAAACATTCAGATCTAAATGGAATCCGGTTGGTTTCTGCATTGATTATATAGCTGGGATCCAGATTCCCCATGGGGCCTAAACAACTGAAGGTGGAACCGGTAAGCGGAATCACTACCTTGTTGTACAGTTCCTAAGATTCAAAGGAGAAGGCGAAGGGCAGTCAGAAAGGAACGAAGCCAGATCCAGATTCGTGCGGATTGCAGGGGACTGGATTAGATGAGGAATGAATTTTACCTTCGGGATGTCAACTTGGATCGCCATTTGGAGCCGGAGGAGTGCTTGGTTCGTCCTTGGATTGCGAAGGGTACTGTTGCTCAAGCTTGTGTTCTTCGGGGCAGCCGGAGGTTGAAGACGAAGGCAGGAAGGTGAAAGTGAAAATGGGCTCGGGTAAAAAGGACGGTATGGACCCCAGTAACTTTTATAAGCCTGTTCAGGGGCATTTTGGGGTTCTGTTTCACACCGTGCAGGAATGTGGAGGCGCCCGCGGTAGATACGCGCGGTGATCGAGGTGGTCTGTAACTGTTCGTGCTACAATCGAGGGATTTTATTATTAAATTACAGTTCCACACGCGGGATCGAGGAAACCGTACGCCTATCTCGGGGGTAACAGCTACAGCAACGGCTACAGCAACGGCTACAGTGGAGAGAATTTCGGCACGTAAAGTTATACGCTTCGAAACTGGGGGCATGTGTTGACACCGTTTTTCGACACGTGTCAAATGGGCTGAGGCTTGATTGGCTGGTGACTATTCTCCATCGGCATCGGTAAAGTATGAGTTGATATGGCCGACGGAGAGTGCTACAGAAGGCCAAGTATGTTGCCGATGGAAGCTGGATGGTCTTTGCCGACAAGGGTTAATTGGCGGTCTTGCCGATTGCTGATGAGCTGCTATTGCTCATTGCCGATGAAGACTCTTTGCTGATTGCCGATAAGGACTCGTTGCCGATTGCCGATAAGAGCTCGTTGCCGATTGCCGATGGAAGATAGTTGCCGATTGCCGACAAGGGTTTATTGCCGATTGCCGATGAGGGGATGCTACCAATCGGGAAAAGTGTTGCCGATGCCGATGAGCGTAACTTAGCGCTTGGGGGCAGCTGAAGGTTACCGATGGTCCAAAGAAGGAAGGTGTGGATTAAAGGGATCTGCCGATGGAGAGTTTCCATCGAGAAGAAGTATAAGGAAACTGGTGTTTTGTGCCAGTATTATTATAGTAGTTTGAGTCCGGCTCTTGCATGGGTCGTTTATTTTCCCTTAAAATAGGTGTGTTTGTTTAGGAAATAAATATTGTTATCCGGCTCCTGCGCGAGTCAGTTTCCTTTGAAGTAGGAGTTTGTTTTAGGAAAGATATGTGTCGTGTCATTGTACAACTCTCCATGCGGGAGTATAAATATGAGCCCGAGGGCTATGGAATAGAACCATCCAATCAAAAACAAACCAATTTTATCTTATTCTACCTTTTATCGCAATTTACCCTTTTTATGCATTAGTTATAGCTTTAACGAGTTCTTCAAGATTTCGACGGGCTGCATCACCTTGATCTCCGTCAAATCCTTGCTAGTTCCGCGTGGGAGTACCTCTAGGCTTTGGCAATCCGGGCGCATCGCTGTTTGCCTCGTCTAGCTCTGCTCTAGTTATCCGTGATCAATCTAAGCCTTGACGTCCGGGCGCATCGCTGTTGTCTCGTTCAGTTTGTCATAGTTATCATCCTTGTCGATTGATTGGTCAAATCGACTGGCACGCCCTCGACATCGAGCTTTGGGTAATAGCCCGAGGTATTCACAGATCTGACGCTTTTTGTGTCAACACCCATGCCGGGAGCAGTTGGGTTAATCGAGCCCCTCGTCCGAGGGTCGTCCGCTCGACCCCTGGTCGAGGTAGAGGTCGAGGCGTCGACGAGGTCGGAGCAGAGACGGGGTCAGAAAGGTCGAGGTAGAGGTCGAGGCAGAGGTCGGCGGGTCGATCGTTCGACCCCTCATCCGTCCTTCGTTCGTCGAGGTAGGAGCCGGGGGGTCGTTCGCCCGCCCCCTCGGTCCGTCATTTTTCGTCGAGGTGGAGCCGGGGGGTCGTTCGCTCGCCCCCTCGGTCTGTCATTCGGCGTCGAGGTGGAGCTGGGGGGTCGTTCGCCCGCCCCCTCGGTCCGTCATTTTTCGTCGAGGTGGAGCCGGGGGGTCGTTAGCTCGCCCCCTCGGTCCGTCATTCGGCGTCGAGGTGGAGCCGGGGGGTCGTTCGCTCGCCCCCTCGGTCCGTCATTCGGCGTTGAGGTGGAGCCGGGGGGTCGTTCGCTCGCCCCCTCGGTCCGTCATTTTTTGTCGAGGTGGGCCGGCCCGCGACCCGTCGCGACAACCGGTGTAGGGGGGCCTTCGAGTGATGGGCCGCGCCTTACGGAGTAGTGGGCTGGTCCCTGCCTTAAAAATGGTTGCTATGTTTAGCGTTAATTTATCGAAGGGTTTAGGGTACCCCTTACCTTCGTACCCGACAAGTACTATTTAAAGATTTGTCGGCTTATGTGTGTGATTGATCTCTGGGCACACATGAGTTATTTATATTCAATTTTATCCATAAAATTGGGTGTGACAACACATTTTTGGCCAGCCCCGACCCGACACGGCCCGCCCCGACCCCTGCTCGTGCCAGCCGAGGCCCCAGAGGAGTGATTTAGAACTCCTCTAGGGGCTATGATACGCGTTTTCTCGGAGGGAGTAAGGATTGCCCGGAGGTTTTGTCCTTGGCCTGCAGGGTTAGTGAGAAGTCCGATTCTCCGTGGGGTGCGCGCGAGCGCACCCCGCGGGGGTAGCCCCCGAGGCCCCAGAGGAGTGATTTAGAACTCCTCTGGGGGCTAAAATACGTTTTATAGAGGGGTCTTTTAAGGATACCTGGGGACGTGGCACCCTGTCGAGGGGTCGATTCCATTCCTTTCCCTAAAAAGAGAAGTGTTCGAGGGCGGCTGTCGAACCCTACCGAGGGCCAGCCTTCGCTCCCTCGAGCACCACTGGAGTCAGAGCTCCCCGCCCGAGAGGTTGACTCTGTCTGCCAGGTTACGAGTTTTTCGACCCTCTTTCGTCGAGGGGTGTCGTGCGTAGTCGGGCCCTCGAGCCCTCGAATGGCGAGGCCTTCACTACCTCATAGCGTCCTTCCCACGGATCCTTTCGTTCGGATTGTGGGGTGAAGAGCATCGCGCTAACCTCGTTAGGACGAGCCCAAAGTCCTCGGTGAGCTGTTCTCGGGCATGAGTCCATTAGAAATGGTGCCCTATACGGTTAAAAATCCGAGTGAGAACTCGCACCCCGTTCGATAGGGGTCGACTAGTGGCCCGGAGGCGTTCTCATTGTTAAGCAAGCCGTACGACTTACTAAGCACGACCATGTGGATCACCAAGGTGCCAACCCCATTCGATAGGAGTTGGTGGCTCGATGCCTCCCAGCGTAGGGATCCTTAGGTGTTCCTAGGTGTGCCTCGGATATGTCCCAGGGAGCCTCGAGAGTTCGTTCTCGAGCTACCGGGACATCCCTAACTCGTGTACTCGAGGGCATCTGTCGAACTACGTTCGTGGAGCCAGCCTTCGCTCCCTCAAGATTTCGGGGTGGACCGGAGTCCGTTAACCATGGGTCCTTCCTGACCTTAGGTACTCGAGGGCGGCTGTCAAACCCTATGTAAGGGCCAGCCTTCGCTCCCTCAAGATTTGACGGATGGTTCGTCATCTGACGCTATCCTCAGGAGGAGGAGTCCTGCCTTGTGGACCGCCGAGTGGAAAAGCAGGTGGTTGTTGTATTGAACTTGGGGACATACCTGTGCCGGAGCTCTCGAGGGAGGCTATCGAACCCCCGGACGGGCCAGCCTTTACCCCTTCGAGGCCGTGGAACGAACTGCAGTTGGCGACCCGAGGCCCCGTCCGGCCTCGGGTACTCGAGGGGGGCTATCGAGCCCGTTCGTAGGCCGGCCTTTGTCCCCTCGAGATTTTGGGGGTGTGACCGAGGTCCTAACCCGAGGTCATTTCTGGCCTCGGGTACTCGAGGGTAGCTGTCGAACCCTCTTTCGAGGGCCAGCTCTCGCTGCCTCAAGATTCCTTACCCTCGAAGACGACGTTTCCGGCCGCGCGCCTTTTTAGGCAATGTCCGTTCGGCGCAAGAGTGGCGGTTGTAGGGCGGAGTGCGGCGCAGAGCCCGATGATGGGACGTGATGCCTTATCCTAGAGGAATACGAGGAGGGGAGTACAGGCGAATTAAATGCGGAGATTCTCTTGCCTGTCTGCCGGATCCGTCCGTTGGCCTCCCGCGTATAAGTAGCGAAGGTGAGGAGTCGGGTGCTCTTTCCGCGCACTTGCCTTCCTCGCCTCCTTGCCTTTGTCTTCCTTGCCTTCTTCTCTCCGCCTCTGCCTTAGGCATCCCGCGAGCCGGAACTCTGCGCGAGCGAGAGAGAGAGAGAGAGAGAGAGAGAGAGAGAGAGAGAAAGAGAAAGATAGGGAACGTACCGTCCGCCCCTAAGTCCGAGCAAACCACTGTCCCCATGGCCAAGTTCGACCTCGTCGGCGCCGATTACTGGCCCGCCTCCTTGGCCCGTCACTCGCATCTGACGGGGTTGGTGGAGAGTGGTCTTCTCCGGCCCGTTACCACGGCGGAGAGGCCGGAGTGGATGCTTCCGCCGCGGGACCACGCCGAGCCCAACCCGCCGGAGGGGTATGTGGTGCCGTTCGAGATCTTCCACCGGGCGGGACTGGGTGCCCCACCCAGCCGCTTTCTGTGTGCGCTCCTCTACTATTACGGCATGGAGCTCCAGCACCTCAACCCAAACGGCGTCAGCCAGGCGGCGGTCTTCGCCGCGGTGTGCGAAGGCTACCTTGGGATCGAGCCTCACTGGGAGTTGTGGCTCCATATCTTCAAGGCCAGGATCTTCCACGCCTCGGTCGACAGGGGTACCCGCCAGAGGGTTAGGGCCGGGTGCTGCAGCATCTCCGTCAAGCGGGCGAAGTGTTGGCTCCCGGCGAAGCCGTCCTCGAGCCACTCCGGGTGGTTCTACCTGAGGAACGACGACGATATGCTCCCGGCGTACACCGGGAGGACACTCGACGTCGAGCCCGACCGCTGGGGATATGGCGTCCCGACGGACAAGCAGGGCCGCCTCGACGGCTTGCTGGACGCACTCAGGCGTCTGAAGGAGAAGGGGCTTACGGCGGAGATCGTCGCGTCGGCGTTCCACCGACGGCGGGTCGTGCCACTGATGGCTCGACCCCTCCGCATCGACGAGATGGGTCCGGGGGTCGATCTCTCGGGCTGTCGCTTCGTCGAAGAAGAACTGGCCCCGGACAGGGTGGTCAGCCGCGTCCGCCGCTTCTTCGCGGGGTCGTTCGACCCTAAGAACGTCGCGAAGATCCCCATGAAGTCGGACGAGGGCTTCTTTGAGCTCGTAAGGTCCTTTCCTCCGGTTAGAGTCCTCGCGCTCGCCCCTTCCGTCCTCTCTGCCCGTGCTCTAACTGCCTTGCGTTCCGCAGGGGAATGTGTCCTACCGACCCTCGCTTCCGCCGGTGAAGGAGGATCGGGCCGGGAAGGAGGCGAATCGCCTCTGCGCGGAGAAGCAGAAGGCCGACAAGGACAAAGCCAAGGCGAAGACGTCCAAGAGGGCCCGAGAGAGAGAGCTGAGAGATCAGCGGCGGGCCCACCAGAGGCGGGAGGGCCTCGAGGAGGAGTTGTCGCCCTCGGAAGAGGAGGACGAGGAGGATGAGGAAGAGGAGGTGGTGAACTGGAGCGATATGGAGGAGGAGGAGACGGCGCCTGAATAGGCGGCCGTTGTAACTGGTGGAGGGGAGGGGTCGACCTCGAGGTCGGCCCCTACCGTCGAGGCTGGGCCACGGGGGGAGTGCCTCGTGGCTTCGTAGGAAGAAGTGCGGCGGCAGACGCGCTCGCAGACGTCGCGAGCCTCGTCGGGGGGGGTCGATCGAGCGCGCGGGCGCCGGGCCCGTCGGCGCTGGTGGGGATCGGCAAGGGGACGAAGGTGGCGCCGCCGGCCCTTGCCCGGGAGACGGTGCCGAGAGCCGCCTCGACCCCCGCCCCCCAGGCGGTGGTGCCCAAGGGTTCGACCAGCCCGACGGTCACCGGGCCGAAGCGCCGGGCTCCGAGGGGGTAAGTCGCTTTCATGGATGTTGTCTGTATTTTCTCTTTTTTGTCGATAATGACCCATGCTTATTGTTGAACACGTGTCTCTTTTTCAGGTCGAAGCGCCCGCAGGGAGCCGCGCCCTTAGCCCCTGCCAAAAAGCTGAAGGTGGGGGCTGCGGTCCAAGCAGCCGCAGAGGTCGGTCCGGCCGCCCCGCCCCCTTCGACGGTTGCCCCCGAGGCGGCATGGGCAGCCACGGCCCAGGAGGCGATGGCGCGGGGAAAGGCGCAGGGGGCCTTGGCGTCTGCTCAGACGGCGGAGGAGGCGAGCCCGCCGGCGGTGGCCGCCGAAGCGACGGTCGTGGCGCCCGCGCGGCCGTCGGAAGAAGTCGCACCTGGTGCCCCGGGGGCGCGGAGCTTCCGCCGACGGCGGTCGCGGCCGAGGAGGTGGAGGTGGTCGGGCCCCAGGCCCCCGTGAACGAGGGGGAGGCTCCGGCTGACCCAACGCCGGGGCGTTGGCCCGAGGGCCTGGCTGCGCTGGAGGCTCGACTCCGGCTCGAGCGCGAGGGCTCGACTGCCGCCGCGCCCGAGGGCCCCTCGACGACACCAGAGATCGAGGCGGGGGTCCGGTCGAGCGTGCCGAGGGAACGCCTGCGCCGGCGCAGGGCGGGATGTTGATGGAGTCCACCCCCGCCCAGGTGGACGAGATGGTGGCCGAGCTGGTGGGCCCGGCGGAGACGACCATCGTCGCGGCTCCTCGGGCGGGGCCGGAGGTGGCTCGGCCTCCCCTCGAGGTTGGGGGCCCGCTGTCTCGAGGTAAGTCACACTTTGACTCACTCGGGACGTAGTGGGTTTGCCTTGCCGGGTATTTACTTTTTCGAGTCCTTCATCGCGCAGGGCCGTCCTACTGGCCGGGGTCTTCATCTCCTGGTGGCGACGGCTTGGCGGGGCCGTCGACGTCCTCGCGAGGTGGCCCAGAGGACGGGAGAGGACAGGTGGAGGAAATCTCACCTCTTTCCGCTTATCGAGGAGGGGGGGACCTGCGCGATGACGTCACGGGGACGGTCGAACAGAGGATCGCCGCCCGCAGCATGGCCTGGGGCCAGGAGGTCCTCGAGTTGGCGGACCCTCGAGACCCCGAGCGGCTTTTCCTCACGCTCGACGACTAGGCCGAGCTCCGACGGTGGGAGCACGTCGAGGAGTATCGGGCCTGGTTTGAGCACTCAGTACGTCGCGCTGCGGAGGTCGCCGCCACGGACATACGCGAGGGAATGGAGGTGGGTTTCGTTCTCCCTTAGATTGTATTCAAATTGTCTGGTTGCCGTTTGTTGACGGTCTTCGTTTTTATCCTCGTCAGTCGCTGCGGGTCAGGTCTTACGAGAAGTCCCAGTACATTCTCCGGGTACAGGGACAACTCTCGACCCTCCGCGCCTCGCTGGATAGGGCGGGGGATAAGGTCGCCCGCGCGAAGGCTGAGACGGCGGCTGTCCGGAATGATGCCGAGGCAAAGATCGCTCATGCGAAGGCCGGCTACGAGGCCATCCAGAAGGAAGCCTGGGCGGCCTTGCAGACGGCGCAGACAAAAGTCGACCTCACCCTTCAGTCCTCCGTCACCGTCGGGCAGGAGCGGGATGCTGCCCTCGAGGCCAAGCGCAAGGCCGAGGAGGAGGCCGCCCGGCTGAGGGAGGAGTTGGCCCGGGCGAGCGAGAGCATCCGAGGGCTCCGGGGAGACCTCGACGCCGTCTCCCGCGAGCGCGATGCTCTGGTCACCTCAGAGGAGAAGGCTCGGACCCGCGCGACCTCCCTGGGCGTGGTGGCGATGAACCAGAAGAGGGCCCTCGATGACGCAGACAAAACCATCGAGGGCCTCGAGGCCAAGGTCAAGGATCAGTCCTCCGACCTTGTCGACGTCCGCCGCCAACTCGAGGAGACCGAGCGGGCCTACTCCACCTTGGACGTGCAGGCCCAAGGTGAGTGCTTCGAGGGTGTTGCAGAATCTGTCCTGCCTCGACCCTCTTTCTGCTTTTTTGGGTTTTGACTGTTGCGTGCTTGTTTTGGCAGAGCTCACGAAGGAGAATGCCCGCGCCCACAAGGACCTGGACAATCTTCAGGGCCTCCTCGGCACTGAGGCGAACCTCAACGCGACGCTTGCGGACGCCATCAACACCTTCTGCAACGACCTCTCGGTCAAGCCGGAGCCGGAGGTCGAGGGGGATGCTCGAGGGGACTCCTTGCTGCGCCGCTTCTACTCCATGACGCGGGGGGTGACGGAGAACGTCCGAGCCGCCCTGCACGTGGGCGTGAAGCGGGCCCTCGTGGTCGTCAACTCGCTCTACGACGTGGACCTCAACCTCGTTGTCGACGGGTTCGCCACCGACCCGAAGCTGACCGAGGAAGAGAACGACGTGAAGTGCCAGGAGTTGATGGATCACGCAGAGGTGCCTGGAGGCCTACTGGCGAAACTCTTCGAACCCGAGGTGATCCCCTCGGTGGACGAGTAGCCCTTGGAAGGTGTCGACGGTTAGTCCCGGGCCTGCGAGCCATATCTGGTCAAGAAGGTCCATGTAATAGTTAGGCCTTTGTACTGATACAATGCCAAGCCCCCGAGGGCTTTTTGTGTATAATGCATTTTGATCGAGATGCACATAGTTAATTTTGTTTTTTCGAGCTCTCCCTGCTTTTCTTTGCCTAAGTCGACGCTTGTGAACTAAGTGTTCGACGCACGCTCGTATTCCTGGTAGGGGGGTGGCGAGCGGGGATACCGTAGCCCTGGGGCGTAGGTGAGTCCCTGGCTCGACGGCACCCGCGACCCTTAGGGAGTTCGAGGCGCCTTTGCTTAGTTATGAAGCATACTCGAGGGAAAGAACGAGAGGGAGAGTCGAGTTTCGAAAAAACGTTTGAGTTTTTCGGGGACTTTGGAGGGGGGTGCCCCCCCTGTTAGCCCCCGAGGGAGGCTCGACTTTGCTGAGGCAAAGTCGAGGCTACCTTAGTGCTATAGACGGGTTCATCTCGTTATTTCTACTTCTCGAGCTCTCTCTGCTTTTCTTTGCCTAAGTCGACGCTTGTGAACTAAGTATTCGATGCACGCTCGTATGCCTGGAAGGGGGGTGGCGAGCGGGGATACCGTAGCCCTGGGGCGTAGGTGGGTCCCTGGCTCGACGACACCCTCGACCCTTAGGGAGTTCGAGGCACCTTTACTTAGTTATAAAGCGTACTCGAGGCGAAGATCGAGAGGGAGAGTCGAGTTTCGAAAAAACGTTCGGGTTTTTCGGGGACTTCGGAGGGGGGTGCCCCCCTGTTAGCCCCCGAGGGAGGCTCGACTTTGCTGAGGCAAAGTCGAGGCTACCTTAGTGCTATAGACGGGTTCGTCTCGTTATTTCTACTTCTCGAGCTCTTTCTGCTTTTCTTTGCCTAAGTCGACGCTTGTGAACTAAGTATTCGACGCACACTCGTATCCCTGGAAGGGGGGTGGCGAGCGGGGATACCGTAGCCCTGGGGCCTAGGTGGGTCCCTGGGTCGACGACACCCTTGACTCTTAGGGAGTTCGAGGCACCTTTACTTCGTTATGAAGCGTACTCGAGGCGAAGATCGAGAGGGAGAGTCGAGTTTCGAAAAAACGTTCAGGTTTTTCGGGGACTTAGGAGGGGGGTGCCCTCCTGTCAGCCCCCGAGGGGAGCTCGACTTTGTCGGAGCAAAGTCGAGGCTACCTTCGAGCTGCGAATGAACGTGAAATGTGTTTCGAGAACATTTTATTCATTCGAGAATTAGTACATAAATGCGAAAATGTACAAGGCCCTGGGGCCTCAGGGATAGAAGCGACGTAGCTGTTCGATGTTCCACGCGTTGGTGAAGATCTCGCCCTTCTCGTTCTTTAGTTTGTAAGTGCCGGGCTTCAGCACCTCTGCCACGACGAAGGGTCCCTCCCAAGGTGGTGTCAACTTGTGACGCCCCTTGTTGCTTTGTCGACAGCGCAGAACGAGGTCGCCGACGTTGAGGTCCCTTTTTCGCACGTTTTTGTCGTGGTAGCGCCGCAGCGTCTGCTGGTACCAGTGCCGACTTGAAGAGGGCCATGTCATGGGCTTCCTCGAGCTGGTCGAGGGAGTCCTCTCGGGCTACCGTGTTGGCTTGCTCGTTGTAGGCTTTTAGTCAAGGGGACCCGTACTCGAGGTCAGTGGGGAGGACGGCCTCGGACCCGTAGACCAAGAAGAACGGAGAGAACCCCGTGGCTCGACTTGGTGTCGTTCGGAGACTCCATAGCACAGCGGGCAGCTCCTCGACCCACCTCCTGCCATGCCTGTTCAGCCGATCGAAGATCCTTGGCTTGAGGCCCTGCAAAACCATACCGTTGGCATGCTCGACCTGACCGTTAGTTCGAGGGTGGGCGACTGCGGACCAATTCACCCTGATGTGGTGATGGTCACAGAAGTCTAGGAACTTTTGGCCGGTGAACTGCGTGCCATTGTCGGTGATGATGACGTTGGGGACCCCGAAGCGGTGGATGATGTCGGTGAAGAATAGCACGGCTTGTCGAGACTGGATGTTGGTGATGGGTCGAGCCTCGATCCACTTCGAGAACTTGTCGATAGCCACGAGAAGGTGAGTGTGCCCACCCTTGGTTCTTTTCAGGGGGCCGACCATGTCGAGCCCCCATACTGCGAACGGCCAAGTTATGGGTATCATCTGAAGAGCTTGGGCGGGTAGGTGGGTCTGCCTGGCGTAGAATTGGCATCCCTTGCAGGATCGAACGAGTTTAGTGGCGTCGTTGACGGCCGTCGGCCAGTAGAAGCCCTATCGAAAGGCACTTCCTACCAGCGTTCTCGGTGCCACGTGGTGGCCACAAGCCCCCGAGTGTAGGTCCTTCAGCAATGCTTTCCCCTCCTCGAGGGTGAGGCAGCGTTGAAGTACACCCGACGGGCTTCCTCGATATAGTTCACGGCCATCCCCGTATAGGACGTAGGTTTTGGCACGTCGAGCTACTCGATGGGCTTCCGTGCGGTCTTCCGGGAGTTCGCCTCGCGTCAGGTACTCGAGGTAAGGCGCGCGCCAATCCGTCGGAGGGGTTGGCGCTGCGACGACCCCGTCGATCTCCGTGACCTCTCCCCCGCTCGAGGGGGGATCGGTCGAGGGGGTGGGTCGACCCCTTGCTCGAGGGCGGGAGCCCCCGAGTCCAGGTCGACGGACGGTGCGTGCAGATCCCTCGAGAAGATGTCGGGAGGGACCGTGCCTCGAGTAGACGCGATTTTGGCCAGCTCGTCGGCAGCTTCGTTGTACCGACGGGCTACGTGGTTGAGCTCGAGGCCGTAGAACTTGTTCTCGAGCCTTCGGACCTCCTTGCAGTAGGCTTCCATCTTAGGGTCGTGGCAGCTTGAGTCTTTCATCACTTGGTCGATCACCAACTAAGAGTCCCCTCGCACGTCGAGGCGTCGAACCCCGAGCTCGATGGCGATGCGCAGGCCGTTGACGAGGGCCTCGTACTCGGCGACGTTGTTGGAGGCGGGGAAGTGGAGGCAGATGACATAGCGCATATGGACCCCTGAGGGTGATATGAATAGCAATCCGGCACCTGCTCCTGTCTTCATCAACGACCCGTCGAAGTACATGGTCCAGAGCTCGCTCTGAACCTGCGCTGGGGGTAGTTGGGTGTCGGTCCATTCTGCAACGAAATCCGCCAGTACCTGAGACTTGATGGCCTTCCGAGGGCGTAGGAGAGGGTCTCCCCCATGAGCTCGGCGGACCACTTGGTGATCCTTCCCGATGCCTCCCGGTTCTAGATTATCTCTCCGAGGGGGAAAGATGAAACCACAGTGACCGGATGGCCCAGGAAATAGTGTTTGAGCTTACGCCGAGTGAGGACGACCGCGTACAACAGCTTCTGGATGTGGGGGTACCTCGTCTTGGTCTCGGAAAGGACCTCACTCACGAAGTAGACAGGCCTCTGAACCGGCAGGGCGTGCCCTTCCTCTTCCCTCTCGACCACTATGACCGCGCTGACTACCTGGGTAGTTGCTGCGACATAGAGCAGGAGGGGCTCGGCCGGACTCGGGGGTACCAAGACCGGGGGCGAAGTGAGCAAGGCCTTGAGCCTCGAGAGCGATTCCTCGGCTTCGGCGGTCCACGCGAAGTGTTCCGTCTTCTTCAGGAGTCGGTAAAGGGGTAGGGCCTTCTCTCCGAGCCTCGAGATGAAGCGACTGAGGGCTGCGAGGCACCCAGTAACCCTTTGCACGCTCTTGAGGTCGTTGATCGGGCCCATCCTCGTGATGGCGGTTACCTTCTCGGGATTGGCCTCGATGCCACGTTGGGAAACTATGTACCCTAAGAGCATGCCTTGAGGGACCCCGAAGACACACTTCTCAGGATTTAGTTTTATGCGATTAGCCCTGAGGCACCCAAACGCGATCTCGAGGTCTCCGACCAGGTTTCCGACGATTCTGGACTTGACCACGATGTCATCGACGTAGGCCTCGACGGTCAGGCCTATGTGTTTCCCGAAGACGTGGAGCATGCATCGCTGGTAGGTGGCCTCGGCGTTCCGCAAGCCGAAGGGCATGGTGAGTTAGCAAAACATGCCGAAGGGAGTGATGAAGGAGGTCGCGAGCTGATCGGACTCCTTCATCTTTATTTGGTGGTAGCCGGAATACGCATCAAGGAAGCAAAGGGTTTCACATCCCGAAGTGGAATCTACTATTTGATCGATACGTGGTAAAGCAAAAGGAACTTTAGGACACGCTTTATTTAGACTAGTGTAGTCTACACACATCCTATCCTTCCCATTCTTTTTCTTTACAAGCACGGGATTAGCTAACCACTCGGGATGATGCACCTCCTTGATGAATCCGGCCTTCAAAAGCTTGTCGATCTCCTCCCCGATGATCCTACGCTTCTCCTCGTCGAAGCGGCGCACGCGTTGCTTCACCGGTTTGGACCCGGCTCGGATGTCCAAGGAGTGCTCGGCGACCTCCCTCGGAATGCCCGACATATCCGAGGGACTCCATGCGAACACGTCGGCATTCGCACGGAGAAAGTCGACGAGCACTGCTTCCTATTTGGGCTCGAGGGTGGCACTGATCGTCAGCACCTTTCCATCCGCGAGGCCGGGGTCAAGCGGGACGGTCTTCGTGTCTTCCGCCGGCTTGAAGTTGCCAGCGTGGCGCTTGGGGTCGGGGATCTCTCCGGACAAGTCGTCGAGGGCCACGAGGATAGCCGAATCCTCACGGGCCTCGGCTTTTTCCACGCACTCGATGTCGCAGTCGTATGCGTGCTCGTAGGAGGTGTCAACGGTGATGACCCCCGAGGGCCCCGACATCTTGAGCTTGAGGTAGGTGTAGTTCGGGACCGCCATAAACTTGGCGTATCCTGGTCTACCGATGATGGCGTGGTAGGTGCCTCGCCACGCGACCACCTCGAAGGTCAGCTCTTCCTTTCGGAAGTTCGAGGGGACGCCGAAACAAACCGGCAGCTTAATGCGGCCGATCGGGAGTGCATTCTTCCTCGGGACGATCCCATGGAATCCCCCGCGCTGGGCAGGAGCATGGTCCTCGGGACCCCCAGGAGGTCGAGGGTCTCGACGTAGATGATGTTGAGGCTGCTCCCCCCATCCATGAGCACCTTGGTGAGGCGGGTGTTGAGGATGATCGGGCCGACGACGAGCGGGTAAGCTCCCGCGTTGGGGACGTGCTCAGGGTGGTCGTCCTGATCGAAGGTGATCGGCGTATGGGACCAGTTGAGGTACCGCGGGGCCTGGGCCCGAACGGAAAAAACTTCTCAATGCTCCCTCTTGCGCTGGTGCGTGGTGAGGCGAGTCGAGGGTCCCCCGTAAATCATGTAGCAGTCGTGGATTTCGGGGAAGCCTCCTTTCTTGACATCGCCCCTGACGTGGGCGTCACATGGCGGGTCTTCTTTGCCGTCATCTCTCCTGAAGCCAGGAGGGACGAAGTGCTTTCGGAGCATGCGACAGTCCTCGAGGCGGTGGTTGGCCGGCCCCATATGATAGGGGCAAGGCTCCTTCAGCATCTTATCGAAGACGCCCCCGTCGGGAGGGGGCCCTCGAGGCTTCCTCTTGTCTGCCGCAGCGACAAGGTCGTCGGGCTCGTCGTCGTGCTCGACGTTGGGCTCGACGTTGCGTCAGCCCGGTTGGTTCTTCTTCTTCTTCTTCCGGCCGCCGTTGCCGACGTTGTTCCTTCCGGGCCCATTGTTTCTCTTGGGCCCATCGTCCGAGCCCCCGGGCTCATCCGCCTTGCCTTTCCCCTTCCCTGGGGGTATCTGGAAGAATGCGCCAACGGCCTCGTCGCTAGCCGCGTAGTTGGCGATGCCGTCCATGAGCTCGTTGGCGGTCTTGGGGGTGTTTCGCCCCAGCTCCCGCACCAACTGCTTCCAGGTTGTCCCGGCGATGAACGCCGTGATGACCTCGTGGTCAGAGATGTGGGTCAGTGCGGTGCACTGCTTCGAGAATCGGCGGGTGAAGGCGCGGAGGGTCTCCCCTGGCTTCTGCTTGCAACTGCGAAGGTCCCAGGGGTTGCCCGGTCGCTCGTAGGTGCCCTTGAAGTTGCCCTCGAAGATCCGGACCAGGTCGGACCAGTTCTGGATCAAGTCCGGGGGTAGCTCCTCGAGCCACCTTCGAGCGGTGTCGGAGAGGAACAATGGGAGTTGCCGGATGATGACGAGGTCATTGTTGGCTCCACCCAGCGGGCATGCCAGCCTGAAGTCGGCAAGCCAGAGCTCTGGCTTGGTTTCGCCGTTGTACTTGACCAGGCTGGTGGGTGGACGGAAACGTACGGGCAGGGAGGCCCGCCGGATGGTTCTACCGAAGACTCGGGGCCCCGGCGGCTCTGGAGACCAACATCGGTCTTCGTCGCTGTCGTAGCGCCCACCTCGGTGAGCGTTGTAGCCTCGAGCCTCGGCGTCGCCGTACCGACGTCGATTGTTCACCCGAGGGGGGGGGTCATCGACGAGGCGTTCCTGAACCGGTCGTCGCTCGGCCTGGCCCTGGGGCGCCTTGTTCTGGTGGACGGAGACCTCCCGATTTTGTCGAGGGGGCGCTGCTTGTCGCTCCGAGGCAGCCCCTCGACGCCTCGAGGCTGAGCTCTTCGCCTGCTGCACGGCCGCAGTTTGGAGCAGCCCCTGGATTTCGTCCCTGATACGCCGTGCCTGGGGGGTCGATGGCGCCGGCATATCGCGGAGCAGCATCGCGGCTGCTACGACATTCTGGCTGGCGCGGTTGAAGACTCGGGGTTCAGCGTTCCCCTCCTCGACGATCTGCCGGTGGAATTCCCGGGCCCGCTCGCGAGCTCCTCCACCCTGAGGACGCCCTCGATCCCGCTCGAGGGCGTGTTCGAGCTGCTGAAGACGCAGGCGCTCCTCCTCGAGCTTGCTGAGAAGCTCTCGGACCTGTGTAATCTGGACATCGGGGGGTGGATCGGCTCTATCAGGACTTGGGGGAATGGCATCTCGAGCTGGCGTGACGTTGGTCCCCCTTTCTTCTTCGGTGGCTGTGGTGTCATCGACATCCTCCAGAGGATCGGCTTGCTCATCGAGGTGGAAGCACTCCCGGGTGGAGTCGTAACTCTCGTCGGGAGAGTCCGAGTCAGGGTCGGCGTGGTAGAAGTGGGGGAAGGGTCTACCCGTTTCTTCCTCCTCCAGGCGCCGCCGTAACATGCCCCATGTACGGGGCAGTTCTGGCTCGCCCGGCGAAGAGGTGGTGACGGGATCGGCCGTATCCCACGACGGAGTCCATGGAGACTCGTCATATGTATGTATCCGCAGCCCTGCGAAGGCAGAGTAGAGTCCGGCACTGTTGCGGAGCCCGTATGGGAACGGGTCACGCGGTGGTGACGGGATCGAGGGTGTCGGAGAGGCCACGGGAGCCTCCGGGGACGACGACGCGGCAGTGCTGAAGTCCCGCTCGGGGAGACGCCCGCCCTCGGCCCACAAGCGTGGGTCAAGCGGACCCCTAGGAGAAGGGGTCGTGTCGCCAACTGGGACCGGGGGAATGGCATCCGGCGCCTCAGAGCTCGCACGACGGCGAGCGCGTCGAAGCCACTCGCGCCTCCTCCTGATCGCAGGCCAGAGGCGCAAGCGGAGGTACCGTCGCCTGATCCTTGCTGGCTCCGGCGCAGCGGAGCTGCTGATGTCTAGGCCACGGGTGGAGGGAAAGACTACGAAGTCGCCCTGGTCCGTGGAAACGAACCCTAGACTGCCGAACCAGATGACGGTGGTGAACGGGAACGGTGGGATGGTAGAATCCATCTGAGAGAGTAGTTCGGAGTTGATCGACACGCGAATCCCCCTACCTGGCGCGCCAACTGTCGGTGTTATGACCCGGGGGTCAAGACCACCAACGAGTAAATTTGTATATCGCGTGCTCCCTCTCTCAGACGTGATGCAAGATGGACACAAGGTTTATCCTGGTTCGGGCAAAGAAGGCCCTACATCCAGCGGGGGAGGATGACTTATATTATCTCGCACCCAAAGCGTGCTCGTACAGGGGGGGTACAAGCTGTGTTACACGGGGTTTGCCACCCGAGGGGTCGATCGAGTGGCGGTGTGTGTGTGCATGGAGTGTCAGAGTCTGAACTGAGGTCCCGGAGGTTTCGGGCTCTGACCGTCCAAAAAGGAAGAAGCCTTAGAAGTTGAAGAAGGAGAAGCCCCCCCCCCTCTTCTACCTCGGCGTCCCCTTTTATAGACCAAGGGGGGTCCGAGGGTACAGGGTCCTAACAGTGGCAGTATGGGTAGCGTATCCACGACACAGTGTTGGCGGAGAGACGTTGAGCACTGTGGCGGCATGGCCTTCCCGTCCTTCTGGTGTCCCCAGTCGTGGCGGTAGTAGAAGTCGTCGCAGTGCAGTGTCCGCAGGCGGGCACGGATCCCACAGCTGAAGCGGGACGGGGCGGATGGGACGGCTTCCGTACTGGAGTTGTTGGAGAGAGGGGTCGAACCCCCCGGTCGAGGGGGGGGGGTCGAGCCCTGCGTGACTCTGTTGCATTCCCGAAATCGTCGTCGAGGGTCGCACTGTTCACTTTCTGAGGGGTACTGCTGGAGTCCGTACTCGCGTAGTGGCGACAGTGGCGGCACAGTTGACTGGAATCGGGGACCTGACGGGAGTTGGCGGATTTGACAGCGGACGCGGGCGCCCATGTCGTTAGGTGGGTTCACTTTAACCCATGCCGGGAGCAGTTGGGTTAATCGAGCCCCTCGTCCGAGGGTCGTCCGCTCGACCCCTGGTCGAGGTAGAGGTCGAGGCGTCGACGGGGTCGGAGCAGAGACGGGGTCGGAAAGGTCGAGGTAGAGGTCGAGGCAGAGGTCGGGGGGTCGATCGTTCAACCCCTCGTCCGTCCTTCGTTCGTCGAGGTAGGAGCCGGGGGGTCGTTCGCCCGCCCCCTCGGTCCGTCATTTTTCGTCGAGGTGGGCCGGCCCGCGACCCGTCACGACAACCGGTGTAGGGGGGCCTTCGAGTGATGGGCCGCGCCTTACGGAGTAGTGGGCTGGTCCCTGCCTTAAAAATGGTTGTTATGTTTAGCGTTAATTTATCGAAGGGTTTAGGGTACCCCTTACCTTCGTACCCAACAAGTACTATTTAAAGGTTTGTCGGCTTATGTGTGTGATTGATCTCTGGGCACACATGAGTTATTTATATTCAATTTTATCCATAAAATTGGGTGTGACAACGCATTTTTTGGCCAACCCCGACCCGACACGGCCCGCCCCGACCCGTGCTCGTGCCAGCCGGGCCCGCCTACGCGTGCCGTGCTTGGGCTGACCCCAAGGCTCGCGGGCGGGCACGGACCGACACGGCGGAAAACGCCAAGCACGAGGCAGCCAGCCTGCTAGCGGCCCAGCGGCTAACTCCCCGCGCCCTCCCGCCCCCCACCCCATATAAAACCCGCCGTCCCAGCCCTCCCCAAACCCTAGCTCATTTCCCTCCCTCCCTCCCGCCGCGTCTCTCTCACTCGCTCTCGCCGTTGCGTCTCTTTGCTCGCTCGCCGCTTGCCATCTCGCTCCTCACCGTCTTGCCGCTCGCCGTCTCACTGCCGCTGCTCAAGCCGCTCGTGCTTTGGGGGCACGGACACGGCTGGCCCGGCGTGCCACTCGTGTCGGCACAACACGAATAAGGGCACGCAGGCCTGTGCTTGGGCCGTCACTCCGACACGAGGCACGCCGGGGCGCCGTGCCGGCACGACGCCAAACGTGCCGTGCTTTTGTCGTGCCACACGGCCCGTTGAACATGTATACTTGTAGCGCAACATGTATACTTGTAGCGCACGGCCGCTACTCCCCCATGCATAGGGGTCCGGACTTGCTTCCGTAGACTTTACCGGACTTCCGTAAATCCTTCAGTAGACTTTACCGGGTTGCAGTGCTGGCAGCCGGAGGCGCCTGGCGAGCCTGCACGGCGCTGCGTAGTCAGCACTCAGCACGGACGGGAAGGGATTGCTTGTAGGCAGCTCAGCTCATTCTTCTGTTTAGGCAAAGGAAGAAACTGAAAACGAGGTCAATTTCAGTGGATCGGATTGCAGTCCAATGTCCTTTCCTTTATGGTGTTCAGTGATTAGCTTGAAGTTACTCCTGTCTCTTTCCTACGCAATCCATTGATTTTTACGGTTTAGCTCCTGCTGAATGTGGACAGCGTCCGGACACCAACGTCCGGATCGGACGTCGGAGCGCTCCAGCACGGAAGTGATGGAGAAAGTTTACACAGCGAGGCACCAGCACGGAGCACCGATGTCCGGCACGAAGCCGTCGTCTGAGTCCATGGCCTTTTCGAAGCACAAGTACATGCCGAACGCCGTGAAGGAGCACGGAGCGTCATCCCCCCGTCCTCTTTGCTGGAGCCACTCGGCCAAGTGCTGGGAGGCCATGAAGTAGAACGACCGCGAGATGCACAGGATGAAGAGCTGATTCCTCACGTCTCGGCGCGGAAGCGCCTGCTCCGGCCACGGCGGTGCGAAGATGGCGTCCATGAGATCAGGAGATCAGGAGAAGACGAAGTTTTGGAATCCAATTTTGACGAAGCTTCCCCCCCCCCCCCCCCCCCCCCCCAATTGTTTTGAGCAGGATGGAAAATTAGTATTTTGAGAATTCTTTTAGGGAGGGAAAGGGAGTTCTGGGTGTAATCAGCGTTTGGGCTACCAATCCTAGTTGTTGGGCTCGGTAGTTCGTTTTGCGTTTGGACTGTTCGTCCTATTCGCTTGAAGGTGGGCTTGGCCCGGTTCAATGGAATATAGGTTTTGGATGAACGGCGATCGACCCGTTCTAAGGATTGCGAGTGGATGAACGGCGATCGACCCACAAACTAACCTAAACTACCTGATTTATTTTGATTGATTTTTGGGTCGATCCAAACCCATGGAGCCTAGAGGTGCAAACGAGTGACCTTTAAGTGTATCTCTAATTCAAGTATTTATACTTCTTCAAAATTTTTAAAAAATAGTACAAATATTTAAACTAGAGAGGTTTGAAGGTGCATCTAAAGGTTACCCCTTTGCACCCCTAATAAAGCCTACGACACTGGTGACCAATAGGTTGACCCATCGTCTCTGAGTTGTTCGGTCTTTTTTCTCTGAGTTCTTCATCTATTTTCTCTAAGAAAATCATAGAGCTAGCTAGAATTTCTGACATTCAGTTTAAAGATCAATTAGAATTGGAATTTATTAAAAATTTGTAGAAATATTTTTTTATAAAAATATATGTCCATATAGATTTGAAAAAATATGGATTTAAAATACTAAAATATGATTTGGTCTTAAAAGAATTATTTTAGAACTTTAAAAAAATATAATCATTTTGATATTTTTTCTATAATAAAATTATACTCCAAATTGTAAGTCATTCTAAGAATCTTGGATAGTCAAAGCATTTTAAGTTTGACCAAAGATTATAGAAAGAAATATAAAGGTTTATGACATCAAATAGGTATAATATGAAAATATAACTAATAAAGAATCTAATGATACTTAGTTGATATCAAATATGTTATTATCGTATTATATAAATTCGGTCAAACTTTATAAACTTTGACTCTCCAAGATTCTTATAATGACTTACAATTTAGAATTGTGGGAGTACTACTCAATATCTTTCCTCCTTGATTCAATATTTTTCCAACTTGATTCGCGTATGTTACCACCTCCTTTTGGACATAGCAAAGCGAACATTGTTTTTTTATCGGATATAATTTAGACGCATACAACCCATAGTCCACACAGATTGGGAGACTCTCTAGCCGTCTCTAGTGCGCGGGAAACATGCAATAGCACCGGATGCGCACGCATGTGTACCCTACAATTTTTTAGAATTTTTAGAGAAAAAAACGTGTAATACCATCGAATGCGCACACGTGTGTACCTTGACACCCTAATTTTTTCAGATTTTTTTTAGAAAAAGGTGTGACAACTAGTGTTTAAATCTGGTGGATAGCTTCACCCTACCATTATTAGATCACACGTCCATGGCACGTCTGCTGCTCCGCCTCCACGAATACGACTTTGTGCGTAATGGTGGGACAGGTGCCGCTGCATTGCATTGGCATCTCTTGTGGGTCGTTTTGAATGGCGCACTGCTGGCCTGAAAGAAGCGTTGACGAGACGACACGCTTTAGTAGGTTCGCAGCGGCGTCAGCGTGGACCGTGGAGTGTAATAGAGGTCCTCGTGAGGTAGGCGAAATACATGGCACCTGAACGGATAGGGCCCTGAACCGTTGGATGGCGCGCCTGCTGCGGCGCTGACCGGAGCCAGCATCCAGGCGAACGGTGTGGTGTAGCAGGCCGTGTGGGTGTGGCGCACCTCGCTAGCTCTACGTTTCCGCCGCATGCGGCCTGCGGCGGAAGCGCACCAGCGGGCAGCGGCAGCTCAAATTGCGTTTGCCGGTGGTCGCCCTCGCCCGCCCCCGTTGACGACGCAGCAGCAGCAGTCATCAGTCATCACGCGGTGGCTGGGCGTGGGCGTGGGCACGAGCCCACGGTAGAAACGAACAAAGAAACTAGCGTCTCTTTCTATATATACGGGATAATACGGAAGCAAGGCAATCAGTGGGTGATTTCATTTCCCCACGAGGAAGGAATGCAGACTAAAATATCCACGTCCATCTGCTGTTGCTACTGCACGTCGTAACAGCAGCGTCGTAAGCCGCAGTTGCGTCACCGGCCGGCCGGGTGCCTGCTGTCTTCACAGCTCCCGGAACAAAAAGTTTCTGCCCTCTCATAGTCTCATGGCATGGCTCCTACTGTAGCTTCCAGAACATCTTTGTGCTTCTTGGAAGGTTCTCTTCGATCTCTTTGGTGCACTTCTTGTAAAAGAAAACTGAGACTGAATTAGAAACTACTTTGACACCGTTTATTTCGTTGAAATTTAGCTTACTGTGAGTGAGTACTTATGCTGATTTGTTATTAGAGAAAAGCTATTCATATATTTGCTGAAAAAGAATACTAAAGTAGTGCTGATAAATAAGAAATCGGGAAGACCTGACACTGTCATCACAATGCTCTCACCTACCAGATTCATGTTATACACTTCTCTCTCTCTCTTTTGCGAGAAAGCTTGCTAGTAGTATGTGATTGTGCAATAATAATCACAATTGGCACAGAGCAACATAATAATCTCTATTTGACTCCAAACTAGTACTAGAACTCTACAAGGAGTATTAACAAACCAAAAAGAAGGTTAAAAAAATCAAAAGAAAAAAAAAGACGAGCGATGAAAGGAGCCCAGGATACCACTTGAGATTTGAGAAAGCCAGGGGACGGGCAGGCGCACCCGCACGCGGATACGGACACGTCGTCGGTCGTCCTGGCAGTGGCAGGCAGGCAGCCCGCGGTTAGGCCAGCCGGGCGTCCCGTCCCGTTCGGCGGTCCGCTTCCACTTCCACGCCACGTTGACCACCGTCCCCACGTGTTCCATTGCACCCAGTCGCGGAACCGCCCCCCGTCCGTCTCCTTCCTTCTCCAAGCAGACTAGTCTCGCCGAGTGACCTCACCTCAACGAGCCCCCGTACCCGCACGCGGCGAGCAAGTGTGAAACGGAAGACCTCTCCCGCCTATTTATACAGCAGGACTGCAGGAGCTCTCGGCATCGTCAAAGACTGCACAGCACAGCTTCTACTTACTTTCTAGCATGGACCACGGCGACAGGAGGAGCGGCGGCGCGCACGGAGCGGCGGCAAGGCCCTGGCGCGGGGCCGTCGCGGCGGGGGGAGGAGGCGCCCCACCGCCGCCCAAGGTGTACCGCGTCGAGCCCAGGGACTTCCGGGAGCTCGTGCAGAGGCTCACGGGCGCCGGCACGCCCGCTGCCGCCGCCGCGCCGCCGAGGCCGAGGGCCACGCTGGCACCGGCCATGGCCGCGGCGGCCGTGCCCGTGCCCGGAGCAGGGGCAACAGAGCAGTTCGACTACGCGTCCTGGTTCTCCGCACCGCTGCTCAGCCCGGCGTACGGCGCGCCAGGCTTCAGCGGCGGCGGCGGCCACCAGCAGCACCAGGGGAGCAGTGGGCCTTGGCTTTAGGGCCCTTCGCCCGTAGGTAGAAGCAGAGTCGTCCTCCCTGTATATCTCCATCGCTTGTTCGTGCTCCTCTGGCTCGTTTCCCCTGCGTTACGGGCAGGACTACACGACCTTCTTGTACCACGAATGAAATTCACACAAACAAGTTATACTGCTATTGTTTGTTTCTGGTACCTTCTGAATTTTTTTTGAAGGATTCTGGTACCTTCTGATTGATACATAGAAAGACAAATAAATTTGTTTTCATCCTCTATTCCTCTTGTTGCTCGTGCCCCTTCATATTTTGGTAGCAATTATTCGTTCAACCGTTCTATTCACTTGGCAAGCCATCGAATACACAACAAAAACAAATAGTTTAAAACAATATCAGCCGGTTTATCAACAATTCAAACGAACAACAAAAACAAATAGTTTAAAACAATATCAACCGGTTTATCAACAATTCAAACGATCATCCGAAGAGGGATCATCCGAAGAGGGCTAACAATTGAAACGATCGTCCGAAGGGGGTTTCGTTGATTGCGGTTAGGAGCCCGGTATATACAAGTAGTCTAGCATATGAGATTTATGCTTAATATAAAGTATGAAAACAAGTAAAGAACATCTACTGTTGCGTTAATTCTTTTCGTATTTTACCGGACGACCTGCATGGCTGCATCCGAGATTCCGAGGAAAAAAATTAATCATCTGGCGTTTAGTTATGTGCCCATCTGGTCTTTCTTTTTCTGTAATCGAGCTACAATACTCAAAAGGACTGTGTTCAGTTTGAAAGCAAGGTAGGATGAATGGTGATGTTTCGATTTCTCGGATGGTGCTGCTTCACCTTAACACGTTTGGGGTTGAGTGTGAGTCATGGCACTACTTCATATTAATGATTGGTTGAGTGGATAGTCATCTTAGTTTTCAGTTTGGTTGAATAGGTTGAGAAAATTGGACGACTTTGTGCTTTGACATCATTAAAACAAGCATTCCCAGACCCCGTCTCTCATCCTTAGGTCCTCTTTCCTATCTTCTTCCCCAGATGCTCCCATGTCGCACACCATGAGCACCACCCTCCATGTTCGCTCCATGTTCGTCCACGCCTATGATCGTCACCCGCACCCACACCCACTAGATCTCACCCTGACCAAGACCAAGGTAGGGCAAGTAGGCTACGAGTGAGCCCTCACGAGGGAAGAGCAGAGAAAAGGATGACATGGGAACTAGGGACGGAGTCAGGAATCCAATATAAGGGGACAGGGTTAACATTAGGGGGGCAAAAGCTATGTTAATGTTATTAAGCACTTGATAGTGAATTAGTAGGCTGTTAGGGGAGGCCAGACCCCCTTTGGCCCCCCTCCCTACACACTTGGGTGGAAGTAGAGTCAGGCCAATGTCTACTCGAAAATCACCATGGGTGAGAGAAAAGTTGTGGCCAGGGTGACAACAAGGGCTAGGGCTATGACAATCCAACGATAGTGAATCAGATAGAGTGGGTAAGGGCAGAACAGAATAGGCGAGTCCTCACGGAAGAGCACGATGTGGAAGAGGGACGAGGGAGCCTGGCTTTTTTCTAGGCCAAGCTCTCTCTAAGATTCCAACTATTCCAGGTGGGATGTCCCTAATATTGATTCCGACCAACCGTTCACCTAAAATAACCCATCCCTTTCCCACTTCATTGCTAGAACTAAACACTGCCTAGGAGAATCAAGAGAAAAATAATGGTTGTAGATTAAGTGAAGTGCAAGTGGAGTAAAATACACATTTTAACGAATTGGCTAATGGGTAAATTTCATACACACACTTATATGCAAGGGTAGTATTTTCCACTAGTGTGTACATCTATGAGTTAGATTGCCACTAAAATAGATGAAATCATTTTTAAGCACTAACGGTGAAGTGATACACTACACCGGGCTCGCGGGTGGAATCTTATATCCTTACCCGCACCTAGGGGTGTAAATCGATCCAATATGGTTGGATACCTACTATGGATACAAATACAAATAGCTAGAGTATTCCTTTGATTCATATTTGAATACCAGCAGTATCACTTATGTCTACAAATACAAATAGCTAGAGTATTCCTTCGATTCATATTTAAATACCAATAGTGTCACTTGTGTCTACCTATCAGATAAGATACGAGTGCCCCTTTAGAACACAACAATTTCACAAAAAATCATACATGAATTTCACATGAAAAATGTAAGAAACATTTAAAACCCCTCATTCCAAAGAGGGCCTAATAAATATTGACATCATATATATATGGTACAGTACTAAAGCCCTTAAGTCAAACGAAAATATTCGTACCATTTTGATTTATACCAACACCCTTGACATGTAATACCCATAGGCCATAGGTAAGATTACCGTCTCTAATCAAGAGTAACAATCTACGTGTTGTTCGTTTGGACTTATCAACCTAAATTATGAGCTATGATATATTATTTTTCTCTCACAACAAAACAACATTAGCCGGCTTATCAGCCAAAAAACACTTAGATAGTCAAAATGCCGAATTAAATGACCATATGTTAGTCAATACTGGGCTTTTGTTTCTACTCTGACTTAAGTCATATTCTGTTTGTTCTGTCTTATCATTGTTTTTTTTATAGATTTTAGCATTGTTTTTGCTTCAACTAAGTTCTTAAAAAATACACACGCATCAACGGCGTCAAGTTAGTTTCGTTAAATCTAGCATAAAATGTATTTTATATTGCATATATTAGTATCATAGATGTTAATATATTTTCTTATAAAACTTAGTTAAAATTAAAAGAAATTGAATTGGAATAAATATAGATTACTTGAGATGCTCAGCTATTTTAGGTTTTACGTAAAGAACTTGTCTATCTTCCTATCTGGATTCAAATTCTTCATTAGTCATGAGCATTTAAGATGCTTTGACCTTTAAGATTCTTATAATGACTATTAGGGCAGTCCCAATGCAAGACTCTATCATAAAGTCCAAGACTATTTATTACCACTTATTTATTGTATTTTGCTGAGGTGGAGTATATTTATTGAAGAGAGAGGGTGAAAAAACAAGACTCCAAGTCTTATTTAGACTCCAAGTCTACGCTATTCGAGGTAATAAATAGGTTTAAGACTCTATGCTAGAGTCTGCATTGGGACTGCCCTTATGATCATAGTTCAAGATGGAATGAATTAGTTTAAGACCTGTGGTTGAGGAGTGTAGGTCGTTTCGAGGTCCAGCATGTGGATGCCTTGCGTTGGGTTCATTAGAAGCACGTGGAGGCTTTGCACAGTGGAGGAAACAGCGCCCAGTTCAAATTTGAATCTCTAGGCACAATATGATGGTAGAGAATTACGCTCGAACTTTCTATAATAGTCCTGAGCACACAATCTTGTTCGATCAATATTTATTCAATGGCTTATTTTATAATTATTCCTAGCCACTTATTTGTTGTGCTACTATGTGCTTAGTTTTTTTCTTCTTCTTGCCACACATTTCTGTGGAGCATTTACGACTGACAGAGAACTATCGAGCATGTTATGACTGACAGAGAACTATAGAGCATGTTATCGGGTTAGTATGGTACGTAATTTGGTTGCTGCACTAAGTTGTCGGTTTTTCTCTAGAGGTACGTTTAGCTTAAGGACAGATATTGTAACTCCTAACTTCTCCGAGGGTCCTAAAGCGTCGAAGTCGTAGTTCTCACAATCACAGTACAAATAGCAAAAGAGGGGGGAAAGAACACTGAAATGTAGTATGCTTACATACCTCTTTATTTATGCATACCGGATTTGACAACCACATCTTATCACTTAACCAAAGCAAGAACATTATGTAGATGATTACCCTATAAATAAACATCATAAGCAGGGCGACGCCACGTTCATTTACCTTGGTGCACAGGCACCAGGGTAAATTTATTTTTGTCCTTTAATAATCTTATTTTTACCATGTATTTTAATATAGTTATGTAAGTTATTGAAGCAGTGCACCAGGATAAATTTGTGAATAGCTTCGTCACTGATCATAAGCAGAGCATCTTAGAAATAAACCGCCCTTACGCATATCATGGTATTATAGTCCCAGAAGCCAGAAGTGCGCTAGTACTATTGTATAACACTGCAGTTAAACCGCCCGTACTCAACTCACCGACGCGCGCCATCACACCAACAGCCCGAGCCGGCCACTGCTGAGCGTGCCAGCGGACGGATGCGTGAATCAGCAGTAGGCCGTGCACTTGACCTTGCAGTCGACGGTGCAGCTGCCCCCGCCGCCACCGCCGCCGTATCCCTTGCCGGCGCCGCTATAGGAGGAGAAGCACTTCTTAGGGCAGGTGACCTTCTTCCTGTAGCAGGGCCCTTTCTCGGCGCACGTGACCGTGGGCGCCACCACGCCGCCGCGGGCGTACCCGCCGCCAGGCCCACCGTATCCGCCGCCCCACCCGCCGGCGCCCATCCCGGGGATACCGAACCCGCCGCCGCTGCCCATCCCGGGGATGCCGCCGCCGAAGCCGTAGCCAGGGATGGTCGGGATCGCGCCGCCCCCCGCGCCCGCGCCGGGGACGCTGGGCTTGCCGGTCGTCGGCGGCTTGACGACGCTGGGCTTTTTGGGCGCCGGGGACGACGGCTTGGACGTGAGCTCGGCATCGACGACGACGGCGCCGGTGCGCGCGGCGTGGAGGCCGAGCAGCAGGAGCAGGAGGAGCGCCGCGTGGCTTGGCGCCGCCGCCGTGGCCATGGCTGCGCGCGCGGGTTTCGTTGCTCCGATCAGCTTTTGCCTTTGCTCGCCGAGGTAGGTGTGCGGTGCCTGCGCCTTGTCTGTCTGCGATCTGAGGGGCTTGTGAGTTTAGGGCGCTAGCTGTTAAGTAGAGTAGGGGCGATTTGCGTCCTGTGCTCTAGAGCAAGAGCAAGAGCAAGAGCAAGAGGAGAGGGGTGGGCCGTGGGCGGCTGGGCTGGGCGCGCATTAAAAGAGGGAGTCGCATGAGTGGCTGGGGGTTGGGGGTCTCGCGGGCAGGGCAGGCTGAGCGGGCGGCCACCGGCCAGGCCGCCAGGGAGGGAGGCAGCTCTTCAGCCAGCGGTTTGATGCCCGCACCGCACCGGACCCCATCGGCGACGGAACGACGGGCGGATCAGGTCAGGTCGTCCGCGTCCAGGGCCCCTGCGCCCCCGGTCCAACAGATCAATCAATCCAATCGGGTCACAGACACCGCCGCCCGCACTTCGCATTCGCAACACCTGTGAAAGAGGCACCCAACGGTGCGAGCCATCATTCGTGTGCAAATTTATGGCCTCGACGTCGTCGTGGCGCGTCCATTTTTGGCCACCGCGTGCGGCGACCGCTCGGTGTGCCGTGCGTCCGAGCACAGTCGCGTCGCGTCGGGCACTAGGCTGCTATGCATATGCAGCTTTGACGCTTCGGGGCGGTGCTAGCTGGGTGGCCGGCGCAATTTTCCCTTCTCCAGCTAGCGTTCTTCAACGGCTGTCAGCAATCTTCATGACTTCATCCCCTGCTCCTCCTCATCTGTGATCTGCTTACTGTTTGGCATTCAAAGATGATGACGGTAGCCGTAGGACTTGGGGAGTGCAAGCACTAAATGCTCCGGCCAGATTTGGCAGAATTGCTGTGGCCTGAATGGCTGGATGGTTCGTCGCAGTGGCAGAGAGAAAAAAAGGAGCCAGGATCAGGACCCAAGCAAGTCGCCGACAGGCAACATGGGACGAATTGAAGTCGAAACAGATGGACGGTTCAACTCACCAGAGTTTGCGACACAGCTCAGTACCGGCACTGCTCCATCCATCGGCCATCGCCCAGTCAGTCCCAGCACCACGACCTTCAGCATCAGGTCTCGGTCACATTCATTCATTGGAGCTCCAATTCTTGATTTCCTCACTCATACGTCGAGTGAAAAGCAACAAACAGGGCCTAGACATGACACCCTTCATCACTGTACGATAATTAGGCATTTTCAGATTTAATTTAATCCAGAAATATAATGACAATAATGTGACGGCGTGTGTAATATCATTATTGCTACCAGAGATATAACATCAAGAACAAGATGAGCAGGGAGATGAAATTATATCCTGCGGAGGGACCTGTACTGAGGCACTGGCGGCTCCATTCCCACTAGTTATCATAGTGAGTTGCTCGAAGTCGTGAACCACAGTCGATGCAGGAAGATGTACGCAGTGCCGTCTCTTGAACGGTTCGCCGGGAAGTAGACGAAGGCCTGCGTGTACTGGATCTCCGGAAGAAGAAGCAGACAGGGACGGAGACCCAAAAACCTGATTGCTCCGCACGCCCGAGTAGACTTCACCGCGAGACAACGGTTCCGTAGGCCTGCTCTCCAACTCTCTGTATTCTCGCAGAAGGCTGGACGGGGAAGAATCGTTCGGTACTCAACCGAGAAGGAATGTCGCGAGTATATAGAAAGAAACGGGTGCGGGAAAGGGAAAGCCAACCGACAGGCTTGAATCTCGGGAAATCAATTCCTTCAAGTCTGACGTTACATCGTTTCCTTTTCTACCGTAGCGTCCGGCACGGCTCGGCTCGCTCGCTCGCACGCACGCACGCACGCACGCCACGCCTCGGCTCGACTCGACGGCGGCGGCGCGCGCGCGTGTGGCACCCAGTCATCCTCCTCTCAACTTATCAATTGGTGCACACAAAGTCCACCTATTTAAGTTGAGTTAACTTATAGTAAATATTCCGTATGAGACTATACTATAATGCAACATAACATATAGTATGAGACTAGGATTTATTAGATTATTAAAATATGGGTCGAGCCCATTTATTCAACAATCCTCACCAAACCTTAGACCTCATAGTAATGTTCTCACTTCTCTGTTGTTTGATATATCAGTGTTTCGATGGAGACTGTTAAGTTGAACATCCATCTAGAGCAATGACTACACTTGTTCACAACTATACAATGGACTATGCCTTGAATTGACAGTTTTGTGCGATACAAATTTCATCAAGACTCTTAACTAATACTAGGTATCTAGAGTATTCCCTCTATTTGGAGCATATAAGTCAAACTCCTGGGCCTTTTATGAGTATCTAGAGATTACCCACATCTCATAGACTATGACTAGTAGTCGGACTCATATAGGTGTGTTCCTTAAAGATGTTCTGTAAGACAACATCCATGTTTAGAAAAAGCCACTCGGATCACATTAAGGAATGAACCAACCTGCCATACAACTAGGAAAGATATGCACCAGACATGGACCTTTTAAGGGTCTTTCCTCTCAATCCATCACTAGCTTGTTTCACCGTTCTACTTCACAGGATCTCTGATCACATAGAACAGGTTACCACTATGACAGACTTTAGGTGGGTCTCAAGCCCATCTCTCTTGATGCAATGTCTATCACATTACGTGATAGTCCCTTAGTAAATTGATCTGCCAGATTTTTAGACGTGTGAACATAATCCAACGCTATAACTCCGGAGTTTCTCAATTTTCTGACAGATTTTAACCGCCTCTTCATATGCCTTGTGGACTTCATCGTTGTCCTTTGAACTGTTTACTTTGACTATCACAGTCTGATTATCACAGTTCATGGAAATAGCCGGTACAGGTTTATCCACTACCGGTAAATCCATTAGGAGTTCACGAAGCCATTCAGCTTCAGCACCAGCGGTGTCTAATGCTGCGAGTTCTGCTTCCATGGTGGACTTCGTTAAAACAGTCTGCTTGCAAGACTTCCATGAAACAGCGCCACCTCCAAGTAGAAATACATATCCACTTGTGGCATATAGCTCATCAGCATCAGATATCCAATTTGCATCACAATATCCCTCCAGTACCTTGGGGTACCCGGAATAGTGAATGCCATAACTCATTGTACCTTTTAGGTAGCGCATTACTCTGTCAAGAGCACGCCAATGATTATCTCCCGGATTTGAAACAAACCGGCTAAGTTTGCTCACAACAAAAGAGATATCAGGCCTTGTAGCGCTTGCCAAGTACATGAGAGAACCAATTATTTTGGAGTATCTTAATTGATCCCTTGCTATTCTACGATTCTTTCTCAATAGCACACTAGGATCATAAGGTGTAGGAGCAGTCTGACAGTCACTGTATCCAAAGCGACTTAAGACTTTCTCCACATAGTGGGATTGCACAAGAGTAACCCCACCATCACCTTCCTTTAGTAGCTTGACATTAAGAATAACATCAGCTTCTCCTAAATTCTTCATTTCAAAGTTGCTAGACAAAAATTCCTTAACTTCCTTGATCACATCAAGGCTAGTTCCCAGAATTAATATGTCATCAACATATAAGCATAATATTACACCTTCACCCCCACCATACCGATAATACACACATTTGTCAGCTTCATTTACAATAAAGCCAGCAGATGTTAAAGTTCTGTCGAACTTCTCGTGCCATTGCTTAGGAGCTTATTTGAGGCCATATAGAGACTTCAATAATTTACACACCATGCCTTCATGATCATTTGCTACAAATCCATCTGGCTGAACCATATAGATCTCCTCATCTAACTCTCCATTAAGGAAATTTGTCTTAACATCCATCTGATGAACGATAAGACCATGAGAGGCTGCCAAAGAAAGTAGCACTCAAATTGTGGTCAAACGAGCAACTGGTGAATAAGTATCAAAGAAATCCTCTCCTTTCTAGGTATAACCCCTGGCCACAAGCCTTGCCTTACCTTTCAATTGTACCATCAGGCCTAAGTTTTTTCTTGAACACCCATTTGCATCCTAGAGGTTTACAACCATAAGGATGTTCAACAATTTCCCAAGTTCCATTAGACATAATTGAATCCATCTCACTCCTTACTGCTTCCTTCCAAGAGTCAACATCAGGAGAGGAATATGCCTCTTTAATGGTCATTGGTGTGTCATCCACAAGATACACAATGGCCTGCGTGTACTGGATCTCCGGAAAAAGAAGCCTGCGGGTACTGGATCTCCGGGAAGAAGACAGGGACGGAGACCCAAAAACCTGATTGCTTCGCACGCCCGAGTAGACGTCATCGCGAGACAACGGTTCCGGAGGCCTGCTCTCCAACTCTCTGTATTCTCGCAGAAGGCTGGACGGGGAAGAATTGTTCGGTACTCAACCGAGAAGGAATGTCGCGAGTATATAGAAAGAAACGGGTGCGGGAAAGGGAAAGCCTACCGACAGGCTTGAATCTCGGGAAATCAATTCCCTTCAAGTCTGACGTTACAGCGTTTTCTTTTCTACCGCCGACAGGCTTGAATCTCGGGAAATCAATTCCCTTCAAGTCTGACGTTACAGCGTTTCCTTTTCTACCGTGGCGTCCAGGTTCAACGAATCCAATGAGTCGCAAAACCGGACCAAACGGCACGGCACACGGCTCGGCGGCGGCGCTTGCATGACACCCAGTCATCCTCCTTTCAACTTCTCAATTGGTGCACACAAAGTCCACCTATTTAAGTTGAGTTAACTTATAGTAAATATTCCGTATGAGACTATACTATAATGCAACATAACATATAGTATGAGACTATGATTTATTAGATTATTAAAATATAGACCGAGCCCATTTATTCAACAATCACACGATATAGAATTATTCTGCGTTTTACATTAGTGATTGAACCGTTGCAAAGTGTCTGTGCACAGCAAGTGAGGAGTGGCAGCCCGTTCGTTTCGCTGTTTTCGGTGGATGTGTTTTTGACTGTTTTTCTATGAGACAAACACTGTTTCGATGACTGATAAGCCGGCTAATAAGCCAAGCGAACAGGGCCGATCAATGTGCCACCTGCAGCTCATAGTGTCCGTTGTATGGTAATGTACCCAATAATGGAGTGTCAATTAACGATATTCGATAGCATAAAAAATTACGAACAATAACCTGACTGAAACTTCAGTTAACTGCATCAGAAGAGCAGCAAGTGGATTATCCAGTTATGCGAACCACAAGCTAACGCGCAATAGCTCGAGTACTTCATAGATCAAATCCAAGCTACTACAGCTACATCGACCACTGGACTTACATAGATCAACTAGTAACTACATAGTGAAGAAACATGAGTGTCTCTTCAGAACTAGCAACAACCCTTGCAAGCCAAAAGGACTCCACAAAATGCCGCCTGGCAGTTGCTCATCTCACCCGGCACCAGATGCAACTTGAACTTGGTTCTACAAGATGTCAGGATAAGCACACAATTTACACGAATGCTACAAATGTTACCAACACAAATCGAGTTCTTTGTTACTCAGCAAAAATCAGGTCGTGTACCTTCACATTTGCAGCATCAAACCTCTTCTTCCTCAACCTCGCCGTCTTGCACGAAGCCCCCTCCCGCGTCGCAAATCCAATCCCAGATCCTCGCCGGCACGGGCATCACCGACAGCCGCGCCTGCCGGATCAGCGCGAAGTCCTTCATCCCCTCCACCTCGCCCGCCGCCTTCTTGATGTCACCCAGAGCGACAGGGTTCCGGAACTCCCCGACCGCCCGCACGTCCACGGCGCCACCGACCACCGCCTCCTTGCCCTCGCCCTCGTACCAGGGCCGTGCGACCTCGACGACGCCGACGACGCGGCGGGAGGCGGCGCCGGCGCCGGAGTGGTAGAACAGGCAACGGTCTCCCGGCCGCATAGCGCGGAGGCTGTTCATGGCCTGGCGGTTCCTGACGCCGTCCCACGGCGCCACGCCGCCCGGGGCGTGCGCCTGGTCGGACCACGACCACTCGCCCGGCTCCGTCTTCAGAAGCCAGTACTGGACACCGCTGGTGGCGGCGACGGCCGCGGTGGCTTGGGCGGCGGGTTTGGCTTTCCTCGGCATCCTGTGCGGCGTTCAGGGAAAAAGGTTCAGGGATCCGGCGAGTCGCCGGAGGAGGCAAAAAGGTTCTTGTTTTAGCGGGAAAATGGGGTGGCTAGGGCTGGAATGCGCGGGGGAGCTTCTGCAATATCGCGGCGTCCTTTCTACTTCTGCTCAGAAAGCGGTGGAGGTTGTGCTGGAAAGGGCCCGAGCCCGTATTCGAGAAAGCCGATTTGGGCCGGAATTCCGAGGAACGTTCGGCCCAGCAAGATTCAGAATCCAGGGTACAGATAGAGGCAAGTAAAAATCGACAGATTGTTTTATTTAAAAAGTAAAGTCCATAGATAGAGGAGATCTTGACAATCTAGCTACGAGATCAACCTGCATGCACACAAAGGTATGCAAATAGAGTTTGGATTTCAAATCTCAATCAGTCTTGCATTGCACGATGTCTTCTTCCAGTTCCAGCACCAAAAAACTAGGGCAACTAATGTAACCAGTGCTAACAAAAAGTGATGCTACCTCAGGACCAAGGAATACATATGTATGGACATCCTCATTCAGTGTTTTTAATCCATGTAACTGCAGAAGGCTATGACAATTTGTCAGGTTGAACCAGTCTGGCCTTCTTTTGCTGCCTCTTGCTGCTGCTGCTTCTCTGCCCAGTACTTCTGAAGTGGTGGCCCAAATATAACATTCCCAGAAATCACTCCGATCCTGTAGCATTTGTAGGAAAGTATTACTAAGAACATCAAAAAGCTTGACAGCAATAGCAGATTATGCTGCCAACATAATAACCAGATATGCAATTGCGACTGTAGCCAACAAACACACCAACAAACAGGGCTTCTTTTGACAAACACAAGCAGACAACTCAGGAAACAAAAGAGAAATGGGCACTGGGCACAAAGCATACTTGCTATGTACAAACACTAGTAAGCACAAGGAAACACCATTGCAAGATAAATTATACTCCCTCCGTATCGGAAATAGAAGACGTTTTAGACAAGGTTTGAGTCAAACATTGGGAATATAAATCATCTATAACTTTTAAATTGTTGAGTTTGCAAATGTAAAAATTATATGAATAGATTTGTCTTGAAAAATATTTTCATAAAAGTATACATATACACTTTTCCATAAATATTTTTATAAAAATAAAGGGTCAAAGTTGTGTTTTAGAGACCGTGTCGCTGTCCTAAACGTCTTCTATTTCCGATACGGAGGAAGTATAGTTATATGGATGCCAAACAAATTCTTCATGTTATTGTCACAGCAGTACAAATATCACTACAAGCTTGAGTGCTAGACTTCATGAGCTTCCAACTACCAAGTTTATATGACGACGACTCTGTTACCTATACTTTCAGATTCCAAGAGCAGATTTCATCAAATGATGTACTCAAAAACTCGTGCCCACACTAGTAAAACACTTATTTTAGAATCAATAGCAACTACATGAAGTAATCAAAGGGCCATGCATAGTTTGGAAACATGTTGCAGTCCACAAAATTCTTCAATCTCAAAGGGATCTCAACTTTTACAAATCTAGGTTGAAATCAAATATAAATGATGCTTTTGCAGTTATATATGCATCCTGAAAGTTATCATCAATGCACACACCACAACTACTCCAAAACAAATTTCCTAAACCTAAACTTGTGCCTGGGCCAATGGTTAGAAACTTATGTTGTAACTCAACCATGCATGCACAGAAGATGCCATATCATCTCAATCATTCCTAGAGTCTGTTCAATTCAGTTATTCAGTTGCTACATGGAAAACTGGAAAAGTGTTCTTGCACAGCCAGGTACATATGTGATCACAGTAACATCACCATTTAATCATTTGGTCAAACTAAAAGCAAATATATTAAACTTCTCTTACATAATATCCTAAAGTGATTTTCTGGAGATGGATTCTGCCAGGCTAACACACTTCATTCAGCTGTGCTGATTTTACTATCCTAGACATGAAGATTGGCAACAGCCGTTTGCTAACAGTGCTCTTTTTTATATAAGTATTACTGTTTCCCTAAAAAATATAAGTATTATTAGTCCCCAATCAAATAGAATATGCATATACAATTCTCAGGTTGCTAGTGTCTCATAGCTCATCTCAAAAGCAAAAATGCAAAATAACTGAAACCGAAATCCAAAAGTCAGTTTCCTCCATTTACTTATATGTTCTATTTTGCTTTTATCATTAGGTACCTGGTGAGGTTTGCTAATTTGCCATCAAGTTAGCAAACATAAACTGCTAGGTTACTGACTTACGAGTCAGCATCAAATTAGTATGATACTTGCAGACTGCAGAGTAGGGGAGCAATTTGATGTGTTGAAAATGAAAAAAAAGAAAAACTAACACATCCTTCAATACTATGTTGAATCCATATCAAATTACTAGTTGAATACTTGAATCATTGAATTTATTCAGTTCTGCTAAATATTCATTGGCTGAGGATTAAGTTGACCCAAAATGAGTGACCACAACGAATTAGATGGTGTTTCAATCAGGGTAAAAAGATGTGCCGATGACCAATTTTAGAGGATATAGGAACCCCATTGGCTAAAATATATCTCACACTAAAGGCATTTTGTAACATGGTGTATAACATGAATACAGGTTTCAAGCTCGGATTGGAAAGTCAGATACAACAATTAACACCAAAGCAGCAAATATATGAAAAATGGGAGTAAGGGATGTGTATTGATTCTAGAACCAGAGAACAGATATTCATGTTCCTTACACGCGATGAGAATGGGTCAGGTACTACCAAACACAGCACGAGCAACCTACTGCCATTGCCCAGATGTGTGCCCAGCGAAGCTTCCGGCGCACCTAATCAGAGCTGTGACTGGCACCCACGACTCTTTCGCGCTACACACGGGGACTACAGCACCAACCCGGGCAGTAACCGAGGTCAGAGTTCCATCTGCCCCCAGATGACACTGGGGCTACAAGGGCACCCCGCAGCCCGCAACCGAAATCGAGAAATCTAATTTTGCAGTGGAGCGGCAACTGGATAGGTGCGTCTAGATCGGCATCGGGTTGGCGAGAGACGCCGAGTGGTATCCATGAGGATGGTGCAGGTGAGAGATGGGGAATCGAGAGACTCACGCGACGGCGCCGGCGACAAGGGGGAAGGAGAGCCGCATCCTGATTTGCCCCGATTCGCGATTCCCCTTGCGTCGAAGACGACTGAAGCAAAGCAAAAACCACACCCTGGGCCTGGGCCTGGGCCTACGAAAGAAGATGGGTTTACCAGTTTACCTCCTCGACTTTTCGAGACAGGCCGTTTTTACTCTCCCAATTCTAAAACATCTGGAAGAGAAAGAGCTAAAACATTTTGCTAACCTAAATATAATAATTATTGGATAAAAAGAGACTTCAATAGATGTGCTATTCAATTTTCTGTTTTGGCAAGTGAACTATCTTATTATTTTCGCTGGCTAAATAAAACATACAGCGCCCGCGCTACCCATCTCTTCGAATTCTAAACTAGCAAGGCGGCTGGAGACCCATTCAATTTGTTTTCTATTTTATAAAATAGATAAAAGAAAATATTTAACTTCTTATTTTAGATGAGCTCTTATATGCTCTAAAATCGGATAAATCATCTTTGTAACTTTTTACCTTCTTATTACTGGTCATAAGAGATTTTAAAAGATAGTTTTATCTTTGTATTTTTTTATTAATTTTGACTGAATCTGTGAAAAATCTATTTCTATTCCTAATAATAAAGAGGCCAAATTTCCGGGTCTTTTTTTCGTCCATCCATTCTTGTTAGATTCGTCTCCCTCTAACTACTGGACAATGAAGAGTTTCTTTCGTCCGGACTTGTATATATATAACACATGCTCATATACAAGTTAGAATAACACAAAACAGAGTTCGATTACAAATAAGATTTTTTTAATGTAACCTTAAAAGCTAGGAGTTCTAATTATAATCCAAATAGAGTTGTAAATCCTATATCCTATTACAACATATAATACTTCCAAGTAACATGAAAAGCAATTCTAATCGAAATAGAAATAGGATAATAAGAATACAAATTAAGCAGTGAAAAGGAATTCTAATCGAAATAGAAATAGAATAATAAGAATAGAAATTAAGCAGCGTAGGTACTAATAGAAAACAAAACAACTCTAAATCAAAATTAAAATGACACCACATTGACAGCCATAACTAAGCATATATATAATAAATAAACAAGTAAAATATTTTTATATGTGAATCTTATCATAACTGTGTATGAGTCACTCACAACATCAAAATTGATAGAGAAAAAATCAATTCCTGTCGCAACACATGGACATATTTGCTAGTTGTAATAAATTGCAGAAAAAAACAAATCTAATTTGCTTAGGCTCCACATGAGTAGATAGATCCACACAACAAACATAAAATGTGGTATAATTTAGTACAAAACTTTTACTATAGCTTTATGAGCATCTCCAACAACTCCTTAAAACAACTTGTTATCCTTATAAATTTGGTAAAATCATAAAATTCCCTCTCCAACAATTCCTCAAACCAACTTGCTATTTTTTCCAAGTTGCTATTCACGGCCTCCGCGCGTCTATATTTAACAAGTTGCTATCCAACTTGTTATTCTTATAAATTTGACAAAATCACAAAATTCCCTCTCCAACAAGTCCTCAAACAACTTGCTATTTTTCCAACTTGTTATCAGTCTTCCGCCTTTCCTTTTTTTTTCAAAAGTTTGGTAAGTTGGAATAGAAAATTGTTGGAGAGAGTGGTTTTTTTCACTTGCCAAATAATTTAGCAACTTGTCAAACCATAAGATTTAGCAAGTCAATTTTTCTAAGTTGTTGGAGATGCTCCCTATAATTTGCCTATAATTAATTCGTAGCTACAATTTCTTAGACTAATTATGATAATATTTTTATGGTAAACTAATTATTATATGCTTAAATTATACTAAAGCATTCATATAGGTGTCTCTTAACAAGCCTACACTTTTCGGTTTCCGTCGGTCCATTGTGGATGTTACCAAAATTCTGTGAAATTTGTTCATTCCTAATTCCAAAAACCGGTGGTGGCACGTGGAACACTTTACAGTTTTGTAGAGGTATCAGCTGTCATTACTGGTCGGTGGCGCGCCAGGTCGAGCTGGTAAACGATGACGATCACGCATATCCCCCGTGCACCGCAATTCCGGTTGCACCTTGGAGACGTATCTATTGTTTTTTCGCCGCCGTGGCCGAGCAGACGGCTCGGCGAGTCGGCGGATGGACGCCCTCGGACCAGGCGGGCGCGCCTGCTGTCACGATGTCACGTCTGATGGGCGTCATCTCGTGAGCAGGAGCGCGCGCACTCGTGCGTACGCGCCCACACGCACCGTGAAGCTACCAGTTTTCATGTGAACCATGATGGCACTCTCGAGCCACCCAAAGCATATCGACGTTCGACGGCGCGCTGCCGTCGCCCCGTCAGGCAGTGAACAGGGTAGGGCACCAGCCAGCCGGAGCATAGAATTTTGCCGTATATACTACTCCATGTCAGAAAGAAATTTGCTACGAGATGTAGATTAAGTTTTCTCAACTTTGATTATATTTATATAAAAAATATGTATAATATTTATATCTTCAAATAAATGTATTATTAAAATATATTTTATGACCTATCTAATAATATTAATTATATATTATAAATAATTATAATCTTTTAGATAATTGATATAAGAAAATTTGAATTTTCGATAAATGAGAATGATTTTTATTTAGTATAGAGAGTATATATATTTATATACGAATTATTTATATTGTACGACTACTGGCTGCAACTTCATCCGTTTACGTTATTATATTTGCGTTGTCTTCTCACAGTATCACTTGGATTTCATCGTACTAGTATATTTGCTCATGCTAACGCTACGGGTTATATTAGTCATTATTATTTATTAGATATAGAAGGAGTGTTGTATGGAATCTATCATTTGCATAAACTTCCAATCTAGCTCGCCTACTAAATGAAAAACGATCATTCACTCATTCACTCTTTTGTGTGAACGACGATGTTCTCTCTAACCTACAAATACAAACTTCTCGCTTCTCATCAGTCGTCACTCATCAATCAAACATCCTTGAGTTGTTTCAAATGGAAACAACATCGCCGTGACGTCTACTCTCTTCCTCTCCTGTGATATTGGTTGTGCTAACGTTGCGACAATAACAATATTTCAAGCATACATCTGAAAACAAGAACAATAAGATATATGTTTCCATAGTCAAGAATAAAATAGGATATTTAAGTATTAAAAAAATCTCGGTCTACACCAAGCTCATGAATTGCTACTAACACGTCTCTCATTGTTGTGAATGTGTGTTGGCTAACTCAGGAGTGTTAAAGCCTGTGATGGCTTCCAACTCAGGAGTGTTAAAGCCCAGCAGGTCCCCAAAGCTCACCAGGCTCTTGAGTGGCAGCGCCGACATGTCGGAGAAGTACGACACTTACTCGGTGTCTATCAAGGAGTAAAATGGCCAATTACAAGAAGCCTCAAAAGTATAATAGTAGCAAATCCAAACTTGTCGGTCCACGCCAAGCTCAACCTGTCCAGCCCCGACCCTGAGTTCCACAACATATAATGACCCAAATTGATCCAGATTCGCGAGACACAAAATGTACCAGTGACACAGTAGTTCCAATTGTTAAAGCATACCTTCGAAAGGTACCCACGTCATTAAGCATCTTGCAAGCAAAGCCAAATTGATCTAGATATATGCAGAAGAGCAAAGGTAAAAAAAAAATAACCAAACAATATAATCTGAAAACAAATTAGGTTGTCAAAAATGGTACCATGGTATACTGATATCATAAGTATCCTTTTAGATAAAAAAAAAGAGAAATGATTTGCTGTCAAACCAACCCTGAAATTCATGATCTCCCATCTAAGCTTTAATCGTTGCAATCTAAAAAAAATTTAAAATTTTAGTAGACAACAAAGCAATGTAGAATAACTCTGTTTGATCAATTATTAAAACATAAACTAGTTAGGGTTCGAGTGCTCCGTACCACAATAGGAAGGTGAGCCAGCGCGATGGTCATGGGCCTCGGCAACGCTTGGCCAGCGGAGCTGGCAAGGCAGTGACGACGTGCGTGCGTCCCGTGCTGCGGGCATCCTGGTCGGCACGACACGAGCGTCGTGGCGCAGTCTCGTGGGCATCCCAGCGGCGTGCGTCCGTGCGCCAGGCGTCCTGGGCAGGCGCGGCGCATGTGGTGGACTCGGCCTCCTCTGCATCCTCCGCATATGGGGCATAAGCCATCGATGTTGCCTCCGCATCTGAGGTGCCATGCTGACGGCGGCGGGTGGCGCGGGCGTGGCGCGCGTGCTGGCGGCGGCGGGCGGGCGTGGGTGGTACTGCACGTGCTGGCCGCGGCTCGTGCGCGCGTGCTGCCCACGCGTGATGGTGGCGGCGGCGGGTTGGCACGAGCGGCGCCGGCTGCTTTTTTTTTTGAACCAGCGGCGGCGTTTTAGTGCGGGAGGTGGGAAGCCTGACTATGGGGTTAGGGGGTGAGATTCAGGCTTCCCACTCTTTAGAAGATTTCTATTATAATAGAAATGGTAAAATTCCGCATAACGTAATTTTAGTTCATAAAAGAAGCGGCAAAATGCCGGCATGATGATGAGAGCAACTTTCACTTTGGACATCATCATGCTACTCCAGCGCTATTTTACATCCGTGGCATTACTTTATGCGCACCTAATATAATGTGACCCAATGCCATCATCCTGCAAAGCAAAAAGAATACATAAAAAACACACCGAGGGCTGCTAGGTCTTATTACTTGCGACTGCTTCTCTATGATGAGTAGCCACCGAACTGGACGACTACAGAAGAAGATCTTTAAACGCTGCTAATCACCTCCTGTCCTCTTTGAAGCTCCCCCAATGTGAGTTGTTCCCCCGGGTGTTCACCCAATACGTTAATAGGGCGTCCTCAACAGATCCCTTCAAATAGCCAGCGAGGAGAGAAGGAAGAAAGTTCAAAAAAAAATAAAAGGAAACGCTAGTGCGCATGCTAAACGGAAAGTCAGAGCGTCATTGACCGTAAATATTTCGAATATTGTGCGAGACTACTGCTTGAGCAAGCGCTAGCGAGATCATTTTTTACCTTCTCTATCGTCCACGTGTAATAAAATACGGAGTACATTATATGCTAGCGATTTCTACTGCTGCTGGGGACGTCCTTATGGCTAGCTTAGGAGAGTCACAACTCACAACGTAGACCGAGAAAACAATTTTCATAGAATTTAAAACCATGCCCCATAGATAAATTGCTGAGGTGGTAAGCAAATGAATGAAGATAAGAAGGAAAATAGAAGAAATCGTTTCTCTTCGAGGAAACAAAGTTATCCTAGCTACCAAGACCAGAAGTCACCATGATTTTTGAATTCAGGACTAGGATGTCGTTTCTCCACATGCTTCGCACCATGGCCTTCGCTCCTTACCATCGACCGTGCTTTATGCCAGCTTGCGACTAGCCGGACACGTTCGCCCTTGCTGACCCTATCCCGTCGACAACAGTTAGTCGATGACGAGGAAGGCGTTGTCATTGGGGCCTTTAATGCAGCTACTGCCTCAATAATTTGTTTGATGTATGATACTTTCTAATTCTCTGACCCTTACAAGTCGACGCTGCCAGGGCCAAATTGCGGAGGTGGGGCGCGCCCTTCTGCAGCGGCCGCTCAGGATGTCATTCTTTGCCATCCCTAAAGTGGTAAGGAAAAGACTGGATTATTACCGATCCAGGTTTTTCTGGCAATGTGATGAACATAAAAGGAAATACAGGTTGGCTAAATGGAGTATCCTGTGTAAACCGAGATGTAGGGGGGGGGGGGGATGGGGATTTTAGATTTGGAAACTCAGAATCACTGTTTACTTAGTAAATGGGTATTCAAGCTTTTTAATGAGGAGGGTTTGTGGCAAGATGTTCTTAAAAGGAAGTATGTCAGGAATAAGTGTCTGTCACAGTTATAAAAAACGTCCAGGAGACTCTCATTTTTGGTCTGGGCTGATGGGAGTAAAACATTTGTTGGTACAATATGGTAAATTCAAAGTTAACAATGGTCAACAAACTAGATTTTGGGAGGATATGTGGATTGACAAACAACCGTTAATGCGAAGGTTTCCAGAACTGTACAGAATTGTAAGAAAAAGAGGCGTATCAGTAGCAAGTGTTTTAAATTCAACACCGCTCAATGTCACATTTAGGCGGGGATTAGCAGGGGAAGACTAAATGAGTGGCTAAAGCTAGTCTCTCTAGTTATACCTATGAGCCTAAATAATGACAAAGATAATTTCATTTGGCAAATAAAAAAGAATGGGGTCTTCTCTACGCAGTCATTATATAGGGAATTAATGAAAAGAGAGAAGATTTCAGGGAATCAAGTGTTCTGGAAAGCAAGATTACCTTTGAAAATTAAAATTTTCCTATGGTACTTAAAGAAAGGGGTGATTTTAATAAAGGTTAACTTGATTAAGAGAGGGTGTAAAGGAGATAATAAGTGTTGTTTTTGTGGGTTAGAAGAAAATATTCAACATCTTTTCTTTGACTGCCGAATTGCTAGATTGGTCTGGAATAATTGTTCATCACATTTAACTTTCGACTACCAAAGAGCATTACTCACATGTTTGGATCTTGGATAAAGAGATTTGCTCTTGGACTAAGGAATCAAATAATAGTGGGGATTGCAGGCTTGCAGCCATGTGTTGGTTATTATGGTTGAATAGAAATGATGCAATATTCCAAAATCGAGTTTCTAACTCTTGGTTGTAGGTACTTTTCAGGGGGACTTTTTGGATCAGGCAATGGTCCATGTTGTCTAAAGAGGAAGAGGGAAGAAATTTGAAGGAGGGCTGTAGACGTCTAGAAGGCGTGGCACTGCAATTTTTTGGATCAAGTTGGTGGAAGAATAAAAAAGATTAGAACAGTAAAGACAAATGTTGTTGGTGTGGTTTCAGATTACCTGGGGCTGGTAACCTTTTTGATGCATCTGGGACCTCAGAACTTGGCTTCTTTCCTGTTCTCTTCTTCTGTGAGGAGGTGGTTGTTGGCAGTGAAGCCTTTGTAAGGTTGCTAATGATTGTATGGTAGATCGTCCGATTAGCGGAGTTGTGCTAAGTTTCCCTTTGTAATGTCAAGCTCTAAGCATTCTCTTATGAATGTGAAGGCTGGAATACTTTATTCCGATATCTAAAAAAAGGGCCAAATTGCTTGACCAAAGATCTTGTATCTTTCTCGCTAGCATATCCACAATGGTTGACCAAAACTTGTGTGCCTCTAGTTTATATGACGGTTTCTTGTTGAATTGACAACACTATGAAAACCATAGATAGTTTCAAGGGTTAGGACTGCTTTTACGAGCCGAGGTGGCAATGAATTAGCATCCAATCCATTACATAGATCCAATTAAAATCCAAGTCCAAACTTATTCTAATGCAAAATGATTAATGTACAATTCAATTGTTCTGAAGTCTAAATCCATTCAATAGGGTTTAGTAATCACCAAGCACAACGAGGATGGTCGATTGTTTTGCCATGCGTGTGACGATACTCCCAAGACATGTTCAAACCCACAGACAACTCTGAAAGGTCCTAGATGGCTAAAGGGGGGGGGTGAATAGCCTATATAAAAATTCTACAAATCACTAGAGCAAAAGGTTAGATAACACTTAAGCGAAGCTTTTTGCTCTAGCTCTACTCGGGGTGCAAAGCCACCTATCCAATGCAATTCTAGTTAACTAAGTGCTTAACAATCAATAGCAAGAACCTAAAGCACTTAGCACAAGCTAGTAAGAACAACTACTAAAGAAGCTAACTAGACAAGATATGAGAGAGTAAATACAAGAGAGAAGGTGATTGCTATACCGATGTCTTGTGATGTATGGATGTCAATAGGAAGAACCAATCACAATGAATACCAAAGAGTAGCCGGGAGACAAGATGACAATCAATTTTTCTCCCGAGGTTCACTTGGTTGCCACCAAGCTAGTCTCCGTTGTGTCGACTACTCAAGTGGTGATTCGGTAGCTAATAGGCAATGACAAGCCTAGCCCACTAACTCGGACGCCACAAGGATCCACCCAAATGAGAGTAACTCAATGACACGAGCAATCCACTAGAGTTACCCTTTGGCTCTCCGTCGAGGTGGGTACAAGCCCTCTCACAATCACCGAAGTCGGCCGCAAACAATCATCAATTGCGCCGAAGCTTCTCCACAATCGCCAAGCCGTCTAGGTGTTGGCAAACACCAAGAATAACAAGAAACCACGCGGCGATGACGATGACCAAGTGCCACTAAGATGCAATGCAATGATCAATGCACTTGGATCACTTAAACTCTCACAAATATGCAACAAGAGTGAAGAGAGTGAGTTGGGGGCTATCTCAAGCAAGCACAAGTGTATCAAATGAATGAGAGGTGCAAGAGATGGCCCAAGAGGCTGGCCAAAACATATAAATAGCCACCACCATGGAACTAGCCGTTTTGCCCCTTGATCACAGTCTTCTGCCCCAGTCCGGACGCAAGATGCACAGGGGGTCCGGACCAACGCGCATGCGTCCGGACCCTCTGTCGATTTGAATTCGCCCGTTGGCGCCCTTCTCTGTGCCTGCTGCGTGACTCCGGACGCACAACACAATAGCGTCCGGACCCTCTTCTCCTTGCGTCCGGACCCAGTTCAGAGAGGGGTCCAGAGAGCTCCGAGCTCCGGACACACGTCCGGTTTCCTCGGTCCGGACACAACTCAGCGTCCGGATAATTAGACCGGAGGAGTACAGAGAGTGCTGAGCTCCGGACGCTGCGTTCGGAGTCTAGCGTCCGGACCATCATCAGCGTCCGGACCTCCTGTCCAGAGAGGCCGAGGCTAGGGTATGCCTCCGGTCGCAAGACCATTTGTCTGGACCGCACCTTGCTTGCGTCCGGACCCTGCGCTCGGAGTGCTTCTGAGTGCCAATCCGAGCCGTCTCTTCTTCTCCAAGTCTTCAAGTGCTAACATCTTATGATCCAAACCTTGTTCACCTGTGTTAGCCTTTGTAACATATATTTCTTGGATTATATTTAGTTCTTTGTGTCACTTAGGTTCATTTTGATATGCAATGCAAATGACCTAGTGGCACATGCTAACCGTAATCGAAACGAGTTTTCCCTTCTTAATAGTACGACTATCTATCCTAAAGGTGATCACACTCTCTATAGTGTCTTGATCACTAAACCAAAAATGGCCCTATAGTGTCACTTGGGTCCATTTTTGTTTTTCTCTTTCTTCTTTTCCTTAGTTCATGGAGTACTTGATTCATTATGATCATCCATCTAGCTTCATGTTTCAAGGTGAACCACCCTATCTTGATCATACACTTAGTTCAAGGGTTAGTCCATAAATTTCATCAATTAACCAAAACCAAATAAGGTCTTTCAAACTCCATGTTTGTACGTTCTTGGAGACGTGGACAGATTCCCATTGGAAACGATGTTGATGGGATTGGTATCAGGGGGAGAAGATGTTCCCTACAAGTTTTGACAGGACAAAAATAGAAACCCTACAAGTTTTTTATAACAAGAGTCCTACAAGTTTTGACGGGACAGAAATAGGAACAAGGAATTATTCTCCCCCACATGCCCTAATTTGAATTCCTCATTTACGTCTCTATATATCACTATGTAATATATTATTTTAAAAAAGATGTGTGTGCAACACACGTTGTTTTAGTAATCTGTTAAAAACACTAAGACCTTATTTGAATGTTGTAGTATTAAGAAACCATAGTATCAAGAAACTATTTTAGAATTATTGTTGTACAAAACCATAGTTCAGAAAAAGAGGGTTAGAGTGAAGTTTTTAAAACTCCAAAAAAACTATATTTTTAGGAATACTATGGTATTCAAAACCATAAAATTTGCTGGCACTCTAAAATCAAAATATTTTACAAAATCATAGTATGTTTCTAAAACTCTGAAAATACTTTATATCCAAACAGTACCTAACCAACACATTACACACCTAGCCACCGTATACAGCATTTTAATTAATTTATTTATTTTGCTAAGGGCAGAATTGGAAAAGTATCGGTGGCTTTAACCATTCGGCGCGGCTCGTTTTTTTTTTCTTCTTCCTTATTAAAACAACAACACAGCCTAAAAGTGGCCCAGCTAGTTGGTCTTAGCTTGCTCACATTTCAAGCCATCGCCATTGCAGCGCTCACCTTAGCTAGCCAGCGGATGCCAACCCTCACCTCCGATGCAACCGTCGCGTCACCGAGGTGGGGCGCCCCCTTCTGCGGCGGCCGCTCAGGCGGGCCGCGCAGTCGCCGCACGCCGTCGTCCGCCGGCCAAGGGCACGGCTGCGGGTGGCCGCTGGACCGCGTGGCCGGCTGGGTCGGCGACGGAATCGCCGCGGTGTTCTTCGGGTCCCTGGAGCGGTGCTCATGCGTCAACGTGCGCACGCACGACGACCTCCTCGACGACGAGCCGCTCATGTTCGACAACGGCAACGGTAATAACTCCACGGCTGGGGCTACGGCCGGCGTGGTGGAGAGGAGAGGAGCCAGGAGGAGCGGCAAGGGCAGGAGGACTGGAAGTGGGGATTTTTAGTGTTCGATATTAATATATTTTGTTCAGAAAAAAAGTTGTTCGCCTGGTTTAATTTGCCTGTCGTACGACGTCTTAAGCTGCTGCGTTCGTCCAATATCGAGTAAGTTTTGTCCTTGTAATGATATATACCTACTACATTTCTGTTTCAATTATGCCCGTGTGTATATATAAAAGTGTTATTCTACATCAAACTAAATCGTTATACCAAATAGAATTCAGTATTATTTAGTAGTCACCTTGTTCAGTAGTCTGATGTCAGTATTTACCTTATGAAACATTTGTATTTTATTTATTTTTAAGAAAGTTATAAAATAAAAATTTTATCTAGATCACTGTGATCGATGAGTACGGATGCGCTACTAACCGAATTTAAACAGCATGTGCCATCAAGTTGATTAGATGGCGTTGTCCTGTGGTGCTAGTGATTATAACTTTAGGACTATATAAATTTTATATTGAAAAGCGGACAAATAATGTTAGTGGGTGGCCTTCTATTTTAAAATATATATGTATTGTACGCTGGTCTTAGTCACCCATTGGCTTGTATACAGCTTTTCTAAAGAAGTCTACTACCTTAGTCCAAAAGAAAATGTCATTCTAGGTTTGGACTAAGTAACTAATAAATCAATCATTCTTATATTTAACTAGATTTATCAAAAAGTATATCTTCACTTAGGTTAATTATAAAAAATATATTCTATTATTTGTTTAATAATATTTATTATGTATCATAAATATTAGTATCTTTTATATAATTAGTTAAACTTAAGATTTATTGGCTCCTAACAAATTAAACAAAAATTGACGTCCTTTCGGAGACTACACATTTTTTTCGTGCTTGGTTGTTTGAATTAAGGGCATGTTTGGCATAGCTGAGCTTCATTAGTAAAACTGTTTTCTTTAGAAAATAGTTTTATGGGCAACTTTGTAGATGAAGCTGAGCTATTTTGAAAAAAAAAATTGTATGGCAAATCAACTTCATGCATAGATAAGAGAGAGAAATAAAAGAGAAAAAGAGCTAAAATAACCTACTTTTTTTAGCTTCATTCAACTTACTCCCTCCGTCCCAAATTAACTGTCGTTTTAGGTTTCCGTGTCACAACTTTGACTAGATTTATATAAAATACGTGCAACATTTGTATCTCCAAATAAATTTATTTAAAAACTAGATCAAAAGATCTATCTAATGATATCAATTATGTATCATAACTATTAATAATTTTTTCTATAAAATTAATCTAAGTTTTTTCTCGGGAAGTGAGAAAGACATATATTTTGGGACGGAGGGAGTATGTCTTTATAAGAGGAGTGAAAAAAATAGCTTCACCCATGAAACTATTTTGAAAATACGGGTTTAAAAAAATAGCTCATAAAAGATTATAAGGTTGTTATAAGTTGTACCAAATATGCCCTAATTACAGCGCCAACATGAATATTTATAGGCGTGCAAGAGAAATTTTATATGTTATAATGTATGTTTTCATAAAACATTTTGTAATTCAAATTATCTAGACATGTTGGATAGCTCAATAGTTGCTAAAAGAAATTGAAGTTCACCTTTTCTTTCTTAGTTAGCACTTATTTAGTGGGTTTCCAATCGAAATCGGAATGTCTCGAACTTTAACTTTAATATAAGATGTGTCACATATCTAAAAAAAACATAATTCTAATTGGTCTCTGCTCAAACTCACAAAATAGGGAGACCCTCAAATAATCCTTGACACACACTCGGACATCATTCATGGGGCTTCGGCCATAGCCTCTACCTTCTGCTTTCTTTTCTTCTCCCTCTGTTTCTCACCCATGCTCTGCTTCCTCCCTTGCGCCACCCGCACTGTCACCACCTTTTTTCTCTAGCTTTTTTTTTGTTTTTTGATCCAAACCATTACAATTATTCAATTTTAGAAATGTGTCATTACAATCCACCTATTATGAAATTTGTCATTATAATTCTTCTTCTATTTCATACTTGCTATTTCTACGTCTGCTAGGTGTACGGGCCACTGTCAATCTGTATAGGTATACATATATTCGGTATGGACCAAGACACCCCGAGCTGCTTCTCTCCCTTCCACTCATTGACGTATAGGTCCCACATGTCAGATGCGCCTTCAACCTCCGCTAGTCTTCCTTCCTCCCCCGGTTCGACGAGGGCAGGCGAGGGGGGGGGGGGGGGGGGGGGCTTGGTGGCGCGACAGGCTCACGCACCAGCGTGGCGGCGGCGGGCAGCGGAGGCGCGGCACGCCCACGCGATCGTGTGGCTGCTGCTACGGCGGCGGCGGCGCGGCACGCCCACGCGCTCGTGTGGCTGCTGCTGCGGCGTCGGCGGCGCGGCACGCCAGCGCGCACGCGGGGCTGCTGCGGGGCAGCGGAGGCGTTGCGCGCTCGCGCGCACAAGGGGCGCGGGGCTGCGGCGGGGCAGCGGAGATGCGGCACGCACGCGCGCTCGCGTGGCGGCGGAAGGGCAGCGGAGGCGCGACGCGCCCGCGGGCTGCGGCAGGGCAGCTGCTGCTGCATGTGGTTGCGGCTGCTGCTGCCCACTCGTGCACCTTCGGGGCGGCGGCGGCAGTGGCTCGCTCGACTGCTAGATGTTGAAGGAGAATATGACGTGTGGGGCCCACACACCAGTGAGTGGAGGGAAAGGAGTCAGGGGTGTTTTGGTCCATACCAAAGATGTGTACACTTATGCGGCCTGATAGTGGCCCCATACATTTGAGAGACGTAGAGAATGGAAAGTATCGAGTAGAAGAAGAATTGTAATGACAAGTTTCAGAATAGGTGAATTGTAATGAGATATTTCTAAAGTTGAAGAATTGTAATGGCTTGGATAAAAAAAACTTTTTTTATCATAGGATCCGGTCTGGCCTTAGTGGCTAGCTAGAATCATTCCTTCTCTTCCCGCACCAAATCTGGTCCAAACTTCCTTGTTCCTTGGGAGCCTCTCCTCGCCGATTGCCTAAACCCACAAGCTCCTCCCCTCGCCTCTACCACCAATCACCCAAAGTGCGACATCGCCCGACCTGCTCGTCCTCACCACCCGTCTGTCTCTGCTTAGCAACCTTTCCTCCTAGTCGGTTGACTGATCCTCAAGCAAGCCCTCCTAGAGTGTGGGGTACTGGGGTGTGGCTCAGACCGAGAGCTCGCCTTCCCTACAAAGTCATGCATCCGCTGCTCACACGGCGTCGGAGTCAGAGACGTTTCTAAAAGAAGTAAAATCCATAGATGTTTCTCATTCTAAAAAAAAAGTAAAATCACAGCAGGAAATCCAACCATATGATCTTGACATCTAGCTACGAGATCAACCATATTGTCAGGATTATTTTCTTCAAGTGTCTCACCACCATGACCGAAATATAAGACTTTATCGTTTAATCTCAGATTCTGTCATTCAAGTCATGTAAAAAATGGTTAGTTTCAAATATTTCTCCATGGTTAGTCTAATAAATCTCTTAAAATGCAACCCTTGATGAGGACTACAATGTAAAAAATCGAGAGAGACTTTCCACCATAATCATCAACGAACAAACTAATCAGAGATCAAAATTACAAATTTCTATAGAATCATAAAGGAAGTTTCGTAACTCATATTTAACCGTATCATAAACCGATTTGTTTCCTCTTTCCTGATTTTTTTAACTGGCAGTCCACTACTCGCGGTTACTTCTGATTCTTCTTTCTTTTCATATTTTTAACAACATAATAGTAAAGGATAAAATAGAAATTGGTCAAATATAAATTACACGAAGCCATTTTTTATTTTTCCTTTATCTCCACCATGAGTGATCTTGATCATTGTCCATCTGTCCCGCGTTTGTCTGCTCAGATTTATTTACGACCCGTTTTATGTCAGTTTCGACCGGCACATGGAAAGTACTCGGTTTCACTCTAATCTACTGAAAGCTTATGTTAGTAACATATTGTCTCTATTGTGAAAATTGAGATATGTTGTACAAGTCAAGTGATGATCGTGATGATGGATGATGGATGATGGATCAAAGTGATCCAACTTAAAAAGAAGAAAGAGCAAAACAAAAGAAGGCTCAAGGCAAAGGTATAAGCATAGAAGCTCTTTTGTTTAATGGTCAAGACACTATAGAGAGTGCAACCACATTTAGAATAGATAGTCATAATATTAAGAGGAGAGAAATTTTAGTGATTCGGTTATCAAGTGTCACTAGGTGATATAACTAGTTACATATGCATTAGACCTAATGAGCTAACTTAACACCCTTGAAAAAGATTTGTGAAAATTTTAATACACATGCACAGTGATGATATACATTATGTTTAACACTAGCTTGGGAGCAAGGGTAAAGAGTTTGGAGATGATAGAGGATTTACTATAAATGACCGTACTTTTTTTTTCTGCGTCACTAGGTGAAGTATATATTCTAAACTGAATTTGTTCAAATATCCGTATAAATGTGTAGTAGTAATATATAGAATCTGTTGTAATGCAGAAAAAAAAAGGAAGGCTAACTCAAAATAGTCACAATCGACTAGCACCGCGACAATCAGTGGCAGAGGGCTCGGTAGAGCTAGGTGTGGCACCTGCCTTACCTCAAGTTTGCTTCACTCTTCTTTATCCTAGCTATATCATGTGGTTTTTCTTAATGTATATGTTATAAATCAACCTCTGTTAACTTTCTACCACACCTTGATTATTATTTGTCCTCCGCCACTGACGACAATTTACATGTATACAACATATTTTTCTTTTGCGAGTATCAACTGTACTCCTACATCACATATGGGAGACTAGCTAGCTTGACCCTGTGATGATTTTATTCTAAGAGTAGTTATTTTCAGACAAGTCTCCAACCCAACAAGGTGTATATACGAAAGCCGTACGTCTCATGTCATTATTGTATACGAACTGTAACTTGCCTAAATCTTGAACCTTGGACGTGCTAAAATGATACGCCACCACTCTTGAAGAGTGTAAGAACAGAATCTCTTTGTAGGGATGGAATCCAAATATCATAAACCCGTATGTATGTTTGGCATCGCAATAATAATCGTTAATTTCCACGGCGCTTTCATCGTCGTCAGAGTCCCAATCTGAATTCTTTTCTGCCTCCCCTGCTGGCCCCGGTTTAAATTTAAACTTTTGCCGGGGGTCATCGTCGCCTTGCAAAACCCAAGGCCTATCGGTATGAGCATCCGGGTTGCGCCAGATATATGTTATCAAATCATTCTGGCTGGTGCCGTGCTTGAATACCCACTGCGCCTTGTCATCAGATTCGTCGAGGAACCAAACGAGGACTCGACATGTGTCATTAATGATTGCAGCGAAATATATCCCATACTTGGACTTTCCAAGGTAAACTTGACACAAATCCTCACTTGCCGCAGTAGCGTCTGCTGGCAGATCAATTACTTGGTACTTATCATCTGAGACAAGTTTATTCTGCACATGCGCATTCGGTCAAAGCCGTTGGCAATTAAATTAGTAAACAACACTTAATATAATACTCCGCGCGACAGGTTTTGACTTAATATATATATTAGGAGTATATATACTTCTAATAATTCTATAATATATTTCCTAATAAGAAAGTCAAAACATGCAACAGTTAGTAGTACGTTTAAGGAACGCGAGTGACAAACCTGAGAATGAAATGGCTGTTGCAATGCACATAGAGCACTCCGCGCCAATAAGCGGCGTGGCCATAAGACCTCACGCTCTCACCATGGATGCTCCTCTGAAGCCCGTCGTCGGGAAAAAAGTTAGGCGAGGACCATCCCTACCAGAATGTGGTGGGGATTGTTTGGCTTACATGTGGGTCATCGTGTTATTATAACCACACACATATCCACCGTGTTTGTCACATGGCCCACTCATCAGCTACACATCCTCACCGTGTTGTGGTGAGGACCATCCCTAAAAATTTGTTTCCCGTCGTTGAGGGCAAAGCGCCTCTCCTCCCACCTCCCCGTCCTAGACGAGTAGGCACGCATGACGTACACCGGCGGCGGCCACTCCATTTGTACCACGTGGTCCTCGAGCAGGAGGAGCCCGTTGCAGCAGTCCACGATGTCTGGGTCGTCATCGCCGGGCCTGTTAATCTGCACACATATCTCTCGAGCGTGCCGGCGACCCTGCGCGCCACCGATGGCCGGGTGAAGAAGTCCGGGGTCTGCTTCTCGTGCGATCCGGTGAAGATGCCGCCCACCGTGATAGGGAGGAGATCAGAACGCAGCTGGCAGCGGTCGTCGACGATGTCACGCAGTGCAGACGCAGCGCGACACGGCGAGGCTGCGCGGCGCGAGGCGGGCTAGGACGTCCGCAAACACGTCGTATGGGAGTAGACGCGGCAGGTCCTCCCTCCTCCCGTCCTTCTTTCCTTGCTGGCATGGCAGCCCCGTCTCGACTTGCGTTATATGGAGAGAGAAGCATATGGTTCGGATCCCGTTCTGTTCCGGATCGAATTGGGTTCGGCCGTGCGGGAACGGAGCACACCAATCTTGACCAACCCGGCAATCCGTATCGACAACAGAGGGGTGGGTACGTCTGCGTTAGCCCGTGCCGCAAGCCCACGTACCCGAACCGGGTTTATGCGGCAAAGGGTAGCAGCTTATGAGCAGTTATGGGCCGTTTGGCCTTTTTTTGTCACCTTGACGTTTTAAAATAAAAAGTTCAGTGTAGGTTTCGTTTCCACAAACATTGAGAAATTTATATATTTATTTACCATTATCATGATCGTCACTTATCTAAATATCATCCTTAGTATGCTTACAATTTTTTGCAGATGAGAAAAGTTTTAACTTAGGATTTACCACCTTTGAACATATAGCACGCCCACAATCACAAAAGTTCCCGGAACGCTGGTACGAGGAACGCGGTACATGACACGTGGATCGACAATTCTAAGTTCCCGGTTCGTAGGGGTATACCTCTTCGGGGCGTTTGGTTCGATGATGGGATCATGATCCCTAAATAATTGGGACGACGTACCTAGAACGTAGCTATGGAACGAGGTTTAGTATCTTATATCGTGATGGTGTTATGTACCTAGTTGATGTATAGAATGTGCAAAAAGGTCGAATCCTAGTTTTTGTCAGTTTCAACTTTTTTTTTGCCATTTTTCTCTTTTATTTCCTGCCATTATTTCACTCCTGGACAGGCCTGAAGGCCCATTTACAGGCGGTAGTTTCTCCGTCAAGTCCCAGCGCCGCCGGCTTCAAGCCGCTCCAGTGCTCGACCCCAGCGCCCCTGTCCTCAGACGCGAAGAGGAGTCGATGCCGCCGTCCGACACGCTCGACGCTAGCGACCCCTCCGCTCGACGTTCTGGTTCACGATCCCAGCACGTTCCTGCGACGTCCCTCCGACGTACCCGTTCCGCGATCCGGAACAAAAGTTCCGGGAACGTGGAACGCGGCATCGTCCCGCGGACCGTATGACTGTGAGCACACCCATGTCTACCTCACAAGTTGGCGCCTAGTCAGCGTGAGCATAGTGCTGGCAGCCACGTCTAGTTCAAGATAGTAGCTCGCCATGCAGGCGGTCTCGCGACAGAGCGGCACGCCAAGAGGTGGCACAACACTGCCACGTCATGGATGGTAGCGCGACAGTCGACAGAGCATGACACGTCAGCCGGTCGCCACCAAGCATGGCGCACCAAAGTGATTTTACCATGTCATGCGGCTTGACGTGAACAAAAATGTTATTTTTTTAAAAAAATATATTTTTAGTGTTAAATTTAAAAATAACTTAAAACTATTAAAATAAAAAAAGGCGAAAAAACTACTAGATGCGTTTTCGAGGTGCAACTGAGGGGGTGTTTGGTTTACCCCCTAAAGTTTAGTGCATCAACTAAAGTTTAGGGGATACTTTAGGAGAGGTGTTTGATAGTTTAGGATGTAAAATCACCTAAGTTTAGCTACTAAAGTTTAGGGGGCTGTAACCAAACACCCCCTGAGTCGTCTCCCGGGTATAGTAAGGCATCACCAATGACTAATCACACCATAAAATATGCTCTGTGCCACCACGACGGGGGCACATGCCAGATTGAAAAGGGGGAAGAGAGTCACACATAGTATGCTCAGATTGGAAGGTGGAAGAGAGTCACACATAATATGCTCTGCCACCACGATGGGGGGTTGAGTCACACATTTCATCGGAATCCACACCTCTTCGGTTCGAAGCGCGAGTCACGCCACCGGCACCGCCTCTGCTTCCAACTCCATTCCCTCTATATATATCCTGCTACTATTGTGTACTAACTATCCTACTACTGTGTACTAATAGTGTTCGCTCCGGCCGGCTACTGGTGCAGCAGAGGCGGTCGGCACCAAAACGGCACATCGGAGGAAGAGGTTGTGCGTATGTCTATGTCTATGTATATGTATGTACTGATAGTGTTCACTCCGGCCTGGTGCGGCAGAGGCGGCGGCGGTGGCTGACGATTGAGGCTAGGATGTTGGCGGGAAAGCAAGCACTCGTGGTCGTGGAGCTGCGGCAGTGCTACCAATCATACGATCCACTTCTTCGACGTGCTCAACAACACATTCGCGGGGAAACCAACGGGGATCGGGCGACGCTTATTTTCAGCCCTTCATAAACAACGAAGGCACTTTAAACTTGCTGGTGGGCATAAAAACTTGTATCTGGTTCCTCTAAGGAGGGATGCGGCCCTGAAAGCGGCGCGAACGCTTGGACGATATTGACACGGGATTACACCTCAGCCAGAATTTAAGATAGCTTTGCTTCAATTTATGATCATGATTCCTGAAGCCTTGAGGTTTCGAGGGATCCGTGAACAATTTAGCTACCGATGGGAAACAAAATCGCACCTCACCCTATATCAGTCAAAACTTGTGGCGTCGTGGACGGATTTGTCAAATCTCTTGTTTATCTTTGAGAGACAACGTATGGGATGTTAGTAAAGGAACAGCCGCACAGGTTGAAAAGGCCATAGTGTTTCAAATGCCAATGAAGCCCTAGAAATTTTAGACTTTTTGAGGCGACCAAGTGAATTACGTACGTGCTCCTGATTTTAGAGTTTAGCTGCCGAATAAATTAGTATGGGTACTAGCACTAGGTTGGAGCCTTCAGTGTACTAGTGCTTGCAGTGAAGTTTCATGAATTTAACCTTATGTGTTATTTTCCATTGAAGTTTTGTGGGATACTACTATGTTGAAGTTACTTATGTTTTTGTTTTTGAACTTTCGTGGAGTTTGTGGGTCAAGTGATCCCTACGTGGATTACTTTGTTGTAATAAAGAAATATGCTGCTGACTGCTGAAGCAGCTAAATGCAATGTCTGTTTTTTAATGTCAGTCGATTATATGTTGGCCATTGATTATGCCGACCACTGGAGGGAGGCATGCATATATCACAGACTGTAATATTTAGTAATTGAATGCCCGCATTACTAAGGTAAAAAAAAATGCTAATCTGCATAGAAAGCTCTAAAACGTGAATTACAAACAAAACTTAATCATGCTCACAATATTTTTCATTATACAATGATATTGTTGGCAGTAGAAAGGTAACTGTCTTTATATATCTGCCTACCCAAAAGGTATATCTAGTACGTACAGTAGCAAAAAAAAAACAATAGAGCTAAGAGAATGTGAAAAAGAAAGTGCCCCAGCCTTAGCATTAAGTAAAGACAGATCATCTATATAGGATTCAGGCGTTAAAACACCTTTCCATATGGAGCGTACATCAGTTTGTTAAAAACAGCAAGAAAAACTGGAAAATAACTCTTATAACTATTGCCTAAGAAATCATCTTCAGCTCCACCAGGCTGAACCAGCAAGCAGACTTGCCTCCCGAGACGTTTGCCAGATTGTTAGACAAGTGCAACTTAGCTTCCGCTGGCATCTCCAATGCCTTCCAGTTTTGTGGTAAACATGAACCTCTTCAAGGATCATCCACCACCTCGATCTAGCCGGCGATTCTTATCGGTCTTGTTGCTGCTTGTTTCAATTCCTCCAATTTTTCTATGAACTCTTGTCTCATCTGCCGTGGACACAGGATACTATCACTACTACAGAAATGATTTTGCATATCACTTGGCTTTTATTAACTGTGACGGTTTTTCATCTCAACCGCCACGGTTAATAGGTGGCCGAAAAGCTAACCGGTTGGGGGCACAACCGCCACGGTTTAACCGTGGCGGTTGTTATAACCTAACCGCCATGGTTAATGTCCTATTAACCATGGCGGTTATTGTTGCACAACCGACACGGTTAAGGCGGTTGATATTACATAACCGCTACGGTTAATTCCATTAACCGTGGCGGTTACTGTTGTACAACCGCCACGGAAAATGAATTTATCGAGGCGTGCTTCTTAATTCAACCGCCTCCTAAAATAAAGGCCCACCTAGTAGCCCGAAAAGCTCAAAGTGCCGGGCTCATATATATATATATAACATGTTAGGGTTTCTCCCACTCCCTCCCCTCCCTCAGCCCACTCCCTTAGCCGCCACTCCCTCCCCCACCGGCGGCTCCCCTCCCTCACCCTTCCTTCCCTCCCCACCGACGGCGCCCGCGCAACCTCCCCTCCCCCACCGGCGGCTCCCCTCCCTCCCCTCCTCGGCGCCCCTCCCCTTCCAGGCCGGACTCGCGCGGGCGCGGGAGGGCGGCGTCCGCGCGGTCTCCCCTCCCTCCCCCACCGGCGGCTCCCCTCCCTCCCCTCCCCGGCGCCCCTCCCCTTCCCGGCCGGACTCGCGCGGGCGCGGGAAGGCGGTGCGGGTCCGCGCGACGGCGGATGGCGGCGCCCCTCGTCCTCACCCCCGACGGCGCCCCTCGTCCTCGCCCCCGACGGCGACGCCACTTGTCCTCCAACCCGACAGCGCCCCTCGTCCTCCACCCCGGCGGCAACCCTCTACGGCCCGGATCCGGCGGCGTAGAGGCTAGATCCGGCTCCACCGGCGCGGGGACGACGCGCAGGCGGCGATGTGGACGGCGCGACTGCGCGGTGCGGCGCGGCGGCGGCGGCCCAGATCCAGACCTAAAAAAAGCTCAGATCCACCCCTAATCGGGTTTTGATCTGGGCTTTTTTTGTTTTTTAAAAGGATTAACCGTGACGATTGGCCAACCGCCACGGTTAATGCCCCGATTAACCGTGACCATTGATCCGTGGCGGTTGGAAAAAACGCCACGGAAAATCATTTTTGTAGTAGTGTATTGTTGCAATTTTCAAAAGGAGCCTCATACCCTTCCCATAGTTCCCTGAAATTTCTTAGCTTCCAAAGCCCACACTGGCTACTGCACCAAAAAAATTATAAACTAAGAATCTTTTAGTACTAAGCCAAAGTTGTCATGTAGACAAGAAATTAGAACCCAACTCCCTTCCAAATATACCCGAAATATGCATCCACATCTGTTTGACAACCACACATTCAAAAAATAAAGGGAGAATTGGTTGTGAGACATTTTGAAAGACAAAAATTGGATGATGCACACATTCACTTTCAATATTTGTCATAAGGCACTACCGTTTTGTGTAATTGGACCAAAGGATACCATGGCTCGGTTCAAGCCGTTACAAAATAGAAAAAAAATCATATAAGTGCCTAAAAATTGTACTATAAAATCTTCTGTGCTCTACATGATGAGAATTATATGGTAAAAATGTTGTTTTACACTAAAATGATCATTTTACTCATCTTCATAAATAGACAAATAGACAAAGTTAACCATAGTTAATTTATTAATATATTTGTAGGACCCTAAAAAAACTAGAAAAAATCATAGAATGCGCACATCAATAAATCATGACTATGCTAAAAAATATGTTAAAAAAAAGACTATGCTAAAAATATCAATTTAAAATAATAAAGTTTATAATGGTATATTTAGCATGACTTAGTTATAGATTTTTCTCCTAATTGATATATTAAACTTTATTTGCTTGAACACGACTCCGTTTGTCAAAAAAAAATCACTTATTCAACAGATAAATAATACCGACCAAATATATATACATAATATTAACTATTATAATACCAAATAAATTGTATTATTTAGTTATATATTTATACTAAACATATTTGGGGATATAAATCTTGATGTTGTTTTATATAAGTTTGATTAAATTGTAAAATGTATTTGACCTGTTCTAAATTTAGAACCGTGCCTGTGCCACGACCTAGGGATGTATAGCCTGATGTGCTTGTGCAGAGCTTGGCACTAGAGCCCGTGGCGGCTGTGCTCCATGGCTTCTTTGAAACTATATCCAATGATCAAAATCATTTCCAGACCAGCCTAATTGTTGCTGACAGTGCAAATTCACCCAAACCGCAATTGAGACGTTTGGGACTGCTTTGTTCCATGTTTCGTAGTTAAACGGTTCCAGCTTCACGCACTCCGTTCGAGAAAAAAGATAATGTTGTGAGAGCACAACACTTTCGGAAAACGGTTTTTTATCGAGTGTTTTTTTCCGAGCACTCGGCAAAAAAGCTTATTTGCCGAGTTTTTTTACACTAGGCAAAGAACATTTCAAAACACATTTTCAAGCACTAAATTAATTTAAATAAAAAAAATTCAACTACAAAGTTGTATAACTCATCAAGATATACAATGTTTATATTGCTTATTTCTTCATATGACAAAGTGAAATTAAATTTATTCACAAATCTTACATATTTCTCTTATAGTTTAAGAGCGATATATAAGATTTATGAACAATATTAGAAACGACTATGTAGATAAAGCAATGACCAAACAACCAAAATAGATTTGTAGATCTAAAAAAGTTATAAAACTTTGTAGTTTGTAACTTTTTTATTTAAAATTATTTGGTCATGCAAAACTGCATTTGAAATTCAAATTTTTAAAATTCAAAATTTTCAAAGGACCACGGATGGAAAAACAACCAAAATAAATCTTGTAGATCTTGAAAAGTTATGAAACTTTGTAGTTGGAAACTTTTTAATTTGAAATCATATTGTCATGCAAAATTGTGTTTGAATTTGAAATTTTAAAATTTTGAATTTTTCAAACTACCTTGGATGGCAAAACAACCAAAATATACTTTGTAGATATTGGAAAGTTATGAAACATTATAGTTGTCAATTTTTTTGATTTGAAATCATCTTGTCATGTAAAACTGTATTTGAATTTCACAATTTTGAAATTCAAATTTTATAAATGACCTCGTATGAAAAAACTTTCTAAATGAAAAGTGTATATCTCAAAAAGTTATGAAACTTCGTAGTTTACAACTTTTTTATTTGAATTTGTTTAGTGCCTCAAACAAGTAATTTGTAATCAGTTTAGCATAATATTAACTATATAGAATCTAGATACAAGTAAGAGTGTGGTGTAGTGGTTAGAGAAAGGGACGCGCGAGGGAGAGGTCTTGGGTTCCGAATCCCACTGGCCGCGAACCCAATGAACCAACAGTTTAAGTGCAAAAAAATTCAGAACTTTGCAAGGTGATAGAGACGGGTAAAAAAATGGTTTGCTTATTATTTTTGGGTTTTTTTATTCAATCTTTGTCCGACAAAAAACATTCGACGAAGACGGCTTTAGCCCAAAGCCTCTACTTTCTGTTTTCTTTTCTTCCCCCTCTGTTTCTCACCCATGCCCTGCTTCCTCGCTTGCGCGCCACCCGCATTCCCCACCACCCACCCTCTAGTTTTTTTATCATAGGATTCTGACTCGCCTCGTTGGTAAAGCTGGATAACGAGCCAGCTCGGCTCGTTAAGGCTCGGCTCGTTAAGTCTCGTTAGGATAACGAGCTAGCTCGGCTCGGCTCGTTATCCTAACAAGCCAGAAAGTCAGCTCGGCTCGGCTCGTTAAAAGCTCGAGCTGACTCGTTAAGCTCGCGAGCCAGGTATAAAAAAATCACAAAATGTAATATTTACATTTATCTAAAACTTAATAATAGTAATAATACAAAAATAAAATATCTAACCGTCTTAAATTGAATAAAAAAATAATATGTGTTAACATATATGTTGTAGTATACTAATATACAAAAATTAATATAAGTTATGCTACTTTTTTCCTTAAAATTGTGGCTCGTTTGGCTCGCAAGCGGCTCACGAGCCGGCTCGAGTTGGCTCGTTATAGCTAACGAGCTAAAATCTTGGCTCGGCTCAGCTCGTTATCTTAACGAGCCGAGTCGAGTCGAGCCGAGCCAGCCACGAGTCGAACGAGCTAACGAGCTTCTTGTACCAAATCTCCCCTTCATGTTGACAATCTTCCCTGAGTTTGGTTGAGGTCCAAACTTCCTTGAGCTCGTTGATTGCCTAAACCCAAAAGCTACCATATACCACCGTACCAATCACTCTAAAGATGACCTCAAGTAGGCCTTCTTGGAGAAGTACCCCAACCTTGAGCTCCTATCTATCACCGAACACCCAAAGTGCAACCTCATGGTATCCCTTGTGCCTTGTTTTTTTTTTGCAAATTACACCGTACGCACACTCACCCTATGAATACACGTACACAAACCCTACCTCTATAAGCACCTCCGAATGACTGAGCCGGTAGATCTCGAGCTTCACCTATGAGCATCTCCGAAAGACTGAGCCGACAGATCTCGAGCTCCACGAAGTCGCCACAGACCTTCACCTAGGCAGGGCAACTAAACCCAAGATGGAAGGAGTTCACCTCTACCATTGAAAGCATACCGGTAAATCCTGAAATAAATTCAGAAAATCACAGCCTGAAATTCGCTCACACGGGGAATCGAACTCAGTACCTGTGGGGTGCCGTTCGAGTGACTTAGCCAACCAAACTAAGCACACCTCACCTGACCTGCTTGTCCTCACTGCCCGTTCGTCTCTGATTAGCCACCTCTCATCCTGGCCGGTTGATCGATCTTCAAGCAAGACCTCCTTGAGCTTGAGTGTGGCTCATATCGAGAGCTCGCTTCCCCCACAAAGTCATGCATCTGCTGCTCACGCGCGCGGTGTGCGAGTCAGAGATGGGGGAGATGAGCTAGGCTACCTTATGTCATAGCTTGGTCCAGCATATGGTGATTCGGGAGACGGGGAGAATACAAAGAAAAGGGATGAGCTTGATCGGTTGTCCACCGTCCACGTGAGCTCTGGCCCTCGTCCCTCACCTCCTAGCCGACACACCTCCTCGATCAAATGTCTAGCTAGAGACAAGCAAGTCCCTGCACCAAAGTAGGAGCTCGAATTTAGGGGTTTGCTGCTGAAGTTAGAACAGCTATTAGAGAGATGATAAAGAAATGGAAGTTCACAAGTCCAGAGAAAGGAAAAAGGAAAATATATAGCAAAACTCAGGAAACAAATTAGGTAGGGATGGTCCTCACCATAACACGGTGGGGATGTGTAGCTGACGAGTGGATCATATTACAAACATGATGGGTATGTGTATTGTTATAATAACACGTGGCCCCACATGTAAACCAAACTTTTTTCCCAAAACTCAAATGCTTACTTGAAATCCTCAAACCAAGCCGATGCATATATATCTCGTTTAGAGCACACGCTGCACAAGCTGGATATATAACAAGGAATTTTCCTAAATACGGAGTACATTACAAAGCAATATAACGTTACACCTTCGTTTACATGAACCCGTGTCGCGAAACAACAGGTGAAGTAGTAACAGGTGAAATGCAAAGCATGCATCGACAGCATCGTGCATTTTCGTGCGTACTGCTCATTGCTCCTCCTAATGCCTTCCGGCCGGCTCAGTAGTGTAGCGTGCTGTGCCTGTGCCTGTGCCTGTGCGCGGCCTTCCGAGCGCTTCAAATGTTCCGTCGGCTTCCGGCGGTGGAGCCATAGCCATCCCTCGTTGCGGCACCAAGGCGAAGCCCGGCTGGCCTTGGCCCTGGTAGCGCTGCTGCTGCTGCGGCCACGGCTGCCGGCCTCGCGGCACAGTGTTGGCCACCGGGCTGTAGTCGTCGTCGTCTTGGTGGCAGCAGCCAAAGCACGCAAACTTGAGGCACATTAATTCTTGTTCTTGGATGGAGTAGTAGTAGTGGATGAGGTATGTTGGTGATATAAGTTGGTGCAGTCGATGGAGAGAGAGAGAGACTTCAGCTAATGGTTCGTAGCTAGCTCCAGCGAGCTGACAGTGCTATACCCGCGCGCGAGGCGGTGAGAAAAGCAGTGTGTGCGCGCGACTGGCCGCTGGTCTGTTGCCAAAGACTCCGTCTCCGGGCGGTCAGGCAGGTCAAGTCTGCTGTGTTGCTTCAACTTCAAGTTCAGTCAAGCGCGCGCGTTTTGACCGAGCCACGCCTTGCGTTGTTCATACGGACCAAGCAAAAGCAATTGCAGGTTGCAGCTAAATTTGCCGCAGCGATGTCGCGTCACTGTCATATGGTGATATGGAGCTACCCGTGTTCCTCGACGCCGCTCGTGCCATATATTCCCTGTCGCCGATTCGCCGTGTTGGCTGGGCCTCGGCGAATTCAATGGATGCCGAATATGCCGTCACTCCACTCACTCACTCACTGAACTGTATGAGGTCATGGAACCTGTTAGGAACCCGCTCCATGCACCCCCACAAACTTGATCACTTGAACCTCTTCCTATTGGGACTTGGAATTCGACGTAGGGAGGAGAAACTCGTCACAGCGAACACTCTGTAGGAGCATTGACAACGACGCTAACTGCCCTCGGCTCGGCGGCCCCAGGGATGAGATTCTGCAGCCCAAGCCTAATATCAGATTCTACAGCCCAAGCCCAACAACTTTTGTACTAGCACCAATATCGGCCCAGAATAAGAACCTTCTGTCGGTCTTATGGGCCCGGCCGACTGCCCGAAGGCCAGGAGCCTTCCAAGACTTTTGTACTAGCACAGAGTGGAGTTATATAAAAATAAATTATTCATTAACCGTGTTCTTGTTGGGGTTATTAATTTTATGATACATACATATTTATTTCAAGAATACTACTCCGTTTGTCAAAAAAAACCGCTTCTCAAAAAAGTTAAATAATATCAACTTCGACCAAATATATATAAATAATATTAACAATTATAATACCAAATAAATTGTATTTTTCAGTTATAGTTTTTTATTATAGTAAACATATCTGAGGATATAAATATTGATATTGTTTTATATAATCTTGATTAAACTTTAAAAAATATTTGCACTTGTTCTAAATTTAGAGTACGGCAACCTAGGCACGGTGATGTATAGCCTGGTCTGTGTGCTTGGTGCTAGAGCCCGTGGCGCCTGTGCTCGATCCATGGCCTCTTCGAAACTATCTACAACGATCAAAATCATTTCGAGACCCTGTTGGAAGCTGTTATTACCAGGTGAAAAGGCATAATTGTTGCAGACGGTGCAAATTCACTCCAACTGCAAATTGAGATATTTGGAACTGCTTATTTTTAGTCAAAAGATTTTAACTTCACGCATTCCATTCAAGAAAAAAAGATAATGTTGTGAGAGTAAACAAAGGTACTCCATAATCTTTAGGTTTTTATAAAGCTGTTCCACGGTGATGTTTATAGACTAGAGTTCGTGAAGCAGTGTTAAACCATCTCTAGGGATGAAAACAAACAGGGACCCAAAGCTGTCAATTCAATAATAAACTAATATATAAGACACAATTATGCCCCCATCATCTTATAGGCTCGCAAAGTTGCACTGGTTACCGAAAGGACGAACAAAGATCCGATAGCTTCAGAGGAAAGCGCAGTTGCGCAAAAGAAAAGAACCACCCACTAGCCTCTCTACCCCTTTGCATTGGTCTTGATCCGATGACGGACACCTGTTCCAATCCCCCCGAGCATGCAGGCGATCGAGCAGTGCATGTGCGTCAGTGCGTCCCCAAATCCCAAAGCATGTCCCATTGCAGGACCAGAGACCAAAACCGCCCACATGCAAACCTTGTTCAAAGCTGATCAATTCCATCGGTATGTATCCAATCAAATTCATAACAAAAGCATGCACCAGCAAGCCGCTTTTATGCCCAGATGTTGATGCACCCCATGTGTTTGGCTTTCTTTGGCCAACAATATTGCATTGCAGACATCCTAGCTTAATTGGCCCCTAGCTAGCTCAAAGGCTAAATCTACGCGATGTAAAGCCATGGATTGCTGCTGCTCATGCTCATGCCTGCAACAACCAACTCTAGCTAGACAAAGTACACGAATGCATTGGGATGATGCCATCTGTACACTGCAGGCTTGGAGCCTTTCTTGTGACAGGCTCAAGTGGTGGGCTGTCTCCATTGCCCAACAACCAACACTCTTGATAGGCATTTTCAGATAAACAAGCAGCGGCAGCATATCGATTTCAAAATCCGTATATACTATGTTTGTTTGGACGACACTGGAACGCATGAGAGTGCATGCATGGTTCGTTGAATGTAACCGGCAACTTTACGAGGAAGCACTGTTTGCTTTGGCGAAACAAACCAGAGGCCTGTCGTTACCCGCTCTAAAAGGCAGCTACTAAAAGCATAACCGGTAACTGTATGAGCGGTGCGTTTTCCATCTTTTTCTTAAATTACACAGTACAACGCAGACACTTAACACGTACGCACACTCGCCCATACGAATATACGCATGCAAACCCTACTCCTATGAGGACCTTCGAAGGACTGAGCCGACAAATCTTGAAGTTGATGAAGTCACCACAGGCGCCTCGCTGTCGACGGAAACGTCGCCTACCAAAATAAATCCAGAATAAAGTGTCACACCCAGAATTTGAACCCTGGGTGGAAGCCCCCCAACCAATGGCTGCGGCGTTTTCCATCTTGGACATGAGAGTGCATGTGTAGAGAGATTCAAAAAAAAAATCAAAGATCGGAGATGGCCGGATGGAGTGAGGCATGCATGCATCCTTTCGGTTAATGGTCGCTTGATACAAGACTATGCTTGAAATGCAGAAACTTGTTGCGATCACATGATCAGTGAAATGAAAGTAATAATATTGGAACCATATATACAGTTACTAATTACCAACTTAATATAAAGTTGGGTTTGTTACCAAATAGTACCATGTAATTAACCTTAACAACTAGTAATAAGACTAGTTGTTTTGTTTTTCTATTTTGTTTCCTCTTTGGGGGTGGATCAGACTTCAGAGCTTTCTTGTTCTAGTTTCCCTTTCAGTCGCGGCTACTGCAACGTTGAAGTGGTGTTCAGCGAGTTGTTATGTTTTTTTTCTTGAATAGTGAGTTGTTATGTGACAGTTTTTTTCCCCTTGTAATGTAAATATGTAATTCGCGGCAAATCCCTTGCCCCCTAATTTTTTCTTAAAAAGAATTAGTAGATCAATGCGCTGGCAGAGGATATTCCTCCCTCGGTGATCAAAGTTTATTAGGACGTCATGTTAGTTTTGCCTTTGGCCATGAGTGCCCGAATGGTCATATGTATATCTGATGATTGGTGACACCTGAGATCACTAGCACTGCATTATTCTGCGTCCGTGCACTGCATTTCTTGAGTTCCCATACGAGCTAGGTATGGTGCTGCCCAGTGGTTGAGCACTTGAGCATGCATATACTATATATATATATATATATATATATATATATATATATATATATATATATATATATATATATATCCACTGTAAAAGCTTTATAGGAGTATTTCTATGTGGCTAAAGGTTCTTATTTATTTTACCAATAAATATGTAACTTTTGGAGGACTAGGACCGCGAATTAACTTGTGTTCACTTTATTCCGTTCTAGTTTCCAGATGCTCGTCATGGTCATGGGTCATGGCGAGTCAAAACATGGCCGTATATATGCATTCTGTATACTGCTATAAGTTTTATGTCTCCGCAACAATATGATATCCTTCTTGAAACCAGAATTGCTAAATTTCGTTAGCAAAACACTCAAATGTGCCACACTTTATTATTTTGCTTCTGATCAGTGTCATGGATCTTATAAACCAATAAGCACCCAAGTTTTGCTAAACTTTTATTGTGTCAACTTAGAGTTTTACGCAGAAGTTGTTAATATAACTGCCATACAAAATGTGCACGGGGTTGTTAACTGCCGCAGTAAGTCATTTTCAACAAATTTTAACATTTTCAACAAATTTTAATCAACTTCGCTAAAACTTTAAGTTCTTAACATGAGTTTTTTAGGCATGGTACGATGTTTTAATGTAGGATCCACATGATAAGATCTGTCTACACTAATTCACATAAAGTATCGTTACCTTGTTATCACACTGAGTCATCGATCTTCAACAAAATTCAACCAAATTCGTTAAGGTAGCGTTGGGATTGTCCTTGGTTTCCGCCTCTAGCCATGGTATAGTCGTGTTATCAATTATGACTGTTTGAGACTAGAATCATCAGATTAATTAACCAAAGTGCTAACCGAATCTGCTTTAGTTCCTCAAGATAACAAAGAAGGACTGGTGATAAAATATCTCGCCCTTCCTTCGTGATTAAGATTAATATATAAAATCCCTATGGTTTGGTTCCTTTTCCATCGGAATCACCCGCACGTACTCTAGCACAAAAACATCTCCCTCGCCTCCATCTTACTCCCATGCATGTATAAATATAAATCTTACTAAAGCATCTACTGTCTTTGTCTTACCATGGACGTTAATTAAATCCACGAAATAATATCTCGCTATTTCTTTCATGCTTAAACCATAGTGTTTTGTTACTCTTTTTAGTTTGATGGAACATAATAACCTGAAAGTAATTCGCAACTTTCTATATATGCAACGCTTTTTTTTTCCTGGAAATTTTATGGGGATAAAAAAACAACCACGGTGTAGAAAATGAATCATATGCATTTTGTAACAACCTATGACATAATAGCTTGCAGCACCTCACGAGTATTCCGTTTTCTATAGCCCATGCATGGGTGCTTGCATCTTTAGCTATTATTTCTTTTTAAAAAAAATGAGCGAGACAATATGTTCGTTGACAACGAGATTTTGTTAATCTACCAATCTATTGACTGAGTCTCTCAAATATAGTGTCGGAGTCACAAGAGTGTGTGTTATCGTGCGTGTATTCATAAATTTATACTTCCTTTATCCTGAGAATAATGTAATTCTCGCCTTAAATGGTTTAAAATTTGATCAACATTATGCAAAAAAAATACTGACATTTATAATAAAAAAATAAATACTATTAGATTGATTCTAGAATATATTTTCACATAAATATATTTTTGAGACAAAAATATTAAATACCACTATAAATCTAGTCGAACTTGAACTTGTTTGACTGACATAAATCTTATATTTTTTTTAACGGATGGAGTATGTGCAGCGACATAGCTTAGAGAAAATTAGAGGTGAATGTTAGCCTTAGAAGTACATGTATTTATACTATGAGTGTATATGTAGACGTGAAAATTTAGTTATAATCCATATTTTTTCGTTTTCATGTGTGTACCGACACCCGGCCCGCTAGATCACTATGTACTCCTTTCTCCCTTGCATATATGGGAAAAATTACAGAATTATCATTTTAAAGGGTGAGTGATATATAAAATAGACACATGTTATAGTGGCAATGCTTATCTCTTCTCTAAAACTAAAAAAATACGAAGATGACCCGTCTATCCGGCCCTGGTGAAGCCTGGCTAAAAAAAACTGCCGCCCGGCCACGATGAAACCTTTGACGGAATAAAATTCCAGTCCGGCCTCACCTACGTGATCACAGGCTCACAGCCTCCACAAATCCATCCCGACCGACCTTCGGTAATTCGGTAATCACGGCGCACGTGCTCCACTCCGGCCTCCACGTCCCCATCCCCTTCGTGCACGACCTCAGTTCTCAGCCAACCAACAGCTCCGCAAAGAAGGATCAATCTCCAGGCCAAGAATCCACCTGCCTCCAACCCCGCCGAGCATCCATTGTGTAGATCCGCGAGGAGCCGTGCCGCCGAACGCTGGACGCTCCTTCAACCTCCGAACGTCATTGTGCTGTCATCTCCGCGACTCCGCCGGACGCCGAGGTCTCGATCAGCAGCAGATGTGTCGTACGTCGGAGGCTCCTTCAACCTCGGAACATCGCTGTGCGGGTGCCGTCGTCTTGGCCGGACCGATAGACGCCACCACGCCAAGGTCTCGGTCAGGAACAGACGTCGGATCGACGCTCCATGAACCTCCAAACGTCGCTCGTCCCGCCGGACGTCGCCACGTCGAGGTCTTGACCAGGAGCAGACGTCGTACCGCAGCAAAGGGTGCCGGGTACTTAGCACCGACCGATGCCAACACTATTTTAGACGACACACGTTCATCCGCGGCCGAGGGTGACACTACAGCGCTGACCACTGCCGACGTTATCTTGGACGACACATTCATCTGCCGCCGATTTCTCCCCAACGGCCGCCTGCTCCTCTTTATTGACGGTCACGCCACGACGAAGCCCACACCAATCCGAGCCTGCAAGAACGGCAAACAACGAGTCGATCTCCCCGATGGTAAGTCGCTTGGCATTGGATTTCTGATCCATTTTGTTGCTGCTAAGTCAGCGAGATGCCAAAGAAAGCACCAGTAATTGAGATAACTGGATTTTTCCTTTGTAGCACAACAGTTTAGAATTTAGATGGAGCTCTCCTTTTGTTGATGCTCAGTCAGCGAGATGCCAAAGAAAGCCCCATCCTTGCTAACTCAGAGAACTGACAATTTTCTTTTTAGCACAACAGTTTAGAATTTAGATTCTATCCGTTGTATGCTACGAATCTTTCCTTATTAACTCTCTGCTCCCTGCTAAAGACAGATCTATAGTCCCTTAATCCTGATATTAGATACAAAGCCTACCATGATTTCCAAATTGAACCACCAGCACCATCGTGGTCCAGAGATGATATGGCACATACTGGTGCTTGGATACCTGATTGATATCTCACTGCATTGCAATGCTTATGATGGTACGCTTTTGACAGCTTCATGAGTGGCTAAGTTTCAACAGAGTGACAACATGTTTGAGGCAGGACTATTAAATTGGTCTTGCTCGGCTCGTTTTAAAGTTTGCTTTAATCAAAATTTTGTCCTGGCATGTAACAAAAATTATCTTGGACTCACTACCCTACATACGAACTTGCATTGCCAGTTCTGTTACTTTTCCTTGTAATTCCTTTTGTTCAATGTAGGGCTTCTGGAGGTCACATAGAGGGAAACTTTACAATTGGTTATCGTTTTTCTTTTTGGTGTGAGAGGCCTTTTACTGCTCAGAGGTTATAAATGCAAAGTCCCATTTTTGAGTAATTAGTTGCAACTTCAAGTGGTTAATGGGATGAGTATGCATCTGAATCTGAGCTATGAATCAGAATTTTGACAGCCAAACTTTCAGCCAATTGTAACTTGTACCTATACTAGGGCCATCTCCTCTCCCTCTGCAAACAATTTGTAACATCTCTTCCAAAAACTATAGAATTGAAGCCATTCAGGGCATAATAGGTGGGAAACCCCCCCCCCCCCCCCCCCCCCGAACATTAAAAAAACTTTGTCTTCCCTTTGTGTAGGCACAACCCAGATATAAGCAAAGATATAATTTGACAATAAAAAGTGCCAAACCAAGGTATGTGTCGGTGTTTTATTGGCTGCTTAGATGCATGCAACACATCCCAACCTCTGCCACAAATAATATACAATCACTGGGAGCAGAAAATTTGATATCTTCAATCAACGATTTAAACTACCAGAAATGTTTGAAAGTAATGGTTGCCAAATGTGAGTGATTATAATATGTGAATCCCATTGCTCATATTTTCTTCTCTCAAATATTTGCCCTTTTCATCTGCTTTCACTCCTTGACAGCATGAAATTGAATCTGATAATAAAGGTGCATTGTATTCTGTAGGAAACGATGTAGAAGTTAAGATCTGCATACATGTAAACAACAATAATGAGAGGAAACAATTATAGGAAATTTTAGGAGACATGTGGTCGAGTAAGCAAAAACGGATTATTAGTTATGAAAAAGGTTTAGAAACTCTTAGTCCTCTCTGATCTGATGCCCAAAAGGAATGGTGTTTTGAATGTTTGGGTCTTGTCGATATGAAGTTGAAAGAGAAATAACTATATCTTGAATAGTTTCAGTAAATTTTGGCAACACCTGAAGTTGATTACATCTCTCGTGAATAATCTTTGCAGAGTCTTATGATCAATGATCAATAGGATTAGGATATGACTTTTGAACTAGGGTAATATGAGATTTTTATCTCGTTGCAACGCACGGGCACTCATCTAGTGATGTAAAAAAATAGATGTCCCGAATATATGGGTTTACATTCGGTGTTTGAAAAACAAATCTTGCGAATCTATAAAAGCATGCATTACACCTAGCACTATACTGTATATGACAAAAACATTTAGACCCACATCATGAATAAAGCAACAAAATACCAGAATGCCCTCGTAAACCGCCTATAAATACCTCAGCTCTTCACTTCTTCCCTCCCTTTTCCCCGCCCTCTTCTCCTCCTCCTCTGATTATTAGCACGTAATTACCAGTCTGTCCCTAATGGACTTCTCAGCAGGTTGCATGCCCTGCATCGACATCGACATGCAAGTAATAGCGGCGATGGCAGCACCGCCGCAAGTGGGCTTCGGAGGATTCGACCCCACAGCCAGTCCATGCCCATGCCCATTCCCAGCTCAGCTTCCGGCGACAGCCTCACCCGAGGTCGACGCTGCTGATGCTTCCCCATCCCCGGGGGAGTCCTTCGACGAGCGGCGCATCCGGCGGAGGATCTCGAACAGGGAGTCCGCGCGGCGGTCCCGCGCGCGGAAGCAGCGCCGCCTCGACGAGCTCCGCGACAACCGCCGCGCTCCTGGAGCGCAGGAGGCGCGAGCTGGCGGCCGGCGCGCAGGCAGCTCGCGGCCGCCTGGTCCTGGTCCTGCTCGCGAATGCCGGGATGCGCGCTGAGGCCGCCGCGCTGTCCCGCCGGCTCGCGGCCGCCCGCCGCGCGCTCGACCTCGGTCGCCTGTACGCCGCGGCCGCCGTCGTCACCGGCAGCGTCAGGCACGTGGACATTGAGCAGACGATCGCCTCGCTGATCGCGTAGCGCGATAAACTAATATTGCAGGCATGCAGCTAGCTAGCTTAGCGGCTTAGCGCGTGCACGAGCGAGAGCTTGTTTGGTCCGAGAATGGTGAACGAAACGTAGTGGACGATCGAGTAGCGTCCTGAAATCATGTAGATACATATATTTGTCATAAATCATGGGAAAGATTAATTCGTAAAAAAAAGGCTTGGAAAACATCGACGATTATTGGACTGGAGCATTTAGTAAGGTAACTCATTCACTATTGATACATTATTCACAAGAGTTATTTTTATCTCTTCTCTCATCTTCTCTTACAGAACCGATGAGAGTAGGTAAAGCTGAAAAAACTAGTTTCTGCTGCTCCCACGAGCTATGTGTGAGGCTCTAAATAGTGTATGAACAGTAAATACGTCAGAGAAGTTAAATTGAGACAAAATGTCGTTATTTATATTCCTATATAATTTAGTTGCTATATTCGACCCATACAGCTCCGCTATTAATTATTTTAAAGATATACCACTAGACAGCTTGGTATTGCTATTCAAAACAAACAATCGTCTGAAGGGACGATCAGCACTGCCTTCGATCACTCGATCTCTGCTGGCCAGGTCCGTTGAACGGCTTCTCGGTCTGATGTGATTGGTGGTGGCATGGGCGCATGGACCATCCATGAATGCATGCATGCATGCATGCACACTCATATACTATGCTCTACTCCTATATATGTCTCCGTCTCGTTGTCTGGTGTGCTGATGAAATGGCAGACAGACAAGATGGTGTCAAGGTTAACTTGGGCGTTAAAATAAAATAAAGCTCTCCTGCTTTGGGCGTTAACATCGTTTTCGGCCGCGATTAGCCGTTGATTGTGTGGGTGGACGGTCGCCGTCCGTCCCGTCGCCACGTCGAAATTAAAGCGGGGCTCCGGCGTGCGAGCGCGATACGCCGCCGCCCCTTCTGAACCGTTCAGATACGGTCACGAGGCGTCGTTCTCGCTTTCCGCAACAGCGGCCGTGATCGATCGGCCTTTCGAGGGGCCCACGGAATGGCAGGTTGGTGTACGAGTTTATATGGACTTGTCGACTTGGCCCAACTGACGATGTGGACTTGGCCCAAAGAAGAGTACCACCAGCATCGTCGCGTGACAGGCCCATTTGTTTTCGGCTTTCCCATCTTCTTGTTTCAAGAATCGGTTTTTCTACTCAAGAATCATGCATTGAAAACGATGCAGCTACCGTGTACCGTACGGAGGAGTATATGCTTGATGCTTTGTTTTCCATCAGCCACCACACACACAGTCTCTCCGTCTAGATAACAAGCGAATCGTACAGGATTAACACTTCGTTGGACCATCAAATTTATTTCTGTCATTTACTGTGCGAGAATTTTGTCTATTTCTAAAATATTCTTGTGATACAATATTAAACTGGTTTCTATAAAAATTTTATACATAAAATTCTTCCATTTCAACCGGTCCATTTTGTGTATGCTGCCGCTGCCGTGCTGTGAATTTTTGTGTATTTCAACCAGTCGACATGGCCTGCGCGCCGACTGGTGCCATCATCAAGCAATTGAACTCCACTGGATAGCCCTGCTTCTTGATTTCAGTGTGGAGGTAGACAGGAATGAAAAGATGGAGAGAAACGGCGCAGTACTCCGGCGGTCCGGCCGGCGGATACGAGTACGAGCCTACTGTGCCGCACCGGCCAGTCTATTCAGTGTCCTGTCTCGGCCGTCAGATCAGGCGAGCTGTGCTGAAAAACTGTACAGACGTACAGTGCTGTACTACTACTGTAACGGACAAGTTATATTTTCAGATCACACATGATTTATTTTTTAAGGGATCAGTACACCTCTTTAGGTCCCCTTGCTGCGCATTGACACACTACGTATTTCTAAAGCATTGGACAAATACAAATAAGTGGGCGCATTGACTCGCTGCGCGGCGGCGGATCGCTGCAGTGAACGCCCCTTGCTGCCGTGTCCACTCGTTCGTGAAGCATGCGTGGCTCTAGCGACGATTAGGATCCCACTGTCTCTTCTTTTGCATGCGGCCGCATGGCCGTCGGATACTCAGATGCATGCCAAGAAGAGACAGAGCATACACGTTCAGGGCAGCATCTACTCTTTACTCTACTTTATTTGAGAATACTTGAGAAAATATTCGACGGCTCACGTCGACCGATCCGACGGCTATAAAGCCTGAAGGAAATGAGAGAAAATTCTAAAGAGAAAACGGGAGGAAATTCTGATGTGTATGACCAGTAGGCTATATGCGTCAAATTTCCTCTCATATACGCCAAATTTCTTCTTATTTACTTCAAAACTCAGATAATTAGGACTCCAAATAAAATGATGCTAATTCCGTTTCTGTATTTGTATTTCCGACTCCCTAGAATTCTACAAACTAGTTGTTCTCACGGGTCAGCAACCGGCCCATCAGTCCCTGAACGCACAAGGCACCCTATCTGATTCGTCGCTGTTGCAGAATGCCGGATGGGCAGTCCCATCGTCGCCGCAAGCTGCCATGCGATGTTGAGCGTCGTAGCTGCGGACGATACGGGTAGGCGCGTCGGCGTTCTGCACCACGCCAGAACTCTCCTCCTCGCCACAGTGCTCGGGCCGCGCTGCCGCTAGGCTCCCGCGACGAGGCCGTGGTGGCCGCGGCTTCCGCGCTCATCGTGCTCGCGGCGTTGATGTACTACTGCGCAACGCCGCTGGCACACGTCGCCGACGTCGTCTCCGTGCTGTCAAGCAAGGCCGCGCACTGGGTCGTCCACTATTAGAGAAAGCGAAATCAGTACGATTTTGAACCGGCACTGAGCTTTCGGCAGTGATGAGCGTGCACATCACTACCGGTTTGTTACAAACCGACAGTGATGGATGTCCAGAACAAAATCGTGTTTTTAAAATCGAAAAAAAGATATAAATTCTAGGAGAGGCAACACGTAGCGAGCCGCGCATTTTTTCGCGTAAAATTCGCGAACACGCTTTGGCCGGGATTCGAACCCACGCGCATTTTTTCGCGTAAAATTCGCGAACACGCTTTGCCCGGGATTCGAACCCGAAACCTCACCCTCGCACGGTACCTACTCTACCACTCCACCCATGACTCACTTGTGTCTAAATTCGTTAGTCCTTCCTCGTATTCTATACTAAACCGAGTGTAAAATGATTGTTTGAGCCACTAAACGAATTGAAATGAAAAAGTTGTGAACTACAAAGTTTCATAACTTTTCGAGATCTACAACTTTCATGTAGCAAGTTTTTTCATCCGAGGTCATTTACAAACATTTGAATTTCAAATTTGACACATTCAAACGTATTTTTCGGCCACTAAACGATTTCAAATGAAAAAGTTGTGAACTACAAAGTTTCATAACTTTTTGAGATCTACAACTTTCATGTACAAAGTTTTTCTATCAAGGTAGTTTCATAAACTTAGATGAGAATCCAAGGCGAGGCAATGCAAAACGGCATGCAAATGGGTGATCGATCGGTGATGCAGGCGGACGGGGCCGGTGTGCGGGCGGTGCGGTGGGGGTTCACAATGCGAAAAGATCAAAATACCCTTTACGAATATAATTAGAAAAGATATAGAATATTGTGGAGGAAATAGGAGGAAATTTCAAGTATAGTAAAAAGACTCGCTTTATTTATGCAAATTGTACCGGCCAAAATATATGATTGTTTTGGGGCACCACCATCACCACACCACGGATGGAGTAGTTAATCCGAAACGTGCTTGTTCTCAAGAAGATGACGGTATCTACGAAAATTTCAATAAACAATATTTTAGAAAATTATTTTTCTTCAGAAACGATTAGAGATGGCCTTAATTTTTAATCACTATTTTTTTTGGAGTTGGAAACACTATGATTTTGAGAAGAAAAATATTGAAAACTATTGGATATGTTCTTAGATGGTTGTTTTTCATGCTTTTAGGCTACACCTCTCACACGTGGAGAGCCGCCCACATGGGCTCCAGCGTGCTTGCATCTTGTCCTCGTCGCCGCCCCACTGATGGGGCGCTTGCCTGCATCCCGGCATTGCACTCCTAAGAACATCTACCCGTTACGTAAAAGATTTGCCTGTCTTTGAATCAAGACAGGAATAGTTTGATTACAAGGTCGAGCTTCACATGATTTGCAACTGAGCTTATGCCCACTGTTGGGCTAACTGTCTGAACGCTGAAACGAACAAGTCACGTTTCGTTTACCTAATCCTAAACCAAAGCCTACATAAAAGTGGTGAATGCTAGCACTAGTCCGCACTCGAGCGTTTCCGCTGGATCTAAGCTGACCAGCACGAGACCGGTCAATGTGCGCGAGTACATTTTTTTGCCCTTTTAGCACAAGAGAAGATGGTTCACTTTCACCTCTGAGCTGCCTGCTGGCTAAAAAAAGGTTTGGTGCACTTTTGAGCTTACCAAACTCATCGTCCACTTGATTTTCGATATTACTAGACTTGAATTGAAAGCCAGTTGTTCACTTTCAAATGTTCGAGAGGTCGGTTTTCACTTTCACCTGTGCTGCTGCCTGCTGACCTGTTTGATGCAAACATTTTACCTGTCCCAGCTACTGACCTGACGGAGCTGTGTCTGTCCTGTCTACTGTACTGTACTGTATGATCCATCGCCCTCGACTCTGATCCTCATTCCTGGCACCGGCCCACGCGTCAGGAGTGCAAAACAGCCAATCTCCTCCGGGCTCCCGGCTCCGCTTCTGAATTCTGATGCAGCCCACTGCTTACCCATGGAGCTGTGTGTCCATCGGCGATCTATCATCGATTCATCGTCTACTGTTCCATATGATAAAAGTGGTGAATGCTAGCGCTCGAGCGTTTCGGCCGAGTTCGTTTTTTTTTTCTTTTAGCACAAGATCAAGATGGATATCCTGTTTTTCTTGAAAGCCAAACCAGGTTCAAATGTTCCAGGTAGGTTTTCACCTCTGCTGCTGCCTGCTGACTGGGTTTGATGCAAGCATTTTTTTTTTTACTTCCAGTTCCGGAGAGGCACTGATGGAGCTGTGTCTGTCCTGTCCATGATCCATCGCCCTCGACTCTGATCCTCATTCCTGCTACCGGACGGGCTCACGCGTCAGAGTGCAAAGCGACCAATCTCCTCGAGGCTCCGCTTCTGAACTCTGATGCACTCCACTGCCCACCCATAGAGCTGTGTGTCCACCCGCCTATCATCTACAGTACTCCTATGATCTACAGTATCATCGTCTATACGTCTCCTCGGAACTTCCGGCTGCAACTAATGAATTTTCACCGGCCCGCAGAAAGGCTATGCCCCCAATGCGCGGAAGCAAGCAGAGACGCTGCTGCCACTGATAGCTCACAGGTTTCATGGCCTTCGTACGTCTCACAAAAGTTCCCTGCGGGGAGCGCTATCATTTGCGTGTGCGCGCGAGAAAAAGGCCCAGGCTGCAGCATGCTAGGGTGCTCGTGCTAGCATCTCTCTGCCTCTTTGCGCTGCCTCTCCGGAGAGAGAGAGAGGCATTGCTCAACAGTAGTGAGAGAGGCTGTGAGTGAGCTCCACTGGCTCTGGGCTCTGGAGTCTGGACGACAAGTGGACATGCATGGCCGGCAGCAAAAGCCGGTAGGGGCTCGTCGACTCCTCGTCACGACGAGCATGGCCCTCAAATTAACTCCCGGCATTAGGGGAAAATGTTGACCTGGGTTTGAATACCCTTGGGCTTCTTCACTGCCTCACTGGACGCGTCAAGAGCAGCAGCAGCAGCAGCAGAGGCAGAGCACAGAACTGGCAGTAGCATAGCATAGCACTGCAGCAGCAGCTAGCGGCGGCTCGTGCATTTTCGACGGGCAAAAAGCCTGGCGATTTCACTGCTGCTGCCATGCCAGGCAGCCAACCCATGCCAACCTGTGGGCGTTTCGTTGGAGCTTTGTTGTTGCCGTTTAACCCGCCTACCTACCGGAGTACCCGGTGCGTTGCGGTGCCTGACGATCGGTCTCTGGACTCTGGGCACGTCTCTGGATTTCCTGATGTATCTTCAGGTATATATAGGCATCTAATGATCCACAGGCAGCGCTGCGAGACGGGTACGGGGATCGCGCACCAATCTGTAGTTGCATCCTGCTTCCACGAGCCACGGCCACTGGTCGGTTTCGTTCGTACGTTAACGAGGTCCTCGGAGTCAAGTGTTTGTAATAAAAACCCATAAATATAACGGTGACGCTATAGCTAGCGGAAAGGTGGTACCTCGTTTGACGAATGTAATATTATTATGTTTGATCATGGACTTGTTTTTGAAAAAAAAAACAAAGAGAAGTACTCTAAACAAAGTGTCTGGCTCCAAAAAAACCCGTCCCACAGAGTTATTTAAATGGTTTTCAATAATTTATGCGATAGAATATCTGATTTTATAGATATACATGTGCATTCAACAAAGCCTAAGTGTCTAGCTCCAAAAAAATCTTTAGTAATTCCTCTAAACAACCTTGTACTTTCTTTTGGTTAGTGAGTAAAGATGTGGTGCTAAGGGCTTGTTTGGATGGTCACCATAACTCGTGACTAAAATTCGACAGCCACACACAAAAGCTGACATTCAGTTTCTCGCCTCGTCATATGGTCGCCACATAGCTTTTGCCTGCACTATGCCCTGGTGAGTGTGCGGCGGGCTCCGTGGCAGTGGAAGGCTTCGGCTGCCAAACAAGTAGCCCTTAAGTTAGAACATCTCTAAGAGTTTGCTATACTTTACTTAGCAAATCTCGTGTTTTGCCAACTCTTAAAACAATATGAAAGTAAAAAAAAATCTCTCTCCAATAGTTTGTTACTTTGGATTTGAAAAAATAAAAAAAGAAGCCGCACGAAACTTTTTTTTCCAAGATAAGAAGTGACGGTTAGAGAAGAGGAGATGTCAAATTATTTTACTAAACTGTTGGAGACTAATTTTTCAATAATAAATGGATGTCAAATTGAGATAGCAAACTCTTGGAGATGCTCTATGCCAATTTAACCAACTAGCACCATTGCAAAAATTTGTTTCTGACGTCCATGTCCCGTTGTAGAAAACACTTGCGATGTTTTTTTAAACAAAAAAAAACTCTTCTGTGTGTGTGTGTTTTTTTTAAAAAAAGAAAAATCTGATTTGACCAAAGACTTCTCTGGGGTAAGATTTTGCCGGTTTATATGGGAATGGATAGCAACAGTAATAACAAAAGGAATTATTTTGAAGCAAGTGTTTGCTTGTTTTGTCGTCATTTTTTTTTTGAATGCTTGTTTTCTCGTCATTCACTTGCAAGTTTAGTATTTACCACGCGAGACGCGGCGGTGAAACCCTCGCACTTTTCTCCCTGCCGGCGTGCTGGGATGCCACAACGCATGGCGAACTACTCCTGCGACGCATCAGATCAATCCGCCCGCCTCTGTCACTGCAGTCTGCAGACGACGCACGCAGCAGGAGGCCGGGGTCGCTTGCCAGTCGCCACGGGCTTATGGCCACGGCACCAAGAGCCACGCACTACCCTCCCACTCGGACACTCCCAGTGTCCACTCGGCCACTCCTTGCTCACTCTCCTCCCACTCCACGCACGTCCCTGTTCCACTCACTACCCAACAACCACCGCGGGGACTACGGGGGACCCCCCGAGCTCGCCCGAACCACCCCGCCCCAAGGATATGAGAAGAATACTATGATCCCCCCACTGCCTTTGCCGTCACATGCGCACAAGAACCCGCGCCGCCCCTGACCCCTGAGTACCCCTCCTCTCCTCCATCGCCTGCCAAGCGACGCCGTCGCCGCGCTGCTGCTTCCGTGACCAGACCACCGTCGTCCGTCCCCTAGCTAGCGATGAGCAGCAGCATCGTCCCTTCTTGTTCTTGACCACCCACTGAGCTGCTACGACTCACGCGCGCGCGATGGCCGCCGCGAGGAGGCTCTCGGAGCTGCTACAAGAGCAGCAGGAACCGTTCCTCGTCGAGACCGCCACCACCAGGGCGAGGCGGCCCCGGCGCGGCCGTGGCGCGAGCGGGACGGCGGCAGGAGGACGACTGGGCTGCTGCCCTTCCGCCGCCGCGTGTCGCCGGCTGCTCAGGCTCTGCAACCCCGGGTTAACGTTCAAGAAGAGGAGGGCCGGCGGCGGCGGCGGCTCCGGGTCGGGCGGCGTCGCGAGCGGCCTGAGGTCGGCGCTGAGCAAGGTGATGATGGGTAGCACGGCCGTGCGCCGCGTGCTGTGCTGGGACGACCTCGGCTGCTTCTCCGGCGCCAGCGCCGCCTGCGGCTCCCGCGAGTTCCGCCGCCTGCGCCGGCGCTCCGCCCTCGGGGATAGCGGCGAGTGCGACCCTCGCGCCATGGTGTTTCCTGGGGACGATGCGGAGGAGGAGGAGCGGATGGGGTGGAAGGCCGCCGACATGGACGTCGACTCGTCGCGCCAGCTCAGCCCTGTCTCCGTCCTCGACCTGCACTCCCACGACGACGACGACGAGTCGCCGGTGCATTCCCACTGTAAGCTCTCTCTCTCTCTCTCTCTCTCTCTCTCTCTCTCTCTCTCGTGCGCGCGCGCTCACACATCTACTATACTGCCATTCTGATTAATTCAGTTCCTAGTACTTCGCAGCTGATGAGCTACGTTTTTTTTTTACCATGGATATTGTACACGTTACTACTCGATGATTATAAAATAGGAGTACTCTATTTATCCTGCAGGCCTGTTATCATTTCAATGTTCTTTCTTTCTCTTTCTTGTCTGTAAATGTTCCTTGTCTTCTTTTAGGCCAGAACTTTTTATTTTGGTGTTTATTACACACATGTCACTTGTTCTCAGTTCTTCAGTATCCTCAATCAAGAAGTGGCAGAAGCTGAATAATAATCCACACTAGCATATCATGTGAAAAGACAATGTTAATTAATTAATTTGTTTGCTCTGTTGATTGTTACTTCCGGCATGGCAGGGGGCGACGAGAAGCCATCCACCTCAGGGAGCTCACCTCCGTCGGAGTCTTTCCTGGGCCCAACAGCCTCCCCATGCTTCAGCTACAACCTCTACGACAAGTTCTGCGAGATGGAGATGGAGGTGGACGACGACGAGGAGACGGCGGTCCGAAACGGCGGCAGGCACATAGAGGAGCAGATCTCGTCGTGGGAGAAGATCGCGGGGGACATCTCCAGGATCCCCGGGATGATGGAGCTGGACCTGTCGCTGTCCGCGCGCCAATGGTGGGAGGCGAAGAAGCCGGAGGTCAGGGAGATCAGCGCCAGGATAGAGACACTCATCTTCGACGACATCAGGAGGGAGACCGTGTGCGACATGCTCGCCTCGCATTGTCGATTGGCAGCAGCAGCAGCAACATCTTGTTGACGAGCCGAGTGAGGAGGGTGTTGTGTTGGTCAGAACTCAGTCAGAAGTAAGGGAAAAAAAGAGAGATAAAAAAACAGTAGATGAGGAGGATGTGTACAATCTGAGGATTGCTTGATGTGGAATTCTTTTTGCTCAAACTCCAAAGCCTTGGACTCTCGGTCTCTTTCCTGCATCGGGTTCCATGCTGTTTGCAAATACTGTATGATATTGGTGGCAACAGGACAAGCTTTTATCGTTTGTTAACAGAGCAGCAGCAGTTGAGGCCTAGTAGGACTAAACACGCCAGGATGTAGTATGTAGACTTTTTTATTTACTCCTGCTTGAAAGTTGAAAGCAGCGGCTGTCTGGAAGTTCAAAGCTGCAAAAGTGTGCGCCTGGCCTGCTAGGTTAAGTTAAGTATAAGAAAGAAAGTGAGCCAACAAACAAACCATTTTTCCAGGTAGTAAACAGATCTGCTGTACGTGGCCCCAAAGTCAGAAGAGATGATGGAGACTGCATGGCCATATATATAAAAGAACAGCATATGGGCTTTTGTTAAGTGATGGGGCTTTGTCCATTTTGTGCGTCTAGGATGCTCCTTGAATCCTTCATGTGTGTGCAGTGCAGTGCCCAAGTTGATGTGCATTAATAATTAGGGAGTCAAAGTGGTAGCTCATGGTTGGCAGTACAACCCCCCTCCCTGCATTGCATTGCTCCCAGTCCCCCCCACCCCCATGCTGCTGAATTACTTACTACCAGGAGCTCATATAGAGTAGATAGATAATAGATTAGGGTGACTAGTACTGCTGGTGCAGCACTTAACTGAAAGTTGAACAGGGAACGTAGACGACGATTCCTTGTCGGGAGAAAAAAAAAATACACTCCAGGAGCAGTACATGCATGCTATGGGAATGGGATGGGAACTTCACTTTTTTATGGCTGGATCCATTTTCTCGTACTAATTAGTACGTAGTACGTGTACTTTACTAATTAATTAGCTACTACTACTAGTAGGTAGTACAAGATAACAACATTATCGCGCTATCTCCTACAGGACAACGACATTGGTGGTTGAAGTGTATGTAGAGCTATTAGTTTACTTGACCTGTATTTTCTGCCGGGCGGGCCTGGACTCTGGAGGTCAGAACACGACGACGATGACGACGAAAATGGAGTGTGAACTTGATTCAGTTGAGACACGTACAAAAACTCTGGAAGCCGGCAGAACGTGAGGTGTGGACTTTTTGTTCAGCAAAGATCGTGTGTGTGAGCGGCTCACCCAGCCTGCCGCAGTCCGCGTTCTGTTTGTCTTGTCCAAGCGAGGGCGAGTCCCGGCCCATGCGCCACGAGCTCCCACCGCCATCACCCCCACGCGGATGCGGATCGGCGGATGCGAAATGCAAAGCGGCGGTTGATAAATGGGGACAAGCTAGGGCGGGGCCTAGCTTCATTGGCGTCTGGACAGGGCATGGGCACGTACGCGGCGGGAGGCGCAATGGATACGCGGGAACTGTTCGGGGATCCACGGATCGTCGTCTTCGCATCGCCAAGGGGAGGACAAACAAGGGCTACCACCACGCAGTATCGATTGATTGCACCATGATTATCCTCCTCTGTCTCTTCTGTTCTGCCGCCACGTGCGTACCCATGGCTCCGGCTCCGGCCCAAGCCTCCGTTTCGCTCAATCAAAAGTCTGACATTTGTCTTGAGTTATGAATTTGGAACATCTTCAACGTACACATGAGTGATCCGGCTGCTAATCCATCCTCTTCGTGCAATCTTATTCCTTCCAGAACATTTCGCCGGGCGTGCATCTCGTCTCAAACTCTGTTGCGTCTATACGTACGTACCCACATCAGGTCCGGGTCCGCACAGCGCGCGGCTCGGCACGAGAGGCGGATCGGGTAATCACGACCACAGATATGATGGCAGTGAAAACTAAGAGTATATGTACTCAAAGCGTGCTTGTGGTCTGGGTTCTGAACGCCGAGCGAGCGAGGTTCATGGCGGGCAGCGGAAGGGAACCAATGCAACGTGGGCCCCCCGGCAGGCTGCGTTTTCGTCGTCGTAACGTAACGTAACTGCCAGGGCACAGGTAGTAGCGCGCACTGTAAAGGACCAAGAGGAGTCGATCGGACATTGTCACATGCATGCATGTATGGTTAGTTGAGCGTGTTCTGCGGCGTTCCGTAGCGGTAGCGACAAGGCGCGTACGGTTGCCCCGATGTGCAGTTAGTTTGTACTGTACTCGAGGTGAGAGTAGTCGATCGGCGTATCATAATTAGATAGATGACGTTTTAGACAATTAAACATTGGGAATATAAATCATCAATAACTTCTAATTTGTTGAGATTTTTTAAATATGAAAGTTATAGGAATAGATTTGTCTTGAAAAATACTTTCATAAAAGTATACATATATCATTATTCTATAAATATTTTATAAAAACAAGAGGTCAAAGTTGTGTTTGGGAGACCGTATCGCTGTCAAAACGTCATCTAATTAGGATACAGAGGGAGTATAGTAGTAAAAAGTTTGATATAACACGTCCTAACGACACCATATAAAGAGTTATGACATGGCTCAGACCCACGCTGGTTCAGGCCCTGTTTAGTTCCCTATAGAATCCAAAATGTTTTGGGTTATGACTCTTCATTTTGCAAAATAAAACCTAAACATCATCCAAAATATTTGGCAAAAAGTGATTCATTTCTCATTTAGAATTTTGGACTCAAGAGGCCAAAATAAGGGAATCATTGTATTGATTTGTGTATCATCCTCGCAGTCCTCATCATTGAAAGTTAAATTTTGGTTGGAACTAAACACCCCACCAAAATATTTTGCATTCTGGATTTTGGAATCCAAAATAGTTGGGATTTTGGATTTTTCATTTTGGTTAATGTTTTGGAAAAAGAGCATTGTAACACTTTCGTTTGTATGTGGTAATTATTGTCCAATCAGTCACAAAAGATTCGTCTCGCAAATTACAGATAAAATGTGTACTTAGTTAATGTTGGGACAGAGATCGTGAAGGTCCCCTGTCGGGCCGAAACCAAGCAAGGCGAAGGCCCTTCCTCGCCATAGATACGTTTTTCAGAAGGACGAGCTGCCTCTCAGAACCAAGCGCGCGGGTGTAATCACGGTGAAGGTCGACAACCTCTCACCCGGCAGCGCGCCCCGGACAGGAAGCGAAGGCCGCCAAATGTCCCCAGACATCAGGATAACCCCAAAAGGCATGTCACTTTTGTGTGCAGGTACAGTCAGGGCGAAGGTCCCGAAGCGAACAGTCAAGACCTTCGCTCAACCACAGATCCAAGGCGGAGGCGAGGCGGAGGTCTTCGACGCAAAGGTCCTGGGAGGTGAATGCCCGAGACCTTCGTTTCACCCGCGGATTCAAGACGAAGGCACGTTAGGGGTTCTCGGAGCGAAGGCCCTCAAAGAGCATTCGGAGTGGAGGAGCCATCGCCATACGATCCAGGGGCTGAGGAGCGCTCCGAGGAGGGCGACCGGGATGACCTGCTGGGCTTGGAAGATTGGGCCTCCACCAATTCCCTCTTCGGCTCAGTAATCCCCATCGGATACGGTGTCCCCAATAGGCCCCTCCGGAGGATCCAGAGAGACCGTCAGAATATTCCGGAGTAGGTAGAAGGATATTTATGTAACGGTGATTATGACCTGAACAGTGTACTATAAAAGGGGTCACCACCCTATATAATAAAGAGAGACAACAACCCTAAATTGTAGGGTTTCCAGTTTCACTACTGTTTACCGCCGCCGTACTCGGAGGGACCTTCGGCTCCGCGAAGGCCCCTTTCCCAGGCTCGGACGTTTGCATCATCAGGTGAGGGCCGTCGACATCCGCAAAGGCCCTTACGCATCGCACTTTGGAGACGATCGAACAGGGTCCTTAGGCGTCAGCGAAGGTCCTGCTCCTTCAATCTCTCGGATCTTGTTCGAAGAGGGCACTCCTCTAACAGTTAATACTCCATGCATGCGTCTGAAGATTCGATGTGACAAGGAATTTTGTAAAGTATTGGAATTTTGAGGTGAAAAGTGACCGGCAGTAACGATCGAGGTTCCTCCATTCCACAGGCAGTGTGGACCCGATCGAGCACGACGCCATACCATCTTAAGCTTACTTTGATAATATAGAATGATGCTGACACTATTTAATTATTGTTACCCTCCGTTCAGGCTTGGACCCGCCAGCAACTACTCGTACCCAGCGGCAGGCAGGCAACAGGAAGGCACGGACGGACGGGTGTTGGCCAGGACGCCCGGCGCCCGTGCACGATCCGGCTCCACCGTCGTCGTCACATCACTCAGGAGCACACACGGACGGGCGGGCGGGTGTGGCCATGTGCCCCATTAATTTCGCGGGTGTGGCCGCATGCAGAACTAACGCGCGTACGGCGTCGGTACACCTCGCGCTCTCGGCCATGCGCACCGAACCCAACTTGGTTCCGATCCGTCCGGGTGGCCGATTGGGCGCTCGCCACGCCGTCCGTCCGTCTTGCCCATGCCCAGCAGGCCATCAACACCCTGACCCCGGCCGGCCGGACGCCGCACGGCACCAATGACCAATCTTTTGTCACGGATCAACCCTCATTGGTTTGGCATGACACGACGTGTACGAACGTGCGCCCGCCCGGCCGTACTGGAGGAGATCCGCGGCGGAATTTTTTTTTCCTTGGAAGCTTGCTTATATTAAGCCCAACATGCATGTCATATAATGGAGCTCCTGGCCTCCTGCTAAATACGAACCTAATAATAATAATACTAATAACTAGTAATTAATAATGCATACACGCGCACGACTGCCTTGTTGGTGCTGCCCGGTACACTCCCCGCGTTTACTACGTACGTACGTGGTCCTCCTCCGTCCTAAACCTTACTGACCTATTAGGAGTACTCATCTAGTAGTAGTACTTACTAGTATACGCTACCTGTACGTACGTACGCATGTACGTCGTCTACTCATTTAACCACTTAGCTTGCTGCTTCATGTACGTACGTGACGGGGACGGTGACGCGCTACTCGCAGCTAGCTAGAATACACAGCGCACATTTCTTGCCGGCATTACTCCTACTACGTACTACTGCTACTGTAGTAGTACGTCGGCTCCTTGGTCATCAGTTGGTCGTCGTGTCGACTGTTGCCCAGCGCTAGCTAGCTGCATGCAGGCTTCAAGTGGACAACAGTGAAACAAGTCTCTAGTCGCCGCACCGCACAGAACAGCGACGACGACGTACAGCACAGCGTTATTTACGGGCCGGCGGGCGGGCATCAATAATTCCGCACAGGCGGCGTTTGCAGGCGCGCACTGTACGGAGCTGCCAATGGTGAGCATGTACAGTAGTACATGTACGTGGCGCGCCGCCTCGGTCAGCTCAGTGCTGTAGGTTCAAGGGCTAGCTAGCTACACCCGCGCGCCGCGACGAATTGAATGAGGTATTAACCTGCACCAAAGCGTCCGTCCGTCTACTTTCTGTCCAAACTGGATGATGCATCATCGATCCAGGGGCTATTTAATTTGTTCAATTCCACTACAGGTGCAAACAGACGCGCCGCCGCCAGAGGAAGTGCCGGGGCCGGACCCTTCTTCCACGACCAGCACGTATAGCAGTTTGTCTCTGCGCGCTAGCTGCTGCATCATCCACTCCAGCTCCAGCTGCGTACGTACAGCCAGAGCCAAGAGCCAAGAGCCAGATGCCTCGGATGCCCTTCCAATGCACAACCTCTCCTGTCGATCTGTCGCCCTGTGTTCCGGCCCCCACGCCATCTACGGCACGTGCAGACAACGGGCACGAGAGCCGGACAACCGGACAAGGCAACGACTGCCGCGCCTGCAGACCAAACAAGACGACGACGACGACGGTCCCCGGGCCCGGGCCGGCAGCTGTTCCGTGCCCACGGCGTACGACAGGGGGGCGGGCGGCCCTGCAGCGGCACGTTGCGACAATTCTGCTTGCCGCCATCTACTGTGTGATCTCAACCATGCATGCCCCCATGCCCCATGTCCTGTGCCCGTGTTCGTGTCTCAAAAACTTTTTTTGTGACCGTACATCTGTTTGCTTGTTTTTTCTTTCCTCTGGGAAAAAGGTAGACAACAGCAAAGGACACGTCGAGAAGAGAGATGAATGAAAAGAAATTCTAGTTGTATAAAGCCCGGTCTAGTGTGGGTAAAATCTGTCGAAACATAACCGTACACCAGCAAAGTACGTTTTCATTCTGAATGAAAAAAAAGAAAGCCTCTGCACTCTGCTCAAACAGTTGTGAGAAATTCAGACTCTCTGTACTGCACACAGGAACACCGTGCCACCATTTCTTGTACAGTAGGTACGTACTACAATAGATACCTCTGTTGCCGTACTGATATTGGCTTGATGCTCCATTGCTCCGCGTCACCCCCGCACGGCGACTCGGGTGGCCCAAACCCTAACCCCGCCACCAGCTCGTTTCCATCCCATCCGCCTCGCCGTCGCCGGAGGGGGCTCCCGTGAGGCCCGCGCGCCCCCCTAGGATGGTGGCGGCAAGGCCTCACGCCTAGCTGTGCGAGATCCTGGTGCGGGCCGGCGCTCGGCAGTGATGGCGGCTGTGGTGGCGGCGCGCCGATGTGGCAGAGGCGGTGTGCGGAGGCGCGGCGGAGGAGGAGTTGGTTGCGTGCCCGGCCCTCTCCTTCCTCTTCCCACTTCCTGGTTGTCGATCCTTGGCAGTGATGGCGTTTCGGCGTGGTGGCGGCGCGCCGGTGATGGAAGGTGTGAAGGTCGGCGGCGAATCCGTGCCCTGTATGGCCGGATCTGGCCCCTCCCTCCCCTGATCTGATTCCCTAGCGGTGTGTTCTTCGTCAACGGCGGTGAAGGGGCCCCGGGCCTCGGGCACGGTCGTCTGAGAAGCTGATGGTGACCTTCCGGTAAAGGCGGCCTTCCGAGTTGGTAGGGCGCAGAGTCGACAGTGGTGGCGGCGGTTTGGGTGAAAACCTTGCCTAGCGTGTTACGCCGGGCCGGCGGCGGTGGTACTGACTGTGCCGCGCACCTTGTTGAAGGTGTCACTGAAGCTGTTGGTCAATCTGTCCACTGTTGCGTCCGTGGCCGTTCAATAACTAGGTGAAAACCTAGCCTGGTTTCTTCGGACCGGCGGCTGTGGCGCAGGCGCGTCGTTGAAGTTTTTGTTCGCCAAGGCCGGGCTTCTCCCGCGTGATCACCGTGCTCACTGTGCAGCTCAAGGCGGACGTGGTATTCGATGGCGTAACAACTCGACGTTTAGTGGGCATCTGCACCAAGTACTTCATGCTGTTGTCGAGGAAGAAGCATCCCGTCTTCAATGGTGGTCGGTGTCCAATGTTTTCAGTACCTTTATTAGGTCTGACAAACGTGATTGACGGCTTCGTCTTGACGTTGGTGATCCTATCCTAGTGGAATTGACACCATAGTGCAAGTCATAGGTATTAGTATTGATCTCTCTCACCTAATGGGCCCAACGGTCCATTAGGACCTTGATCCGCTCCTGATTGGGGAGCCCAACCCAACTAAGGGTTGGAGGGCCCGTGTCACACTATGCCTATATAAGGGAAGGTGGGGGCTACCGGCACAAGTCATGAGGTTCACTATCTAAGCCGCCAATGCCCCTACTTGTCCATTCCCTAGACCGGTCTAGAGGGTGGCACAACAAGTGTGGGGAAGCACCTTCGCCGCCGCCACTGCGTCTGCACCGACCTTCTTCACCGACCGTCGCTGCCCATGCGCAGACTCCATCGACGAAGCAGTGCCGGTCGGGAGTTCATCCAGGTTATCCTAACCCTAACCTCCTCTTCCTCCCTGTCCTTCTCAGATCCGTGCCAACACCATTCATTCTAAGTAATCTACCCGACTAATCTACTGTTAGTAGATCCGCTAAGTCTATCAATGGTATCAGAGAAACCAGCACTAACAGAAGTTAGATCTGGGCTCTTCAGCACTAAGACCTAGCCGCCGAGAGACATGCCTTGAGCATCGTCCCAGGATATACCCCTCAGATTCGAACCCTAACCCTATACCCGCAATCAGATCTAAGAACTCCCTACCCGCGAACTCAGATTAGACGGATGCAAATTCATAAGAAGCAAACACCGGGATCCAGGGGAGGAACACCTCTACCTGTACTCACCGGCTTAGATCCACCGCCGGGGCCGTGACCTCACGGGCTTTCGGCCTCAGATCCGTCGCCCGCCGGTGCGCGGGGGCTGGTCTGGCACCGCGACCGGCCTGAGCGCCGCCGCAGCTGAGCCGTGACCATGGTGCTTTCAAATCCGCCGTCGGCATTAGTCCTCAGCGCGGCGGGTGACTCGGCACCGCATGAAGCCGCTCGACGGCGGCGTGCTCAGCCCTGGGCGAGCACGCACGCCGGCGAGTGGGCTCACGGCGGCGCCTCCATCCGCGTCGGCTTGCTTTGTCCGCCGGTCGCCATCGCGTCGCCTTAGCCGCTCGCAATCTCTTCTCCTTAGCCGCTCGCCGCCGCGTCGCCTTGACTGGCCTCCGTCGTTCTGTGGCACAAGAGAGAGAAGGGAGGGAGTCAGAATGAGGATTAGGGTTAGGGATCAGATCGGTCGCCGGTTTTGTTCACGCTACATGCGCGGTCAGCCATCCGATCTTGATCGGTGGATCAGATCAGCAGAGAGGCTATGGGCCATCGTGGCCCAGGCGGGGAGCGCGCGCAGCCATGGGCCGCATTAGACGCTGGGCTCAATGGTTTGCGCGCGGCCCGCTTAAGTGCATAGTGTTCTTTTTCAATTTTATTTTTCCAGAAAATTAAGCAATAAGTATTCGATTAGTTTAGAATTCAAATCAGACCTCTGTCAAAATTTTGATCCAACGCGATAAATTTTTTCAGAGAAAATATTAGAAATATTTCTGGAAAACATTATTAGATTATTTTAGTCACGTTTTTCCGCTACTAAGTATATATTTTGTTCTCATATTAAATTCAAACCAACGGGCGAAATTAATTTTTGAGCAATTTTAAGTTTAGAATTCTTTATAATATTGTTATTTTCTAACCAACGTTGCTAATATCAATATTATAATTATTTTAGTACATAAGTTAATCTGCAATCAGTTTTACAGTTAGTTCTCTGCTAAATTTTGAACCATCGGGATAAAATTTTCAGAGATAGAGATTAGAAATGCCTCTGAGAATTAGTATGAGCTTATTTAATCATGTTTTCGCTGCTAAGATATTAGTTGTCTATTCAATTAAATTCGAACCAACGTGAGAATTTAGTTAGAAGAGCAATTATTAAGTTTTAGAAAAATTTATAATATTTGTATTCTCTAACCAACGTTGATGATATAAATATTATAAATGTTTAGTCTATAAGTTTATATGCATTATTTCTATTTTCTACCCAATGGTGATGTAGAATTAATGTAGAAGAGATTATTTGCTAAAGAATTAACTTTCTTAGATAAGTCTAAATGCTTTATTTCTATATTTTTTTACCCAACGGTGATATAGAATTAATGCAGAATAGATAATTTACTAAGGAATTATGTACTAAGAAATACACTGGTGTTAGAGAGCACATACTGAGCATGACAAATTTGACAGTTAAGCTTTCATCAATGCATATGGTCCTTCAAGGATCATTTGTCATTTAAGTGATTTTAGCTTCTCTGTCAAATGAGTTTAAGTTTCTTTGTAATCATCATGATGACTAGTGAAAATACTAAGAAAAGCTCATTTTACCATGTGTGTGCAGGAGGAGGAGAGACTTAAGAATAATATAAGAATGCCAAACCACCGAAGTGGGATGACAACTCCTCTTCTAGTACTCAGACTGATAACTATAACAAACCTCAGGGAGGCACTAAGAAATTGACAAAGAATGAGATTCCATACGATTACAATGGAACCATTGCAGAGTTACCTTAGAATTATTAAGTGGTTTTTGTACTTAGGATATCTAATGTACTCCATATTCTCCTTTTGCATAGATATTTAGTAAGACTTTCTCAATTAGATGATGATGAATTGAATTGCTATTTTGGAGATAGCAAATGTAAGATATTATTTTATAATAAGTATGTTGGTCTTGTCTTCAAGCAAGACAACCTTTTATCTATTATCAGTTTTGAGAATATGAATGTTGTATCCAATGAGAATGCGAAAGATTCCTCGTCTATGAATGTAAGCGTAAAAATGTTCAGTTTGACTCTTTGAAATTGTGGTTTCGCAGATTATACCACATTTCGAGGGGAAGAATAGATTAGTCAAGCACATTAAGGTATTACCCTTAGAATTCTCAGAATTAGATCAATGTGTTGATCAAAGTACATTAAGGTATTACTCTTAGAATTCTCAGAATTAGATCAATGTGTTGATCAAAGTACATTAAGACATTACCCTTAGAACTCTTAGAACTCTCAGAATTAGATCAATGTGTTGATTAAAGCACATTAAGACATGTAAGACAAATAGAAATTTAAGAAGAGTTTAAGATAGTAAGATCAGACCCTGGTGGGGAATACTATGGGCGACATACCCCGTATGGCCAATTTTCTCTGACTTTTTGCTACGTTCCTTCAAGGAAATGGCATATTTGCCCATTATTCCATGTCAGGTGAGTCTCAGCTTAATGGAGTGGCTGAAAGAAGAAACCGTACCCTAACGGATATGGTAAGAAGTGTGATTAACTACTCTACTTTACCGATAAGTTTATGTTGAAGCACTCCTTTATTTTCTGGGGATTGAGATTCACCGTGATAGAAATAGAGGGGTTTTAGGACTGTCACAGAAAGCATACATAGATAAGATTCTTAAGAAATATAGTATGCATAAGTGCAGTTCATCACCTGCACCCATTTTTAAGGGCGATAAGTATAGGGAACATCAGTGTCCCAATAATCAGATCGAGCTCGAGCAAATGAGATCAGTATCTTAGGCTTCAGCTGTCAGAAGCTTGTAATATGCTCAAATTTGTACTCGCCCTGACATAGTTATGTTATCGGGTTACTTGGCAGATATTAAAAGAATCTAGATGTAGAACGCTGGAAGTTAGTTAAGATAGTTCAGCATCTTTTGCAGGGCACAAAAGGCTTCATGCTAAGTTATAATAAGACTGACTTAGATTATGCGGGGGTGAAAACTAAGTTATAATAAGTTATTTCTATCCACATCAGGTTAGATATTCACCCCGCAGGTGGAGCTATATCGTGGAAAAGCTCAAAACAAACTCTCATCACGTCATCGACGTACGTTGAGTTTGTAGCATATCATGAGGTGAACTAGTTTAAGAAGTTCTTACCGGGTTAAAAGTGGTAGACAACATTGAGAAAAACCACTTAAGTCATACTACAATAATATGCTCACAACAAGGTCAAGTGGTGCTGCCAAACACATTGACACTAAGTACTATGTTGTGAGGAACAAAAGTTTGGGATGGTGTCATAAGTCTTGAGCATATAAGTACAAGATATCATATTAGCGGATCCGCTCATCAAAAGGCTTACCACCCAACGTGTTTAGAAAACACGTAGCTAGCATGGGTTAAAGGAAAGCCTATGATTCCTGAACACTTAGGCCCTTAGTTAGAACTCTATTTAGAGAGATGTAATGTAGCTGTCAAGTCCAACGGAAATTTTCTTTTGTGACGATGAGACATGCTCTACGCTTTTCTCTATAATGAGGTGGAGTAAAATAGTTAAGTTTTAAGTTAAGAATAAGATAAGGTTAAGGTAAGATATTAGAAGAGATCAAGGGAGAAAATGTTAGTATTGATCTCTCTCACCTAATGGGTCCAACGGTCCATTAGGACCTTGATCCGCTCCTGATTGGGGAGCCCAACCCAACTAAGGGTTGGAGGGCCCCTCTCACACTATGCCTATATAAGGGAAGGTGGGGGCTACCGGCACAAGTCACGAGGTTCACTATCTAAGCCGTCGACGCCCCTACCTGTCCATTCCCTAGACCGATCTAGAGGGTGGCACAGCAAGTGTCGGGAAGCACCTCCGCCGCCGCCACTGCGTCTGCACCGACCTTCTTCACCGACTGTCGCTGCCCGGGCGCAGACTCCATCGATGAAGCAGTGTCGGTCGGGAGTTCATCCAGGTTATCCTAACCCTAACCTCCTCTTCCTCCATGTCCTTCTCAGATCCGTACCAACACCATTCATCCTAAGTAATCTACCCGACTAATCTACTGTTAGTAGATCCGCTAAGTCTATCAATAGGTCGTGTAGGACTATTTAAGCCCCTTGTTGGGATGTATTTTCTTCCGTCATTTTTTTTCGTTTTATTTATGATGTCGTAATAATTTGGCTTGATTCTATCCACGGTAGATGAAGCCGGATTTTCTATCCTTTATCTTAAAAAACCGTACGTACTACTAGGAGTATTTATATTTTCGAGGCGGCGAAATTGCATGCCTTGTGATGAGGCTTAATGTGACGACCTGCCCGCCTGCGGTATTGTTGGATGGATTATTATCACCTGCGGTGGGCTGGTCCATCTCTTGACGACTGTAGAATGGCCCAGTATACACACACTGCCCGCTTACCACTCGAGGGCTGCAAATTGAAGGCCTGTTACCCAAGGCCCACGTAGACCTGTGTTTTCGCCTCAACTTTGTTGATCTCGTTCCACGGCCTCTGGGAAAAGAATGGACATAGGGCCGTGTGGCATCGTGGAGCCGTGCCTCCACGCGCAGACTTTGGCAGCTGCCAACCTTAGCACCCGGCAGGAACACGGCTCGAAAATGATTTTGAAGTCTCGTTTAAACAAAAACAATAGTTTTATAAGTGTAAAAAAACCCTTCTTAAATGCCGATTCACGTTGTTTGTCTGGAATGGATCGGAACAGGGGTGCTACGTACCGCTAAGCAGCGACGCATCCGGGCGTGCACCTGGCGCGGGTCGACCCAAAGGCTGTTGCTCCGTGCCGCGTGCGCCGTGCGCCGTGCGCGAGAGATGCGACGGGTTGGTCGGCAAAACCCGTGTGGTGCGGCGACAAATCAGAAGCGCTGCCTTGACCACGCATACACGGCCGTCATCTCCTGCGTGGCTGTGCTTCGGGTTTCCCAAGCCGGGCTTACGTGGTGGCTCGAACGGCACGCCGTTCTTGAGCTAGTCAGGCGGGTCGGGCGTGTTCCCGAAGAGGGACTCTAAAGACACTTTGTAAAATTAGATTGATTTAACTATTATGTAAAATAAAAAGACCATTTTAAATATACAATTTTACAATAGCCTAAAATGTCTAAAAATTCTCAAAGTGAGGTAGAGTTCTATTAATGTTTTTGTATTTAAAACTTAAAATAAACTTTTATGCGTGTGTACGGACGCGCAAGCGGGTATATGTTGTGTGCGTTTAAGTTATACACGATAAAAAAATAGCTCATACATTAAGGACATGTTTGGTTCCTAGCCATAGATTGTCAAAACTAACTTTAGACAAGTGTGGCAAAATTGTCAGCAACACAGCTGCTACACCAAGTGCAGGTGACGTCGTGGCGGCTGGGCCTCGACGCGGCACAAGACAGCGCCGACCCAGCGCGAGGGTCCAAGGCCCGGAGTGGCAAGGCGCGACAGCAAGGCAGACGGCAACGTGAGCGAGTGGTATATGTACACCACGGAAAGAAGGAGAGAGTCATCAATTATGAATCAACTTGTAATCACTCTCTGAACCGACCTCTGTTCTAATACTATTCCTCGTCTGAAACCCTCTCGTCCCCTTTCTATGCTTCTGCTTACATCTGGTATCAGAGACTTCGATTGTCTTCTTCCGCGTACTCTGTCTCATCAATCCATCGATCGATTCGCAACAGCCTCGGGTCGTTGAAGTCGGTTTGCACAGGCAAATCTCGATTTCCGTAATTACCAGGCACGCGATTGATTTGGGTTGGCTGCCGCGCGCTGGATCGCCCGCCGCCACCAATTCCGCCGCCGCTACCCCCCACATCACCACTTCACCAGATTCACGCGCCGTATCGGCGCCATGAATCCTAAGTCCAAGCTCATCCTCGACGAGATGAATCGGCTGTTCGCGGAGCAGAAGGACAGTTTCAATGCTCGCTTTACGGAGGCGGATCGCAAGCTCGACTCGCGCTTCGCCGATCACAGCGCCGCCTGGGAGAAGCGCTTCACCGAGCTCGAAGGTTCCTTCACCAAGCGCTTCGACGACTCGGATCTGGACTGGGAACGCCGCATCACTGACTCGGAGGTACGACAGTCCACGCTCATCATGGATTCGGACCAGTGACAGGCGGCCCAGATGTCCGTCGTCACCGCGGCGACTGGAGCGTTGGAAGAATGGCGCCAAGAGTCCGAAGGCGTCGTGGATGATCTCAAGTTGAAGATGACCAAGCTGACCAAGTATTGGGATCGCTCGGTCCTCGACAACCCATCGGCATCAGGGGCGCTGTTTCCTGGTCCCCCGCCGATCACGGAGTCAGCCGTCGCGCGCCCACCTGTCGGCTTCATGGCTGCTCGGCCCAGCGGGCACCGCGATGATTCGACTACACGGGCGAATGAAATTGGGATGAATTCCTTCCAATTTCATTCCCCGGCTAATGGTATGCTCTTTGATCCCCACTCGAGTGTTCCTACCTTTCATGGTCATGTGTATGATCAGTACTATCAAAACCCCTTACCTGACACCAATTCTCGTGATATTGGTCGCTTACCTAAGCTCAATTTTCCTACCTATGAGGGTGAGAACACTCGGCTTTGGATTTCCACTGTCGAGGATTACTTCGAGATGTATGATGTTCCCCCTACTCGTTGGTTTAAGGTGTCCCGCATGCATTTCAAAGGGCCGACCGCTCGCTGGATTGAGTCCCTTGATCAACCCAATCGTTTACCTTGGCCTGATTTCTGTGCTATGCTTCATGAGCGGTTTGGGCGTAATCAGCGCGACCGCCTCTCTCGCCGTGTTCATCCCACTGAAACTTGCAGTGCCATGTCGGTAGTACAGCCGGAGTGGTGTACTAAAATTACTCAAGGGTACCAATCTGATCCTCATGCTCTCAAGTTGATTTCTGCTCTGACAGCGCAACCTGATAGCCTGCCTCATTTTACCTTTAATGTTGGGTTGCTCAAGTATAAGAATCGCCTGTGGGTAGGAAACAACAGTGCGTTACAGTTAAAATTGATTCAGGCAATACACAGTTCGGCCGTAGGCGGTCATTCCGATGTTCCGGCCACTATCAAGCGTCTTCAAGGAATGTTTGCGTGGCCCGGCCTCCATCGCCATGTTCATCAATTTGTGAAAAGTTGTCCCACTTGTCAGCAAGCTAAACCGGAACGAGTGAAATATCCAGGCCTGTTACAGCCTTTGGCTACACCGTCATCTACTTGGCAGATCGTCTCCCTCGACTTTGTGGAAGGGTTACCTCTTTCTCATGGCTATAACTACATCTTGTTGGTAGTGGACCTCTTTTCCAAGTTCAGTCACTTCATTAGGCTCAAACATCCGTTCACCGCTCTATCTATTGCCAAGTTGTTCATGACCAATGTGTATCGTTTGCATGGTCTACCCACCGCATTGGTCTCTGACAGAGACAGGATTTTCACAAGTCAACTATGGCAGGAGCTCTTTCGCTTGGCAGGCGTCAATCTTCGCCTCAACTCGGCCTATCAACCCTAGTCGGACGGCCAGACGGAGCGCGTGAACCAGTGTATGGAAACATTCCTTCGTTGCTTCGCTAATGTTGCACCCACCAAATGGTTTGATTACCTACATCTCGCCGAGTTCTGGTACAACACCTCTTGGCACACGGCCCTGAATCAGTCACCCTTCTTCGTCCTGTATGGTTAGTCTCCTCGGCAACTTGGCCTTGACTCGTCATCCGCTTGTTCCGTGTCCTCTTTGTAAGAATGGTTGACACAGAAATCAGCTATGCAAGCGCTGATCCAACAACAACTTGCTCGTGCCAAGACCCGTATGAAGTTACAAGCTGACAAAAATTGAACTGAACACACTTTCACTATTGGAGCTTGGGTGTATCTCAAACTACAACCGTATGTTCAATCTTTAGTGGCTCCGCGTGCTAACCAGAAGCTGGCCTACCGCTTCTTTGGTCCGTTCCAGATCATTGAGAAGATCGGTTTGGTGGCCTACAAACTGCAATTACCCGACACCTCGGCCATTCATCTAGTGTTCCATGTCTCGCAATTGAAGGGTTCCATTCCAGTGACGCATGTTGCTTAGCCTTTACCTGCCACTATTGATGGGTTGCAGGTACCAGAACGCGTGTTACAGAAACGAGTAGCGACTTCAGGTGACACTGTTCGTCTTCAAGCTCTTGTCAAGTGGACAGGAATGGCGGACTCCATGGCTACCTGGGAAGACGTCGAAGGCCTTCGACAACGTTTCCCGCGCGCGCCAGCTTGGGGGCAAGCTGGTTCACAAGAAGGGGAGGATGTTAGCAACACAGCTGCTACACCAAGTGCAGGCGACGTCGTGGCGGCTGGGCCTCGACGCGGCACAAGACAGCGTCGGCCCAGCGCGAGGGTCCAAGGCCCGGAGTGGCAAGGCGCGACAGCAAGGCAGACGACAACGTGAGCGAGTGGTATATGTACACCACAGAGAGAAGGAGAGAGTTATCGATTATGAATCAACTTGTAATCACTCTGAACCGACCTCTGTTCTAATATTATTCCTCGTCTGAAACCCTCTCGTCCCCTTTCTATGCTTCTGCTTACAAAAGTGTGGCTAGCAAATTGGTTGCCACACTTTGCCATGTCTAAGAGAATCTTGTCACACTTTTATACTCTATGACATGTGGAGCCCAAAAGAATCTTGTCTAATCTTAGTTACCAACCAAACACTTGCCAACTTGATCAAACTTACCTAAAGTAAAGTGTGGCAAAGTGTGGCTAGCAACCAAACACCCCTAAACCACCGTATACGTGCTCTTGGAAATTTGCCAGGTGAGCATGAAGACAGTGGAGTTTCTGATGAGGAGAGTGTTCGAACGCCATAACAAGAGCGTGGAGTGATGCTGGCTGTCCGTAGAAACTACGTACATTTTTTTTTCATGACGACGTCGACGAAACAAGAAGGAAAAAACCTGGCGATCATCGAAGCCAGCTGCAACTGCAATGCCTATTTAAACTGCCGGGCGCACGTGCATGACGTGGGATTTTCTACTAAAGGAGCAGTATACAGAGCACGCACACTAGTATCATCCGATATGATCCTATCAGCAAAGGTGAAATGAGGACGAACAATCGGGGTGCATGTGCAAAGGGCATTACGAATTGTGTACGTGGCGGTAACTTGACATTTTTGGTTGGACTTGCAATAATATTTTGTGTTTGTTAGCCAGATCGACTGTCAGATCGAGTCTCAGGCAGGCAAACCAATTGTTGAATATTGATTGGAGAACAAGAGGTTACCTACGTACGCAATCCGGATTTCGAGCTAGCTTCGTTTTATTTTTTTGATAAACTGCTAGCTTCGTTAACATGGCTAGAAGGTTTAGCTGTTGAAAGTGACTGTACGTACGTGTTAGGGTATACACTAGTATAGAAGGACATCACTGCCGGTTTAAAAACCTTCTTTACTGACAGTTTTTAACTGGTATAACTAACTCAGAAGTGATTATGTTAAACCGGCAATGATGTTTGTCCAGAAATCACGTTTTTAAAATAGAAAAAATAAATAAATTGTGGGATGATCCCACTAGTAATCCGTCCGCCCGTCGCAAGTTAAGTCGCGCATTTTTTCACGTAAAATCACGAACTGTGCTCCGGCGGGAGATTCGAACCCAAGACCTCACCCTCGCACGATCTCTCCTCTACCACTCCACTCATAAGTCACTTGTCTAAATTCTGTTTTAGTTCATCACATTTTATACTAAATCGAGTGTAAATTGATTGTTTGAGTCACTAAATAAATTCAAATGAAAAAGTTGTAAACTATAGAGTTTCGTAACTTTTTGAGATCTACAACTTTTATTTAGCAAATTTTTCCATCCGAGGTCGTTTATAAAAATTTGAATTTCAAATTTGAACGTAGTTTTTGATGACAAGATGATTTCAAATGAAAAAGTTGTAAACTACAAAGTTTCATAACGTTTTGAGATCTATACATCACATGCGGTTTAAGTCACAAACCGACAGTAATGATGAGCTTCACTGTCAGTTCAAACCCAGCTCCAATTATTTAGGGTCTATCAGACATAGAACCGAGCCGGCCCAATATAAACTGGCCGGTAGAATCTGTAGTAGTGATATCTCTCTCTTCAACGTAAGAAGCGCAATTCACGTCGCCGATTGCCTGGAAACAAGCCTCGATCAATTAAAGACAGCTAACGTGGCAAACGATTTTTGCCAACCTTTCTTTTAGAGCTCATTACGCACGTTGCCTCCTGCTGCATGCTTGCAGAAAACACCTACGGCTGGACGATGATTCCTGCGTGATTTGCTCGATCGCGAGACTGCGAGCTAGACCATGAGAGAGTGACCCCTCCGCTGACAGAATTAAACTTGCTCACGTCGTCAACAAAGGATTTCGTCTAAATCAAATTATTACCAGAAGTTCACACATCCAAATACGGTTTGTCCACATAGAATTTCCGCTACCACGCCACCTCACGAATGATGTACAGTAGGACATAACATTGTGGAGAATGACAGGCGCGCGCGGTTGCCTTTTGGTCTAGGTCGCACTCAGGTTGTTTGAGTTTGGCACGTGCACTTCAGTGTTTTTTTTTGTTATACTCCATCCATCTTAAATTATAAAATTTTAGAGCTCAATTTTGATCAAACTTATATAATAATATAATAATATTTATGATATGAATTAAGTAACATTAGATTTTTCATAAATTATATTTTTCATGGTATGTATATATATGATATAATAAAATCTTTATAATTTTCTCTATAAATTTAGTAAAAATTGAGATGCATTGACTCTTTAAGTTTTTTATTAGGTGTATTTCGTTATTCAAGCCATGACGATCCAATAAGCATCGCGGGTTAAGTCGGGTCGGGCCTCTATTGCTCTATCTATTAGATCACTCTCTGTCGCTCTCCTCATCCTAACACGCCGACCTCCGGTGCCACTAGCCCACGACTGCTAACTTGACGATCAGCACCTCGACCGACTAGGGCCTCCACCATTGTCATCAGAACATTCCCATGGTCTTGGTCGCTATTGCAGGTGTGACAACCATAGAGACAAAATTACGACCGAGCCAATAACCCAAAACAATTTTAAATGTCACGGGCGACATATGTGGCTACAATCAAAATAATAAATCCGGAGGAGACCTGCCAAATGCCAAACAAGCCCTCTGTAGTTTCTTGGAGTTTGGAGCTAGCAAACGGAGGTTCTACCTTTGGAACACAGTGAGCAATTCCAAACGACTTGAAATAGCATATCTATAATCCAGTGCAGTTGGATCATTTGTTGCTTTGAGATGAGACCAGTACAAGGCAGTAACCGGCAGATTTAATTTAATGTACTGTGTACAATTACAATGACACTGGTGAGCACTACTCGCTCAACTTTTCACTCTACTAGCACTACTACTATTTGTAGTCTCTTTGGAGCAAACGATTGAAAACCACATAAATCGAAAGAAAAAAAAAACATAGGGCAGCAGGACTCAATCAATCCTCGTCGAGTCCAGGGATCTTAGCAAGTCTGACGACGCACTCCTCCACGGCCTCACACGAGCTCTTGCAAGAAAGCCCGAGCCCAAGCCCAGCCCAGCCAAGCAGCTTCTGGGCCCCACTGTAGCCTTTCCCTCTCCCGCCGTTGGCGCCGTCCTCCGTGCAGGCCAGGTAGGCTGCGAGGAACGGATCCTCCGCCGGCCTGACGCCACGGCGGCTCCTCGGATTTCTCCTCCTCCTCGGCGTCGACGCGGCCGGCCCTCCTGGAGGTGGCGGCACGCGCAGGCGGTCTCGGTGTGCCGTCGTCGTCACAGCAGCAGTAGGCGCCTGCTTCTTATTAGCGCTCGCCGGCGTCCTCCTGCTGCTGACTGCAGCCGCCGCGCGCGGCGCACCGCCAGCGGCGGCGGGCTTGGTGGTGGTCTCCGAGTGGCTCTGTTTGGATACCCCGGGCTCATGTTCCCATGAGAAGGCCACCGTGCTGCTGCTGCTGCTGGACTTGGACGCCGCCACAGCTTCTGTCTTCATGCCGTCGATCGACGACGTCGTCGTCTGGAAACTCCTGGAGCTCTGCTCGATCGATCACACGCGAGCGATCAGTAAGATCGACCAGGTGACCAGCAGCGGAGCAGAGTGAAGAGCAGGCGCCAAATGGATGAGGCAGCAGAGGAAACGAAGGAGACCAGGAGAGCAGCAGAAGCTGGCTGTAGCGACGCGACAGGGGGAAACTTATGTACGCGACCTGCGGCAGCCGTGAGCGAGAGATGCGACGGGGTTCTTGGAGCTTTATAGCAGCAGCAGCGGAAGGCTGGCAGGGCTTGATCTGGCGATGGCGACGGGGGGGGGGGGGGGGGGGGGGGGGGGGGGGGGGGGGGTGCAGAAATCAGAAGCGCCCGTCGTTTCATGCAAGCGTTGTTGCGTCGGTTTTCTTTTTGCTGATGAATCTGGCCGGGACGGGGCATGGTGGCTCCAACTGAACAGACACACGAATGGCTTTTGAGCTCAGTGGCTAACAGACTGCACCGATCCGCAGCCGGCAGGCATGCTTGCCGCGTCCGATCATCTAACGGCTGCCGGTATGACGACGCACCACTGCTGTTGGATCTCTCTTTTGGGTCAGTATCAGTTTGGTACCCGTACGCGTAGTATCAGTTTGGTATATGTACGCGTACGGTGGTATATATCTGCATGTTTGTGTATATATATATATATATATATATATATTTTATATATATATATATATATATATATATATCCAGGCACAAAATAGTTACAGTGCAGTGCTTATCTTATTAGCATATATATCTAACTATATTGGACTTGTCATTTGTGTTCTTATAAAATACTTATATACCCACTGCACGTCAACGTGTGCCGGACCAGCTCTACGGCGGACCATTATATTGTTCTTGTCCGTCCGCCAGAGAATGAATAAGAATAATGGTTATGACCTGAACGCTAGGTTACAACGCTAGAGTCAAAACGCAAGGGCCGTGACTTCCATGCGTACTGGAATTATTCGGCAGCTCATCGAGTATTATGGACACAAATTGGGGGTTCTTCCAGTGTTGGAATGTCATCAGCGCCTGCTACCGGTGGTCTGCGGTCTGCGCACATGTGACTGATGTGAGATGATGTGAGATGCTAGTATCCTATGATTCCTATATCCAACCCAAAGCTCGATCTCTCCCAAGTAACCACGCAACCAGAGGTTGGGATGTGAAACCTAATACTTCCTTCGATCCTAAATTATAAGTTTCACAACTCATCTTATTACAAAAATTATGAAAAAGTCGAATTTAAGTCATTCTTTCAAAACTTTTATTAATAAAAGCAGCTCATGACAAAAGAAATAATATTTTGCATAATTTTTTAAATAAGACAAATGATCAAACTTAAGGTATCAAACATCTTATAATTTAAGACGTAGGAAGTACGTCCTATAACTAGACTATACTATTATTTGGACCCAAGTTGTTCTAACCCAAATGAACACGTGACACGGGTCGTGGGTCTATGTCCGATACATGGAGGATGTGAGAGTAGTTTTAGAATAAAAAAACGGATTGGAAGAAACCCTTCGCTCTCTTAATGCTAGGTAGAGATATACTTTATGTAATATTTCTAATTTTGTACAAAGATTAAATGTTGTATTTATTTCGATTAATCTATTTTATTATAACAGATTTAAGTGCAACTATTGGTATTATTCAACACCCTTAATATTAAATAGTATTTTATCACAATTGAAACATTTAAAATGTTATTTTTATATCAATTTATTGTATGGTGCCGTAGGATCGCATGGAGCCTTCGATCGTCGCATAGGATCAATATAGAAGATATATTGTACGATATGATTGGTATCATTTTCTCTTTAGATCGAGTTAATTAGGTTTAGGGTTTTCCATGGCCACCATGTAAAAGGGTCTCTAGTATGTCAACAAAATAACGTGTAGTGGAAGACGGGTTGTGCAAGTGAACGAGAGGTGCGTCGAGGTCCAAAGGAACATTTAGTGGCAGAAGGATGACACAACGTTTAAAATTGACCGAGAGCCAAAATGAAAGAAAATGGTGTTTAGTGGGAGTGAGAGTGCAAGGGTATCGTTGGAGTCGAGCAAGGCACGTGGGGCGATGTTATATGTCATTTGAGCAACTGATTCAATGCAATCATCAAAGGTTTTATCTTGGCCCAACAATTTCATTCCCATTCCATCCTAAAGCATTGCTGAGGCTTGGCCACTACCAGTCGCCTATACCACCGTTTTTTTTGCCCAGTCCTCCACAAACTTCTTCAATCCGTTGCCCTTAAACCATCCAATCACCGTTTCAAATTGTTGTTGTAATGCTAACCCGCTTACGGTAGGGTTGTTATAACAACAATGCCACCTTTGACATCCATTGATTGTCTAGGGTTTACTCATTAGAAAATAGTAAAAAGCGATTTTGCTAAAATCACAAAATGATAACATTTGTCTTACTACAAATAAAAACAATAGAAAATGATAGAATAATTATATCAGATCCTGCAAATCTTTTGTATAATGCTTTCAACCGTACATGTCTTCCACCTTCCTCGTGGTTGGTAGCGCCATATCACCCCTTCAACAATCGTCACAATTGCCGGCTACAACCACGATATTACCCTCCCCAAAGGTTCGGTGAACTCAATTCTCAATGGACGAGCCATGTCATCCATCAAATTAGTGTCTTGTTTGCTTGATTTATCAGTCCGTCTCATTAGTCATGGTACAATGTTTTTATCTCACAACAAAACAATGAAAAACAGTATCATCCGGCATATGAGCCGTATAATTGATCAGACGAACATATCGCAGATTTCTTTGACACTAGCTAGGCCACGACAATATTATTGTAAAGACGAGCCGAGGAGGATTGGAGGGCCCACCTATTAGTCACAGGCGATGGTCCAGTCAGACATGTGACAAGTGACATGTATGTGTATACCTCTTTCACATGTTATTTTTTTTGTCAACTCGGTTGGCAACATGAAATCCCATGGCTTAGAGGCTTGTGCTCTCTTTGCCCCACGACTGTCGACTCTGTAATTAACGAACAAATAATGTGATTTTGCTCGATGTGGTTTTTAGCACGTGTCCTACACGTGCAATATCCGGATTTGGTATTTAGCACATGTTAGTGCTATTGCTAGCATCCCACACGCGGCTGATGGGTGGTGAATGGTGATGTGTTAAAGCATGGAAGGAGAAGGGCATGCAGGTGGTTACCTCTTTGTTCCAAGTCCTCCTCTTGACACGTGTCCTCGTGTAACTATGTGGTTCGATAGGATGATTTTATTTTACTTATTTATGTTTTGCTATTTATATTACTGAGAGATCATATGTTTTCTGAACACTGGCAGTTTTTTTTTGGTTTTTTAGAGCAGAGAACATTGTCAGATCAGATGTTTTTTTAGTGGCATTGTCAGATCAGATAGTACTCCGTACCTATGGTCTCGGGCTTTGGGCTTTCCACACGAGACTGACTGAATCGTGCGTGGCTACCTTAAAGTGGCCTCGGGCCTCGTTGGGCCAAAATAAAAGCTGTCTTGGGCCACCAATTCAGTTACGAAGAGGACCCGTAAGACTAGCCATAGTGTGTGCATCGATACCTAAAACCAAAAATACAAACTCAGCATCGATGGAGACAAGAGGACCCACTAAATAGTAAAATAACAACAGCCGAAGGCAATAGTCATCTCTCAGGTACAACTTTCCTCTCTCCTGCCCATGCATGTTGCCGGACTCAGCACCGAAGCAGCAACATTCCTCGATGCAAACAAATTTTCTCTTGGCATCCCTACCTACAATGTGTAAATCGATGCTCCAACCTTCTCTCCACGTTGTGGGTAGTCTAAACAGACCAGAATGCATCAGAAACAATCTGAAGCTGAACGAGACCATATGATGATGATGTCACGATCCCGCTGCCGTCCTCCTCGCCTTGACAGGTGGTGGAACGGCCGCCCTGCCTATATAGGAGGGACAGGCAGGGGCAGGGCAGGAAGGAGTTTTATCGCGACGCGGACGGCCCCCGAATCCGCATACGATTTCGGTTGGGCGGTTGGCCACCTCCAAAATCCTCAGATCCCCTTGTTGTACTGCAGATCTCTCTCGATTCGCGTGAGAGGCGACCTCTCCTCCAGTTTCCGTTCCTGAAATTAATCTATAGTTTTGCCATTTGCGTTTCTCGAGGGTTTCGCCCTCATTTGGTTTTAATTTTTTTTAATTTAATGAAGGGAGCAGGGTTGGCAGCCTTCGTTTCCCTGACTGAGCTCTACTCTCGGCATTCTGGTCATTGTGAGTAGCCTGTGTTGTTCGGCTACGTTTTCGATCATGTTGGGGCTCCTCGCCACCTCCATTGATCAGTATGTAAAACTTTATGTTCCTCCGCTTCCTCTTAATGAAAAACGGGTTAATCCTGCTCGTGAAAAAAAAGAAGAGATCAGGGTCACATCCACAGGTTGCGGCTTCCGGATTCGATGGCCACGGCTCCAGTGCCCCCGGCGCTCCCAGATCGATTCGACGAGGTTTACATAGCCTTGGCCCGGTGAAAAGATGGGTTCTTGGGTTATATGCCCCTCGCACATGCATACGCGCTGAATTTCTCGCTTTTCCCAATCCTGTCGTGTTTCAATTTTTTTATCGCATATGAAACATTAAATATAAGAAAAAAGATAACTAATTGTACAATTTATCTTTAATTTATGAGACAAATCTTTTGAACCTACCAAATACAAACGAAACACTATCGTTTAAAATTTTGTAAATTTTTTGGATCTAAACAGCACAAAAAATCATCATACTCATTGAGGAATTTTAGCTCGTGGGCCTAGTGGTCCGTATGTTGAGCAGTTCAAATTCCAGATCTTATTGGGCCGCATGTGAGCACTCTAAATTCCAGATCAGAAAAGCCCAGAATAAATGAGTTAGGGTTCCTCGTTCCTTCCAGAATCTTGTCACTGGCACTCAACTACAAGAGCGACTGCACTCATTTGTGAATCCGGCGGCGCGAAAGCCTTCCTGCGAGCGCCGGCTCCTCTGAATCTGCACGCCGAAGACCGTCTCCTTCCGTCTCCCGCGTCGCGTGCCGCCGTTTCTGCAGGGACGCCATGTCCGCCGTGATGCGATTCCGCCGCCGATCATAACCCGGGGGAACCCAATCGCGGCGTCGGCGGCGGCTGATCCTTTCCGTTGCAGACAGCAGGTCCTAGTAGCGTCGACGTCCTGCCACTGTTAAGTTGCTCCGACTGCAATGTCCCAAGAAGGTGGTGATGGCGAGTTCCCCTCAACTAGTGCTATGGGAGCCACTCTCCTTTGGCGAGTTTCCTGCTGCGTTGATCTCCTCCGGTTAGTTTCCTGTGTTTGCGTGTTTGACATTCGGTTACTTCATCCTCAGCAGTTTTGACTACCAGGAAACTGAGTACTACAGTTAGGGTGACGAAGCTAGCACAAGTTAGAGGGGGTGCCTATCTCTTGTAGATTTAAAAAATTAATTTGTAATATGGCGAAAATATTGATTTTTCAAAATTATATGGGTGGATGGGCACCCACAAGCTACCATGTAGCTTCGCCGTGGAATAACCGTGACATGGTAGCCTTTTGTTTTCTTGGCCATTCCGCTACAAATTGTTGTTTAGACACTGAAAATTCTGGTTTAATCAATGACATGGTAGCTTGACGACTGCTCTGTGGCAGGGGCATTGGTGGCGCGACGGGAAACGGTGCTGAACCTTGCAATCGATGAAGTCAGGAGAAACTCGATAAAAATAACTAATGACGTCGCAATTTCAAAAAATGGGATTTTGGGTAGCTAGTTGTATTTGGTGGTCAATTTTTTTTTTTGAGAGTCGTTTTTTATCCAAGTTTTATGGATGCTCTTCGAGTTGCCCTTAATTCAAACCCAAAACACACGCATGTTGACCAAATCTCTCCCACCGCCCTCCTCTTTGCTCTCAGTTTTTCATCGCAGTCTTATCGATTTGGATAGATATTTGGCCTTTGCCCTCTCTAGTCTCTAGATTGCTGAGACCGAGAGTTTGCTCCTCCTGAGTCTGTCGTGTAATTGATGATTGATCACGCTTTGTTTTCTTCCTTGAATGTTTGCTCCATCTATTTATTAAGTAATGGGAGGCTGGTCATTTCCGAGGAGCTGTGGTTTCTAGATTCGATGGCCATGGCGTTCTTCCTCCAGCCGCTCCAGATCAATCCGGGGCACTAATAGCCGCAGCCTGAATAAATGATGGGCTTCTGGTTACGCATCCTCGCACATCAATTTGATTGCTGTAGCCATTTTTTTTCTCTCTTCAGTCAATGTTAGTTGGGACCTGGTGATGAGTAGATCTGCCTCTGCTGCTGCTGCTGCGTGGCAGTGATGACAAAAAGGATTTTTGGTTGATTATGATTCTTAATACAATTTAAGGATCAATTCGTGATGACCTTATTTGTGCGTGTCTGAGCCATTGCAATGCAGAGTCCATTTTTACCAACCTTTCTGCTGATCTTTTCATCCTCGATTTTTATTCCTGCTGGGTACTTCCTGGCAGAGGTGGTTTCGTGTCTGGTCCTTTCTGTTCTTGAAACTTTTGCACTACTAAGGATTTGACACTATTGTTGATTTCGGTCGTGGGGTGGTCAGAGTGCAAATATCCTTTTATCTGCAGATGACAGGATAAATGGCAAAGGTATACTCCCTCCGTCCCTAAATAACTGTCGTCGTTGGTGTTTGTGCCACAAATTTGACTTGATTTGTAGGAAATACGTGCAACATATGTATCTCCAAATAAATTTATTAAAAAGCTAGATTCAAAGATATTTCTAACGATACTAATTATATAGTATAAATATTAATATTTTTTAATATATATTTAGTTGAAGAAGTTTCTTGGGAACCGCAAACGACAGTTATTTAGGGACGGAGGGAGTAGATTTTAGTAGTGTCTTTGGCAAATCTGGCATGGCTGGGATGACAAAAACATACGTTTCTCGATCCTGATACTTGATTTTTTCAAGGACCAAACTTTGATGACCTTTGTGCGTGTCTGAGCCAGTGCAGATGAATATGTTTTCTTTATTTATTCTTACAAGATGGCCTTTTCGTGCATCTGGATTATTTAGGATGGCTGTGATGAACAAAATGTTCGTTTCTCGATGCTGAGACTTGATTTATTCAAGGACCATATTTTGATGAGCTCTATGCGTGTCTGAGCCAGCACCTTCATTCTGTGCTTGAAAACTATAAACCTTTTTTTTTGTTGCCCATGGTATTTTGAGTTCTCTTTGCCTTAAGTAAATGCTATTGGTGGCTTGTCTACTTGTGAAATTTGGAGAGTTTGCAGATTGGAACGGGTTGATCTGGTGCAAATCATGACACTGATTGTGTTGTGGTGATAGAGATACTAATCACTTATTTCTGGATGAGGTATCAGTATTACCTATCTTTATTCTTTGCACGAAAAGTATGACCTTTTTCTGTTGTCCCTGACTTATTTGCGTTTTGTTTAGCTCAGTTTTGCTTTCTTTATTCCCTTATGGTGAAAATACTCTCCAAAATGATTCTAGTGGTTATTTGTCTGTTGTGATTTTTGGCTAGTTCTCAAGTTGGATAGATTGCTCTGCACTGCTTATCAGTCTTTTGCATTCTCAGATGTCAATGTCATCATAGTTGTTATGGATGATCATATCAGTATGAGCCGTCATGGATCCTTTTCTTGCATCGAACTGTCATACATGAACTTGGATTCTTTTGTGGCCATGGAATAGTCATACATGAACTTGGGTTCTTTTGTGGCCACCCGGTTGCTGTTCCTATCCAGGCCATGGTTCGAAATATCATACATGAATCCCATATATCGGTATAGCCATTGAGCAGGAATTATGTTTGGAACCCCGGCAGGATTGTTTTTGGAAATGCACTCCAAAAGTTCTCATATATATGAAATGAATAACTGTGATTGCAGTATTTAGTTTTGTGACTTGCCAAAGGGTTTGCTTCAAATGGCACTCTGTTATTCCTGTCAATTGTAACCCTACGTTGCAGCCATTGTGAAGGTCAAATGACCTCAATGTCTGCAATGGCAGTTACATGTCTACCGTCATGCGTTTAATCTATATTTCAGTAGTCCATCAGAAAAATATAATTAATGGTGTCTGGGGTGTAACCACGGTTTCTAATTGTTTTAAAAAAAACCTAGGGTTTCTAAACTCTTATTTAATTTAATTTAATTTAATGATGATGCAGCTCTCCTGCATGTCTGAAAAAAAGTGTGAGAAAAATGTGCATAACTAAAGTAGTTCGTTGGAACCTTGCTTACTAGAGCTGTATCTTCAAACAGTTTTCTGTTGAAAGTTAAACATGAAACATCCAGCAAGCAAGATATCATCTGCCGCAAACTAGAATTTGTTTAAGATACAGCCAGATTCAGAAGAACTGATAATTCAACTAGCTAAATGCTACAAAACAGAAATACAAATGTAGACAGCGAGCATGCATGGGGCAAACAATGGGGTCATTTGAACCTTCTTTTTCTGACCATTGTTTGCTTCCATGGTGAGATATCTATGTCAAGATCTCCATGGATTGAGGAATCATGGTGCATGATCAAGATTCAATAACCAACCATATGACCTTGATTCACACTTGCTTAAGTCCTCACTATTCTTGGAGTTGGTTAACATCTCGCCTAGAGGTCCACCTTGAGGCATCTCCCAAGAGCTTGATATGCAATCCTGCTGCACTTGTGTCATGTTAGGTGTAAGGCAGGTAGTTTGTGGACCGTCTGCTGAATAGAAAGTCGATGAAACTAGCATGGAATTAGAATATTTGTTCTTTTCTGACTCCATCTTCTCATTCTGGGCTAGGCTGAAATTTTGAAGGACTGATTGGAGGGAGTCAGCATCATGGCGCTGTGTGGAGGAAATGCTCTTGTGGCTAATCTGGTTGCCACCCCAGGCTTTCAATATTGTGTCTGAGTTTGACTCATTTTCCAGTGTGGGACCTAACTTATCTGGTTTGTTCTGCTGCTTCAGTTGAGAGAGCAGGGACAAGGTGGGCTGGCTATTTGTAGAATTAAGGAGCAAAGAGTTGTCCTCTGTCGGTTTGTTAGCTTTCTCTCTGGTCAACATGGTCCTGAAATGTGCACAAGGTTTTAGAAATGGGAATTATTCTGACTGCGAAGTGGCAACTAAAATCAAATTAATCTTATATAGAACCTTAACATACTAACACTATTCCAGAATGTAACATACTAACACTATTCCAGAATGTAACATACTAACACTATTCCAGAATATAACATACTAATACCATTCTAAAATGTAACATCGTCATGCTCTTAATAGGATGCACAAGTATTAAGTTTGGATTTTAGTTTATTATTCAGATATGATGCTAAAATAGGGTGACTCATATAAGGAGATGACTCTTGTGTAAGAATATAGTATTTACCTGTTTAAACTATCTGTCCAATAGCTGACATTGGCTGGCTTGGAGTCATTAACTTTTGCTTTCTTTAAGCTACCTTGTGGCCCAGCACATGGCAATGATCCAGCAGCAGCAGGCACCTCCTTGGTGGTCTTTTTAGGTTGGTTTTCCACAGGCTTTCTTGAACGGTGACGGTTTCTGTTGATGTGGCGCTCACAGTACTTGTGATCAGCCATTGCCTCCTTGGAGCATCGCCACTTCTTTCCATCCGTTCGTCGGCATCTTCCAGGTTCTGGGTCAGAGTCTGTATTTGTGTAGCCTTGATAGAGAGGCCTCCAGCTCACTGCATTACAGAATTCTGTCAAGATCTGATTACATTTATCTCCAAAGCAATGTTGGTTATTCTTTGACATATGATTGTTTGGGTACAAAATGATGGTCACATTTTGGTGTAATATATCTTTGTAGTTCCATGGCATTAATACATTGAACTTAATGATTTGTAGTTTCAAATACTACAGAGCTGTCAACATTTTTATTTACCATGTAACACTGCAAAGGCATAAATAATATTTCTTTTCTATCTTAGTTTATTGCAAGTGCTAGTAGTTTTGAAGTAGAGTGTGCAAAATCATATTTCTTTTCTATCTTAGTTTATTGCAGGTGCTAGTAGTTTTGAGGTAGAGGAACATGCATCAGCCCGTGGTAGAAAAGAAATGACCCTAAACTCAGAACATGCATTGCATACCTCTATTGGATGATCTGAAGCTCTTGCTGATTGAAATGAGCAGGCTGGAAGGTATGGGGGCCTTTGCATTGAGATACTTGTATATGAGAGCCTGGTGCTCCAGCTCCATCCACTGCGAGGGAGTAAATGGCCTCTTGGTCCTGGACAGCAGGAAAGCCTGGTCGTGCTCGCTTGGGCCTCCTCCAAAATCCAAGCCTAGATGATGGTGAAACAAGGAGAATATTTAGTCTGACCAAATCTGAAATGCTGAAGCAAACAGCAACCTTATCTCCAGAGACGTGCATGGTGAAGGGAGCGCCAAGACAAAAGTGTAAATGTAAAAAAAAAAGCAGATGAAATGTTTACGGGGGGCAGCCTTGGCCGGGGTGGGAGGGGCCCAGGGCCCAGGCTCCAGGGAGAGCTCTACTAGCGCTTTGCAAATCCCTGTGGCCTCTAGGCTAGGCTAGGCCCCTCCATGTAGCATTCATGAGAGCTCATCAAGTTCCATGAATGCTGGCACCTGTGTTCCTCCTTTTGACTTTTGCTTTTCTTTTTGAATATTATTAGGCGATTCTACATGGCCTTACAACAGAGAAACACACACTACTGCCCTTGTCTATCATGTTTTGCAGAGAACATATGCATCATCCAAAAACATGCAAAATGGCATCTTGGTTCTACTAATACAATGCTTATGAAAGGAAGGAATGAAGGAAGCATGGATGAGCACGAGGGAAGAGGCATCCAAACCTGAGGAGGGCAATGTGTGAGCCGCCGCCTTGGAGAACCTGAGCATCTTCTGTTCGTCAAGGAATGGGGAAGGGTATGGGACAGAAGCACTAGCAGCCGCTGCCTGGGTGAGGGCTGCTCGCTTCAGAAGACCCAGGTCGGTGTCCCTGGGTGATGGCGCGGTGATGGCGATGCCCTGCTGCAGTCCCATCACATCCCCGACTCCGAGCTCCATGGCCGCAGCCGCAGCAGCAGCACAAAACTCAGCACTCATTTGGGGGAGAAGAGTGGATGTTGGTGTGCATTGTTGGGGACAGCCTGGTTGGTTTTGAGAGAGAGAGAGAAGGTGGGTGTGTGCTTTTCTGGTGGGAGGCACAGGGTGTGTGTGTGGTGTCTCATTGGGGGACTAGGGGGTGGCCCTTAAATAGCACCAGTCCTTTCCATCCGTTCTCCTCTTGGCTTGCTTTGGATGCAGTTTTGAGATATTTCCTCCTTTTGGGAGTTTTTGATCTACAGTAGGGTTTTGTTTTTGTTATTACTATGATATGACCACAAGTGGCAGTGAGTTGACAGCGGGTACCACGGATGGTGTAGCAGTGAGTTGTTAAAGCAGAATCCCAAATCTACAACCAAAGGTACAAGTCGTAGTATGATGATGATGATCAAACCGAAAGGCCCTACTACGGCCCTGCCTCTTGAAAATAGTCTGTCTGGGTTTTCTTTCATCGCCATTGGTCCATGTCATGTACTACAGTACAGTACGTACTCGCCTTTATTCATGTTTAAGCAAAAGGGTGGTGTGCTACTGTTGCTTGCAAGATATTATAATAATAAATACTAGTCGTACTAGCTTGGCCTAGCAAATTTCATTTCATATTTTCATTGGAGCAAAGCAATTACGTGTGGGGTTAAGAAGGCCAATGAAGCGATAAGAGCAAGTTTAATGGTTACGCCGGTGAGCCGGCTGCAAGAGTGCCAGGTCACCCAAGCTGCATAGTAGTAGTGGCGGCCCCATTGATTGTCATTGCAAAGCTACAAATGTGGAAGTACTGGACTGCGGAAGCAGCACGCACCATGCATCTCGCCGCTTTTTGCTAGCGTTTAGTGAATCGTCTGCTTTATTCTCTCCCCCACGTAGGGTCTCGCCGGCTCTCAGCCGATTGTAATACTTGCTCTAATAATAATTGTGTGTGTGAGAGAGAGGGGGGGTGGGCCGGTACGTTGCGTGAGTAATTTATGCGAACCAGTACTGGTACTTGTAGTTCAATAACTAGGCCTTTTGTATGGTTGCAGGTAAATACGAGGAAGTAAATGGCGGGGCTTCATCCATGTGACGGCCACAGGACCAAGAGGCCAACCAAATGTGACGCTCACACGCACGCTGTAAACTGAGGGGCATTGACTCTTCCTATCCTATCCTAGAGATGGTGAGAGGAAGAAACTTTACTGCTTCAGCTTTGTTATACTACCTGCCATTGTGACGGTAAAATGTGCCCCATCACATATTCCACTCATCTCGGTGAAACCTCGTGGAGTAGGACTACTGTGGTTAAATTTATTACCGTAAGATTGAAGCTTAAGGGCATGTACAACGCTAGGCACTTATGAACCGGTACAGTCCGTTTTTTTGCCACCGTGGAGTTCTGCATGCAGGCATGCAGCAAGTCCGACGGTTATGGATGGATGCGACGCTTGATTAAGCAGCGGCGTCTGGACGGCTCTTGCATGGACACGGATGCTCCCCTGTCGCAGTTGAGCACATTCAAGCGACTCCAAAATATATTTGCATTGTAGATTAAATTGTTTAGAGGCGCTTAATGATATATTATTTCTCTATAAGAGCCTACGCGTTGTACAAACCCTAAACTGTACATGTGTACTATTAGTACATCCTTCGTATCATAATTAGATGACGTTTTGGATAAGTTTTGAGTCAAACATTGGAAATATAAATCATCAATAACTTTTAATTTGTTGAGATTATAAAAGTAAAAATTATATGAATAGATTAGTCTTGAAAAATACTTTTATAAAAATATACATATATCATTATTTCATAAATATTTTTATAAAAATAAGAGGTCAAAGTTGTGTTTGGAGACCGTGTCGTTGTTAAAAATGTCATCTAATTAAGATACGGAGAGAGTAAGTAAAGTAGAAAAAAAATTGATCCATGGTGGCTTCATACTCCTATGTATTCCGGCTTATATTTTTAGGCGGATTAAAAAAACCCTCGAATCTATGTCCCGCCTTTATATAGCGATACCGTAGTTCCATAACATAAGCTAACCACGGACCTCTGCTTTGGATACGGGGAAGACAAGAGAGTTTTTTTTTTTCAATGTGACTCAAAGCCACAAAGAACGAGACAAGAGTCCCTTCGCACTTAGAACTCTGATGACACCGAGGTTGAGGTACTGAGCTGCACAGATCAAGTAAAATCAATTGGCTTATCAGTCATCGAAATAGTGTTTTTCTCTTACAACAAAACAGTCAGAAACAGTATCTAAAACAGCCAGAAACACTATCAATCGGCTTATCAGTCACTGAAACGACCAAACGAACGTGGTTGTTTATCTGCTGGGTCTCTATATACCCTATCCTTTTTCTTTGCGCCAAAGACAGCATCTACTGCAGCAAAGCACATACACGAGGGGGAGTAATTGCCATTGCCACAGTAACAACAGGAGCAGCGACTCCTACTACCGCTAGCGCTAGGACAAGGAGCTAGGGCAGGCTGGGTTGGGATCTTTGGGTGTTTGCTGGTAGCTGGGAGTCATAATCACCAGCCTGTTCGTTTGACAGGATTATGCACTGTTTTAACAGGACTATGCATTGATGCCTACTGATTAATTTCTTATGAAAGAAAAACACTGTTCTACATAGATTTAAGCCGGCTAAAAAATCTTCCAAGACCAAGATACGAGTATACTATACGGAGTACTCTACTCAATGCCATTGCCACAGGCAGCCCAGCGCTGTGAGCAAACATGGCATATGACGGGATGCCGGGCAGGCAGCAGCTAGCTTTGCCAGCCGCCCGTCCACCGCTGCTAGCTCGCTGCTGCGCGGTCACGAGGTAGAGGTGACGCTTTTCAAGTCTCCTCGGCCTGCGGGGTGCTGGCTGCCCCGTCCGGCGTCCGCTGCTTTGCTTTGCTCTGCTCTGTCCGGGCAGGGCACTCGTGGCAGGGGGGCTATTTACTCCAGGCGCTCGCGCGTTCGTGAACCGGGCCGGGGCGGATCCGCGGATGGACCAGTTTTCCTCTCTTGGGTTGGGTCAGGTGTCGCACTCTCGCTTCCACGTCCGTCTTGATAGCTGGAGCACACATTTTGCCTCGGCAGCAGTTGCAGCTGCAGAGCTCCGTCCCCGTGGCTCGTGCTGCCACATGCGGCGGTGCCCCTGCCGCTCTCTGTCTTTCCAGCACCAGCAGGCAGCAGAGGCAGAGCAGCCAAAGCCCAAGCATCATGTGATGCCAGTTTCATTTCCTTTTCATGGGGGGGGGGAGGGGTTGAGAGTTGGAGGGCCCCCGTGGAATTGGAACGCACGGCGCGGCGGACTGTAATGGCGACGACGATGACAAGCCATCGTTGCGGGTAACCACGTGACCCACGCTTGCTTGCCACTGTCCCTGTAACGGATGTTGTTCTCTCGGCAACTCCAAGATCGATCACACTTCACACACGCCATCGCGTTGGCCGGCCCGCATGCACGCTAAAGTATACTATTATTGGAGCATTGTAGGAGTTGACTGTGCATCATCAAAAGGATAAAAAAGAATCTCAGAGGTGGGCCGGCCGAAGACAGACACGAGTAGTCAATCCACTTGGGGTAGTACTTTGCTGCCGCGCGCCTCTTCTTTCTTCCGTTGTTTCATTTATTATCTATTTGCTTATATACTCCTATAAGATAATAAGAGACGAATATATCTTCATTCACTCACTTTTTAATAAAAAAAAGTCATTAAAAAAGCATTATTTTTCATAACCTAAGAATATGCACAGCGCAAAACAGGAAAAACAAGGCAAAATGGGTCGATCTTAATTTATTACTCTAGCATATACGTACCTTCTTAGCACTCTTTTGGAAACTCAAATCTCTTAGAATCCATGACTTTTTCTATGGTGAGAAATCCATGGAGATATTATTTGAATATCAATGTAGTTATTTATGAAAGGGGTTTTCATCCCTGGATGTGCCTTCACATTGCTTCCAAATTAGTAGCAATAAATCTAAAATGATCATCAATGCTACTATGTTAAGGCATGCCCCATAGTTTGATAAAGCTACTTTCAATCTTGATTTTTTAGCAAGATGAAAAAACATTTCTCCAACAACTACATAGAAAAATGGAGGCATCCATGCCAAACATATGCAAACGAGTGTTGTTCTTTCCCTTTGACACATGGTCACCCCGCCAATCGCCTAGAGGTTCAACGAAATTGAATCTCGGTCCACTAATTCTAGATATGAAGTAGAATAAGCAATGAAGCAATGGAGATTCCGTTTTCAAGGTTCTATGTTTGAGTTAGGTGTAGAGGATGTTCAGTTTGGAGTGTTTGCCAATAGCAATGGTGGCGGAGTCGATGTGTCACGGGCAGCGACAACTTTTAAATGGACCAAATTATTATTGAAACCTACCGATAGTGGATCGTTTTTTTCCTTTACGGTATATTTTTTTAAAAAAAATGTTGCAAAGCCAGAATTTTAGAACTATTTTCTGGTTATTGAAAAAAAACTTAGATATCAGCTTTTTCAGAATTATTTTTTGATGTGTTGAAGATGCCCCCCCCCAAAAAAAAAAGAGATTACAAAAATATTTTCTCTTTCCTAAATTATAAGACATGTGGCTATTTCATTTTAAGTTTGGTCACTCGTCTCATTCAAAAAAAATTATATAAAACAGTCAAATTTAAGTCATTCTTGAAGAATTTTTATTAATAAAGCAAGCCACGATAAAAAAAAACAATATTATGTATAAATTTTTAAATAAGACGTGTGGTTAAATTTAGTGGCAATAAGTCAAATGTCTTATAATTTTAGATGAAGGAAGTAGTAGATTATTGGTGAGGTGCTCACCCACCGGCACTGGACGATAAATAAAGTCGCGGCGCAAATGCATGCACACGCACAGTGTCGTCGTTCCTCCCTGCCAGGAGCTCTGCGTGGGACCTTGGCTGTTACTACTATTATGTTATGTTTGTTTGTTTGTAATAGTAGCGGGAGTCATCAGCATTCATCGATCTCGCTCGCTGTGTGCCGTGTGCGTGGGGTGCCCCTGGGTACAGGAGGACCTACCAGACAAGAGCGGAGATTTGACGGAACCTCTGCACGGCGCGCTTGGATACGCTGCGCCGACCGGCCGACCCCATTAATTTAAACACACCCTTTCAATTCTCGCGTGTCTCGCCGCCGCACGGTACTGTATAGATACCTGCTGCTACTACCACTGATTACGTCGTCTGTACCCCCGCGCGTACAGTACGTACGGTACAGGGGGGCTGTCAATGGTGCAGCGTCGTCGAGCACGAGCATGCATCAATGCGATGTGATGTCTCATGATGCGCCCGCCCGCTGCAACAGTAACAGTATGCTCGATCCTGTCTCGTGGATGAGGGCAGGGCAAGGCCGGGTACGCGCCGCGTAAAATACGAGACTCCAGCCCGGCCGTCCGGCTGGCTAATCTCTCGGCAGGCAGGCCGGGATCACGTTTGCACGCCTTTTTCGAAAATTGAGTACTACTGTGTGGCTATGTGCATGTGCTTGAGCTCCTATAGCCCTGCCTGCCAGCTCAACATCATGCGTCCTGTTTCGTAGGAGATACTCTTTTTTTTTATTATTATTAGTGCTGAAAGTCGTACGAGATACCGTTTTATTGTACCAGTCGATGCGCAAAACGATTTGAAAGTCGAGACAATAATAGTTTGTTGTGCAACGGCAAGTGGCTAATAAGTACTGTACATGCAAACTGAGCAGCTTAGCTCGTTGGGCTATTTACGGTTGAATGTATCTACTCCTCCTGTTTGAGTCTTTAACTTGAGGTTGGTGGTATTTTTTTTAAAATTCTTTTAGGCTTTAACAGCGTTATTCTTTCAACGCTAGACGACGACACGTTCATTGATAACATTGGTTAGACAGCAGGGAATGCTCATCATTTATTAGGGCGCCGAATCTAGCATTAGTTAGGGGTGTTTTGGTCATCCTAAACTTGATTCGGCGACAGCAGGGCGGCAAGGGAGATCGCGGCTGGCTCGACGACATCGCCCGTAGTCCATATACGACTACTAGTAGATAGATGGCTAGCAGCGGCAGCGGACAGTGGCCGGCGCGACTCGCGAGGCACGAGTGTACAACACTACTTACAACAGTGGCGGCGAGCACTGTTCGGACCGTAACGGATAGTTGTGTACTCTGCAGAGTACGTGCGTACTGCCGTGCCGCGATGAAACAGGAGCCGTAGATTGTATACTGTATACAAGGCCCGTATCTGCTCTGTACGTACGTGTTGTTACGAGGCGGTGTTTAGATCCGGGGCTGAAGTTTAGTCTACGTGACATCTTGATTTATAACTACTCCCTAGAGGCATGTAGTATCAATCAACTATCCAAAAGTTGATAGGCATCTCGCGCCGGTCTGCAGCCTGGCTTGCCAGTATATATAGAACTAACCAGTCGCGCCCTAGCTTCCGGTCCAAGCAAACTCGTGCTCCTGTTGGCACCTCGCGTTCATCGGTGTTGGACGAGCCAAGGCTACAGCGCCGCGCGCACTGGAGATTGCGTATGTCCGGGTCCGCAGTCCGCACGCTGGGTTGTCCATTGCCCGTTGGCCTTGGCCGGGAAGTCTGCCCTCCATAGCGCGCCTGGATTCTGAATTTCTGATTCGACGCTCCGCTCCGCTCCGCTCCTCTCAGACTGTATCGACCGGCCTCCCATAGCGCGTGCAGACAATCAATACAAAGCGTGCGCTGTTCATACACTGCCATAAAGAAAACGAGGAGATTTGCTCAAAAAAGAAGAAAACGATCGAGGAGCTGTATTCACGTACCGTAAAACTGTTGCATTCCGTAGAGCCTGCGTGCCTCAAAATGTTGACATCTCGGTAAAATTTGGCTGAAAGGTCCTGCAGAAGATACGAGAGCCGTCGTGTAATAAAGAAACAAATATCTTATTGGGGTTTCCTCTGAACCCGGCTACACAGACGCGTCAAAGGTTCTGTTTCTTTCTCGGGCGCCTAGTACTACGCACTACAAACAGAATTCGGGACCAAAGCCATGCCACTGTTCTGGACGAGGATGAACAGGCTTACCAATACCCGAGACAGCCAGCCACCACCTATGTCCTATAGTAAGTACGTACTACAATGAACGGCTACGGGCTACGGCTAAAATCTCTTTCAATGCATCTGCCTGTCTATATATAACATATACCGCACTTTCTAGCAGAGGGAGGGAACTATAAACAGTGGGCGCAAGGCCAGCGTCATTGTTCCTCATGTACGTCTGTCTCGTCGTATATCTCCTCCTGCGTCAACAAAAACGAAAAAGATAAGAATCACTGTACAATAAATGTTGCGAAATGATACCTTGTAGGACAACAGTCGCGGTACTCAAGCTATATGTGCACAAGATAGGACCTTTTGAGCCTCCATATATTTATATATATATAAGAGGATTAAGTTACCCGGTTTTATGTCTAGGGGTCAAAATTAGACAAATGCAAGAGTCGAGGGGCCAAAAATGGACTTAATCCTATTTATCATATATAATGAGGACGTGTATGTAGCTGTTTATAAGTATCCCTCGACTTACTTTACTGAATTAACCTTTATAGTTTCCAACAAATAAAGTAATCATCATAAAATTCCAACAACGAAAATAATCACCATAATTTCGTAACAAGACTACGATAAATAAAGCCTAGAAATTCGCAGACCACTAACCTGCAGAAGCTCCTCTATGACATCCTCCATGGTTATGATACCAACAGCCTCTTCATCTTCACTCAGCGTAGGCAAGGGCTCTTTATGGACCTGCAGAACGTCTGATTGATCTTTGGACCATTTTTTAGGCCTATTTCCTCTATTTGATGCGTTCTGAGTGTTAGGGTAGCTCTTCCATCTTTGCAGTGGTGGTGGAAGGTTCTTCACGACCTTTTCGCTGTTCTTATCATCAATAGCAATGGACACCTCTTTGTTCGACACCCAAAGGAAACAAAACGAAGAGAGTAAGATATACTGAGAAGACAATGCATACGAGATGTGAGTTACTAAGGATGACTAATAAAAGTTCAAAAAAAAAAGGATGACTAATAAGGTGTTAGCAACTGCAAAGGAGCTCACCGAAAGTTCCACCATCATTGGCAGCTTGTGCAGCTGGTAGGTAACTTGGACTGTTTTTTCTTATGACCACTGCCATGTGGCTGTGACCTTTCTGGAATTCGTTTAGAATGTCATAGAGGGGAATATCTTCTAGAACACTGAAGTCCAGCAAGAGGTAGATGCATATATATTAGGTCTTTGCTATAGTAAAATGTTCAAAATATGATTATCAAACTAGAAGGCTCCAAAATTCAAATTGCTCAAGAATAAAATGTTCACTTTTCTATATCCAAATTTGAACTTGATGTGTCTAGTATAGAAGTTTGAGAACCGTGCCTTGTATAATAACCACCTATAAGCCACTTGTATTGCTAACCTAATTATACATGTCATATACATGAATATTCTTCCAACAATGTGCCAGTAGAGTGACAACAAAACAAACTAGGTCAAAGCCTGAAACTGCACTACAAGCTAGTTATTTAGGACCCATCCTATACAGATGTTCATGACTGTTAGAAACAAGTTCTCTCGTGAGCATCATGGGCAGTGTTATAGGTCAATTCTTTGTATTTCCAGTAATACTGATATATATGGAAACAGAGTTATAGTACACTAAAGAAACCACCTAAGTGTCAGATAGAAAGAACCTTCAATATATTACCGAGGAATTTTTCGGATAGTTACACTTTTTATAGGAACCTCGTCATCAGCGCTAACCGATAATAAATTCTTCACCTGAAAATCCATAATTCATTTAAGATAAATGCAATACAGTTATAATCGCACAGGTTACCAAAAAAGAAATTCTATACTCAAAGTAACAACATAGCCATTATTATTACACGTCCCACATTTTTAAATTGTATTACTGGATCATAAAAGAGAAACTACAAAAAAAGGTGAAAATTTTCTGCAGATTTCTATCATAAAAGAAAAACTACACGTCCAGCTTAATAAATCTATCTTCTGCAGATTTCTATCTCGATTAAAAATACAGGTGAAAATTTATTCTAAACCAACACTACATACATCAACTGTTTGCTGTCAATGTATTTCGGGCAAGCCAGCAAGGCTTGATCATGGCAACCCTTTTGGGCATAGTTCCTCTGCCATTTACCTGAATCTCTTCTGAACTTTAATTTAAATGTTCTATTTAGCTAGTGATTGATAAATCTTGCCACTATGCAGAATCCTATTGTACGCAAAGATCTTTTCTTTATTAAGGACAGACAACTGAAGAGTAGATAGAAAATGCTAAAATTTCCAACATAAAAGTCCTCTGAAAAATGCATAGAATATTCTAATAGCAGGACATTACCAATATCAATCCAATAATATTTGTCTTCTTCTCATAATAAACAGGAACTCTGCTATGCCCTTTCTCAAGTACCTCTTGCATTAGATTCCTGTGTGAGAGAGCATAAACAATGACACAGATCGTTTAACAAATAACTGTAGCACACTGTGTAACAAAAGAACATAGAATTAGATATGATGCACTACCTGTCTAGTTTTGCATTTATATCAATTGCAAATGTTTGACACAATGGTGTCATAGCATCTTTAGCTTTCTTTTCAGTCAGTTCAAGAGCTCCTGCTATTATGGTTGTTTCATCATGGGTTAATTCTCCACCTTTGCCAGCCTGTTCCAAGTTACAAACAAGTAACATAGCTAAGATAACAGAAACTTTCATAGTTTCGTATACGTGCAAAATTTCATATCACAAAGTCTATGGCATGACATCCTTTCAATAGAATAAAGCTAACACATGTATTTAAGTCGATGAGCTGCATTCGAGCTTCTAAGATCCATCTATGCCCAAACCAGTAAAAAGATGTTTATAGCATATATCTATGCCCGAACTGTTGAATACGCATCCACACCAGCAAATCATCCACAGATCCACTAATGTCTCTAAAAATGAAATTATATTGTATTATCCACTTTGAAAGCCTAAACATCCAACTCATGCAAACATATAATATGTGATCTAAATATATTGTCATCTTATGCATTCGGCTTTCACAAAACCCCTGCTAATTTCCAATACCCTTCAGCCACTCCTCTCCTAAGCATAGGACACACTAAATTACATACCTTGTTACATCCTTGCCCATCTACGGACTTATCTTACTTTCGAATCTGCTAGTTTGTAACACTGTCCATAGTCTAACTAGTACATAGCTTCCGCAGCCTTTGCTAAATTAAGCCCACCAAAAGTGTGGTTGTAATAATAATTGATCAATTCACCTTGCCTAACATTCTAGACATGGACCTGACAGCATAGATGCATCAGAAATGGTGGAAACAGCATGTTGGATAACAGAGTGAATAGAGACAAGGCACATTGAGCTTAGGAAATTAAGGACCCATCCTGCCTGTGGTTCCCGTCACACGTCCTACTCCGCTCATCCCGTTGGCCTGGTGGCTTGACCTGTACATATTCATCAAAATGTGTTTGGGTGCATGTACGCATGCATGTGCATGTACACATGTGTCTGCCAGCCGATCATTGTGCCTTTTGTGCATGTACATATGCCACATACATGGATGTGTCATGTGTGTGTACACGCACAGATGCATCTCCTCTAACCATGCCAGCCATCCGATCCCCTTGCTTGGGCTTCACCATCACCGCACGAGCAGTCTGATCGGCTGCTTGTGCGCATTTCTTATGGATCCTGTGAAGATCGTCACTAAGTATTGCGTGTCTTCTCTCCCAACAACTCTCCTCACTCCTCAGACCACAGCACCACTGCCCGTGTGCGCCACCGACTGAGACATGACTTCACAGGCGCGCCTTGTCATCGGTGGCACTTGCCGCTGCATCTACACCAACATCCCCTATGCATCGACGACCGTGTTGCAGTGGTGTTATTTCTAGAATAGAAACTAAGGAACTGTCAAAAAAAAGTCTCATATCTACAATAGTTTCAGTAGTTGATTTTTCTTGGAAAGATGCAACAACAATTGCCCAGGTCATAATCAAATTGCTCCATAACCAATAATCTGATATGCCTCGGGCACAAAATAATGAGTTTACTATGTAGATTTCACACCAAAAGTAAGCTAAACTGCATAACCAACCAATGGGAAAAAATAAATAGCAGATAATTTATACATTTATTATTGACACAGATAAGGCTACAAAATGATTGCTAAACTTTCACAAATGAAAGATTGCAAGATAACAGTTAAGACTATGATAAGCTGTATAATCTAACTTGACATCCATCATAAGTTGGTCGTGATGAGTTCAAATAGCTCAATATCCTCCCATCCCACTGCTTAAACATGCACATCGGTTATGGAAGACTTCATGGGTCTATTTGAAAAAGACTTATTTGCCAATGCTTAAATGTGCTATGTCTAATGTCTATGTAGTGACTAGTTAGCCAATGCCCATGTGACTGTTTCCTAGTGAGAGCATAGAGAGATTGTGCCGAAAGCTACATATAGAAAAAAAACATAAATACAGTATGGACAAGGCCAAGATCAGTCTAGCTTCACAGCAAAGGAACATTTGCATAATAGAGTTGCTACTTAGAAGACAACATAATTGGTATACCTCGTTCCCATGCATAGTGACAAGTGTTTTTAGTTCAGCTCTACGGAAGAGAGCTGTTTGACCATGACCCAGCACATAGTCCAATAGCTGAAAAAGAGGAAAATTTTCATTCCGCATTATATATTGGAGAACTCGTCAAGTAATGTTAAAACACTATATCAGGGAGTACGCCTGTTACCTTGCTTATAGGATAGGCAATAGGAAAGCAGATCCAAACAAGCACACGGACTAATGGAGCAACTGAAGCACCAATAGCCAGCCCATAATGTGAGCAGATGGACTGTGGTAAGATCTGTTCATACGAAAATATTAGCACATGATACCAAACTTGACACATGAAGCTGAGCATCCGTAAGTGAAGGATGATTCACCTCACCAAACAGCAGAATCAGTGTCACTGATATCAAAATCGCACCCCAAGCAGTTACCAAGCTATCAAGGAATATGGGCAAAGCCTAATGCACAGACAAGCATATCATCACAACTCATTTATTGTGGTGTTTTGAATTTTTGTAATCCAAAAATCACTGGAATCATAGAGCAGCACCTCCATGGCGCAAGCATTGCAGATTAGAAGAGTGCATAGCAGAAGGTGCTGGTTCTTCACAACAGGTAAAATCTTAGCTGCAATAAAGAAACATAGTGTCGTACTGTCAGTTCTGCTGGAAAAAAGGCATCCAAAGCAATAATTTTCATTAGGTATTTCCTGCTGTTTGCCTAATGGAAATTTAATACTTTTGCATCAGTGTCTGCAAATAATATATATCTTAGGACTCATCTCCAACATTTTCAATGCGGCGATATCAGCCAAACTTAACTGAAGACCGCAGCATTTCGCTTTGTACTAAAAGCCACAACCTCGCACATATTTTCCTAACAATAGAATGTATGTCTCACTTCAGAAGAACAGGAAGAACTCTCTGTTCTTTTGAACAGCTCTTTTTTTATATAATAGTATACAATAAAAAGGAAACCCCAAAGTTTGTGTTCTCTAGTTTTGGTTTGGTTTATATATGTAAAAAAGAAACCCCAATGTCTAGTGAAGCCAAAGGCAGGGCAGCATTTTCATTATGTTTAGAGAAACTCATCAGAACCCACTGCCAGGCGATCAATACCAGTCATATCCCATTCACAAGTGACCATGCCCAGAAACACGAGGCGCCAGGGTTTCCAGATAGTCCTGATCAGCAAAACAGCCTATCGGTTTCAAATGCCCGCCTCACCATCCACCGATATTCATGGATCGAACCGGCACCCTGGAGCTGCTCGACGAAATGCCAAGCCAGCTCGTGTACCAGCCCCAGCGAAATCTGACCAACCGCACAACACATCCAAATCAGGCACACGGTAGTCGGTAGGAAAGGGTACCTGCGTGCTTGCGGTCCTGCTCGGTGCCGGACTTGGCGAGCACCTCGAGATCGACGAGGCTGAGGGACATGAGGCCCAGGGTGAGGCCCGACATGAGGCCCGCGAAGAGCACGAGCACGATGATGATGACGATGTGCTCGAAGAAGGCCGCCGAGCAGCAGTGGTACTCCACCGCCATCCACCTCCGCCGCCTGTTCCTCTCTCCTGCTGGTTGACGACGAGAGCCACCAACAACACCACCAGAAGCTTCGCCCCGCTCGTCCCGCGAACTCGCCCCACCTCACCTCCTGCGTCGCGAGCGATTCCCCAGTTGCCTTCTTTATTTAGGAGCGTGGGCGTGGGCGTGTGTCAACTGCGGAGTGAGGCGTGGCGCCGGCGGAGGCCATGCGACGGGACGGGTGGGCACCGACGAGGTGCTGACATGTGGGCCAAGTAGGCGCCACGTTGGTCCTGATTCGCGGCCGTACAAATTCGTGTGCCGGAGGCGGGTCCGTCGTAGGGATGGGCCCCGGGTGCAGCGAGAAGAGGTGAAGCTAATTATTTGGTTTAGCCCTTCGTTGACACGGGGTTGCTGGAAAGACACTGCGCGAGGTTTTGGGATGTCGGCATTTTGTAACGGTGCTTCCGTGGGACCGGTGAAGAGGTGGTGGCGTCTGACGACTAAAACACCATCGCCTTCAGATCATGGTCCAAGGTACCACGGGCTTAAGCATATTCGGCAGTTTGTCTGGTTCCCACCCCTAAACTTAAAGTTTAGTTACTTTTAGTTCTTAAAGTTCCAAATACCTTAATTTTTTATTATTTTTAATATTATTACTAAAGTCACCTCCACTAAACTTTAGAGGGTGAGAACCAAACACCACCTTATATATGATATAAACAGCAAAAGTCTATATTCCCCACAAAAAATAGCAAAAGCCTATATACGTAGGAAGTCACCGTATATATGTAATTATATTTATTATTCGCCACGTAAGCAAATTATGTTAAGTGGCATCACGCTGGACGACGCGGCGCTTCGTCCACCCGCCCGTGCAGCACCGCCTTTACACGCGCCCGGCATGCAAGCATGAGGCAGCTGTTTATCCTGTCCTGATGACATGCTCGGTGCTCTGCATCAGAGTTCGAGAGACTTCCTGTGCAATCACAAAGTCGTAGACTATCGAATAAAGCTACCAACAACTTTAACTATAAATACTGTAAAGTTTAGGCTACGTGTCATGCTCAGCTAAAGATATATGTAAACTTTCAAATCACAGACGTCACATTAATTTTCAAACTACGTTCAAGAAAACATACGTAGGAAGAACCAATTCAAAAGGCTGATCGAAATATCGAAAATAGGTATTTAACCGTGAGGAAAGGCAAAATAGTTTCATAGCATCAAACGGGATTTGGAAAAATACCCCCAAAAAGAACTCTGTTACGCAAAATACTCTACTGTTATCTGATGAAACGCGTTCCGTCACGTTGAAGGTAACAACAAGCGGTGAACACGCGCATTAATGATGAGCTAGGATTTAAAAATATATATGAGACTGTTTAAGCTAACAACAATAATACATGAGTTGACGACATACATATGACAAAAACTTACTCCCCTCATCCTAAATTATAAAATATTTCAAGGATATTGAAGAGTCAAAACATCTCAAATTAACTAAACTTATATAATAATAATATAATATAATAATAATTATGATGTCAACTAACTATTATTAAATTCTTCACCAATTATTTTCATATATTTTTTATCATAAATTTATATATTTTTCTCTAGAATACTTTATAATTTAGAATGAATGAAGGGAGTAGATAATAACTAAATAAATATCCATTTTGGGATATAAAATAATACATAATATTATAAAGAAAAAATAAAAAAAATCACCCAACCTCCGCCAAGTGAAATCAAATCCTCAAACCCGAAAAAAAACATGATAATGACAAGAACGGAGGAGATAAAACGAAAAGATAAACAAGACTAATAATCCTATAATACAAGGGAACATATGCTATGGAAATCAGATTCCCGTGGAAACTATGGAAACTCGCACGTGGATCGTTGAATCTAAATCCGATGGTGGGAAAGATTAGCAATTAACCCCTCCCACAGTGTGGGAAAGATTAGCACGTGGATCGACACACTGTGGGAGGGGTTAATTGCTAATCTCTCCTAATCTCTCCCACCATCGGATTTAGAGCCAACGATCCACGTGTGAGTTTCTATAATTTCTATGAGAATCTGGTTTTCATAGTATACGTTCCCATAATACAATATCCACCGACAGTATGTGGTGACTTTATTAATCTCAAGATTTATTTATCCAACTTCATACGTGTGTGTGTGCATTCATAAAGGGTGTGTGTGCTCTCGTATTTTTTTGAACGTCTACGTAAAAAAAATTATTTATGAGGAAATATTATAGAGGTTGCTTCTTTCTAAAAATTTAATACTCTTCTTAGGGTGTTCACAACAATTTAAGTTAGCATTAGACGTAGAAAAGTATTTATGAGGAAGTATTAAGTATTATAGTGGTTGCTTCTTTCTAAAAAGTTAATACACTTCTTAGGGTGTGTCTAATAATATAAGTTAGCATTAACTCTAAAAAAAGTAGATATGTAGATCTTCAGACACTAAGAACATGTACCATCCATAGACAGTCTGTTGTCTGTAAGTTTTTGAAACCTGCACACAGACAACTAAAAAGATAGCTCATATAATGGGCTGTCTGTTTAGCCATCTACAAGTTATTTAATGCTTGCATGTATCTATGATTATATATAAATATGATCTACTCCTATATATATAAGTGTGTTGCTAGTTGATCTAAAATAGATAAAGCACACAATTAAGTTAAAAATATGTTTATATTTTTTCTACTAGTAATTTTGGCAACACATAATAAAAAACTACTATATTTTTCCATAGTCGTACTGAGACGAACAAGGAAAGTAACTTATAAAAATACTTCTAAATTATGAATGGTTAAACAAAATAAAATATACAGAGAACCTTCAAAGTGTAATATGTGTTATATCACTTCTAAATTATAGTTCTAGATGAAAGGAACCTAATAAAATTTGAATCATAATTTTTAAATTCTATTTTGATTTTATATGAATTTTATAAGTTCCAGTTAATTTGCATATTCTTTGAAAAATGAAAAGAAGCTAATAAAATTCACGTGCTCTCTTTCTCAACGGACTTTATTTCCCTTGAGCACCCGCACAAGATCCGCTAGGCAAGAGTTGAGTCCTCGGACCACGAGCCGAAGCCGGCGTCTCACGAAAGGACGGCACCACCCCGGCCGAAACGCACCGCTGTACGTGCCAACGCCTGGGCCAAGATGGCTGCCTAGCGGACAGCTTGTCTGGGAAGGCGTTTGATCGGGTACAACTTTTGGACGTACACACCGAACGCGGGTACAGCTGATTGGGATGAGCCTCCTGTGCGCGCAGGAAACACGCAGTACCACCGAACACGTATGTGTGAGTATACCCTGCAAATTCTATAAAAATCCTAAAAAAGGTGTGAACACTAGGATTCAAACCCTGGTGGATAACGTTTCACTGAACTGTCCTACCACTGAATCACAGGTTCATTCGCTCCAAACATGAAATTGACAATGCTAGAATAAGAATTTCTTATTATCATAAGAATTGACACTATAATATGGATCACCGACATGATATTTTATATACCACTCATCATTTTAAAATGATAAATATTTAAATTTTCCCATTTTACCTTATCTCTATGAGATTTGGCTATCTACGTTGGTGAAAAAAATAGTACTGTAAAATTCTAAAATTAAAAAATTCGGACGATCTAATCTCGAATGGGCAGCTTCACTTCAGTTAGAACTTATGAGTCTCTTACAGTGTCTAGGTTTTCTACGGCCAGCTAATAATAGAAGAAAAACTCTAGAGGACGATGGAGATGGACGCACTGAAAAATTGCAAAAGGAGACGGTTATGGTTCACCAAACTGAAGCATCGAGATTTAGACTTGTAACTGCACGCTATAATAAACTTTCTCAAGGTTATGTGGCACATGCATGCTTTTATTCAAGACGGTGACATGGGCTGATGAGTAAAGTAAAATATTCGGGGGGCCTATGCAATTTGACTTCTGACAAGCCACAAACAACAAAAACAATGCTAGCATGATTGCCGGGGTGGATGACCAACGTACTTCGTCCCTACCCATAAAACAAGTATAGTTTTACATATAATAATGCGTAATTTTAACGTTTTATTTTAAAAAATATTTATTGAAATGTAATATATGTATATTTTTATGAAAATATTTTTTAAAACAAATCTATTAATATAATTTTAATATTTTCAAATTCAATAATTTAAAAGTTATTTATGATTTATATTTCCAATGTTTGATTTAAATTTTATCAAAACGATTTGAGTTTACGACCAAACCGAGCTAGAAGTTTGAACTAGGGGGCTGCAGCACCGGAACAGCCCAACACTAATCAATAGTGGCCCAAACTGGCGGGTTGGTCTTCTATCCTCAAAATGACTTTACCTTTACATTTTTTTTGTTTTTTTGGCTTCAGAAGTCGACAAGCCGTTCTCCTGTGCTGCACTCCTGTCAGTCATATGACTGTGATAGAGTTTTTAATTAAGCGCATGAAGAACCCTGCACAAACCATATCAAAGAAGGCCGTACTTCGTAGTAGACAACAGTGTTCCATGTTTCCAGGAATCCAAGAACACATCGACGTCAGGGAGAAAAAATGAATGCAACTCTAGAATCTAGGATTATGTCAACAACCGCTTCCTAGGTTATGTTACTTTACTAGATTCTTTATCACATCGAATCTTTAGACACATACATAGAGCATTAAATATAGTTAAAAAATATATCTAATTACATAATTTATCCGTAATTTTTTAGACGGATTTTTTTAACCTAATTACTAAACGAAACACTACAATACTTTACGTCCAAATTATTTTGGATCTAAACAAGGCCTTCCCAGGGCCGTCTCCAGAAATTGGGGGCCCCGGTTCAAACTAAAACGCATATTGATTCGAAACACAAATTGGGGCCCTTTAATGAATAGCTAGTAAAACTAATGTATATTTTTTCTCATCAAATATATAACTTAAATATATATTCTTTAATATAATATGCAGAAATATAAGACATTGGCTGCCTGCTTGTGTCCGTTGTCCCTTTGATTCTTCAGTCTTTGCTAGCCGTGTTGTTTGTTTGCAACTCAAGAGGCAAGACAAGACATGGAGACGAGGGAACGACTGCCGGTACTTGCCCATTTCTGATTACTGCGTACTAGGCTTTCTGATTGCTGCATACTGGCTGATTACTGCGTACTAGGCTTTCTGATTGCTGCATACTGGCTGATTACTGCGTACTAGGCTTTCTGATTGCGCTGACGAATGCCAGGTGGGGCCCCATGAATATTTGGGGCCTGTTCGGGTGCCCACCTCGCACGTGCTTGTCGACGGCCCTGGGCCTTCCCAACCCTAGTCGTGCATGGTACCGCTTGCACTGTTTGAGAAAGACCCTGCGTGCATCTAGTGCCATGATTTTGTTGAGTAAAGTTAATGCAAATGGACACACCAGAGGATTGGTTCAATCTTACAGCTGTTGTGTCTCCCCATGATACTGGGTGCCATGGGTGCTATGGTAGCTGTAAGATTGAAGCTGTTGTGTCTCCGCATGCTACTGGGTGCCATGGTGCCATGGTAGCTGTAAGATTGAACCATCCCTCCGCAACAGCTGTAAGTGTTTTGAATTTGAACAAACGACGCATAATGTTGTGCTACATTGTAGTCAAAACAGAGCCTCTTTAAGCCTTCAGTATGGCATGAAAATTGAACATGATTAGTAAAAGATCGTGCAACACAAAAACAAATAAATACTCCAAAAAGTATCAAGGCTGACATCCTTTTTTTTGTAAAAAAAAATGTAGAACAAAAACTATCTTGTCGATTGCAAAAAAAAAAGGCATCGTTATGGAAGTTCAACCATCGTTATGCTAACTGTGAGAGAAAAAAAAAACCCTCCCAAACGGCACCGTTTCATGGTTACATGGATGACAATATTTCGTTATTATAATACATAAATAAAATCATGGATTGAGGTCTACTTTTAGAGAGAGAAAAAAACATATCTTTTCTTTGATCGGTACAACTTGGACGCACATAACTCACACACTCCACACTCACACCACACGCACACATACGCGTGCGCGTCCGTACACACGCTAAGAGATTGGGAGGCTCGCTTCCAGTGCGCGGGAAATGCGCAGTACCACCGAGTGCGCACACGTGCGTTGTACCTGCAAAATCTGGGATAAATCCTAGCAAATGGTGCGACGCCAGAGTTTGAACTCTGATGGTAACGTTCCACTCGACAGTCCTACCATTGGACCTTAGAAAAAAAGAAGCCAACCTTGAGGTCTTTACTGGAAATGCTACATGACTAGGAGGACATTAAGAATTTTTAATTAGAAAAAAAGAAAATCATGCCTTGCAACTTCCTTTCCTACAAAAGTAGTATGCCCACAGGATCCTGCCATCCCGTGCGGCCTGCCGAGTGCCGTCTGCACCAGGCCCTGCCACGTCTCCCTTGCCATCCCCCACTGGAATTGGGCGGTTGGGCCCGCTCTACTTTTTTTTTCTTTTCCCGTGGGAGCATTTTGACTTCCAGACACGCTGCGCTCGGGCGCACGGCGCACCCCATTGGCCATTCCAACCGCCACTTTCCTTTTCCTCTCGTCTGACCGCCGAACAACAGACGCGCAGGCCCGCCCATCCTCCATGCCTTCCTTTCCTTCCGATCGAAACTTCCAAATCCGATCCCACCCACCAGACCAATCCCGATCGCCAACTACTCCTACTGCTACAACCATCGCTGCCCCACCCGCCCGCCCGCCCACCCACCCAATCCCGAACCCGATCATCCTCCGTCTTCACTTCGATCGCCTTCCTCGTCAGTTCATTGCCGTCGGCAGAGCGTTGCCGCCGCTCGACTCCACTCCACTCGACCCCACTAGAGGTGATCGCCTTGGTTGCTCTGCTCCTAGCCGCAGAGTTTATCTGCTTTCGCCCCCTGACTTTTTTGGGCCCTCGATGGATGTGTAGGGTTCTGCGGGAGTCGAGTTCGGGCGGCATTGTTGGATTCAGCTTTCGGCCTCGGGGGAACGATTGCAAGTCCGCTTCTCTCTTGGTGCCGTCCAGAAGTCGGAATTACGATTGGTTTGAGGAACTCGAGAAGCGAGAGCAAAGTGTGAACACCATTGGCATTATGCTTGTTTATTAATAATGTTCTCCGTTCGAGATTTGCTTGCTAGTAATGCATATCTGTCGGCGTGAATTGGACGGGACGGTGATTGCGCTCTCGATGTGTTGATTTTGAATATCACGAGCCTTAGGGGTTAAGTATTATCGATTAGACGATCGGCTGTTCTAACTTCTAATTGTAGCATGCAGCAACGCTGACAGACGGGACGGGACGGGACGCCCAAACATGATCTGTAGTATGAGAACGACACCATGGATTGGGCTTTCTAGTCGGTTATTAATCAACTGTTTTCAGTCCAGTGTTTTGGGGGAGAAACATAACAGGATTTTGAGCTGTAGTTACTGAGCGAGTCTTGTGGAATCTGAAGTGGGCCTTTTAGGTGCTGCAGCTTTCTTTTTAACAGTAGACGAGGGGAATTTTCTTTTTGTCCTTTTTGGCACAAACTGACAAATCCCTGCTCTTCAGATTCTTCATATCTTCATAGAACACTGTCAGATATTCCATTCTGTACTTTTTTATGATGCAGTCAACTTCTTGCAAATCTCACTGCAGTTTTTTTTTAGTTTAACACTTTTGCTCTAGTTCCATACAGAAGATTAACCATCTTGCCTTTGATCTGTCTGATATTCCATTCTGTATTTTTCTAGGATGCAGTCAACTTCTTGTAAATCTCACTGCAGAATTTATTTAGTCTAACACTTTTTTTGCTCTAGTTTTATACAGAGGATGAACCTGCCTTTGATCAATGTTACAGCTCTTTTTGTACTGTATTTTTATAATCAATAAAAGTGATTGCATTATTTCAGAACTAACAAATACTGAACTAAAATTAACAGTTCATTCCTGTATGACTTCTATATATGCGAAATGTCAATTATTACTCTGTTCCTGCAGGTACTGACATAATCATGAAGCTTTTCATATTTCGATGACAGGATTGTTGGATCTCATATACGTGTTTTAGAAAGAGATGAAAGTTGGCGGTCTCCTGACCTCTGCTGGAATTAACATCGGTCTCTGTGTACTTTTTCTGTCACTGTACTCCATTCTAAGGAAGCAGCCACAAAATGTTAAGGTCTATTTTGGGAGAAGGATTGCTGAGGAGCACAACCGGCTACGTGATGCTTTTATCTTGGAGAGATTTGTCCCATCCCCTAGCTGGATGGTGAGAAGTCTGCGGTGCACAGAGGAAGAAATCTTAGCTACTGCTGGATTGGATGCTGTTGTTTTCAATAGAATTCTAGTATTCAGGTAACTGCATTTTTACTTTAACATGTGCTTCTTTAGTTTATGGTTACTTTTAAAAGTTGCTTCCATGTTAAGCTGTTTTTTGTGTTACTTGATTTTATCAGTTTGTATTTTGGCCTATAAGGTTTGCTATGTTACTTTTGATAATGACAAGCTCACTGATGTGGTTATCAAATTGCATTACTTTTTTCTGCTAATTGTGAATAAAAGAAAAATCAGAAATTGATGTAACTTGGAAATTAAAAACAAATCTTCTAGTATTAAGTACCTGCATGTGTACTTTAACATGTTGTGTTTCTTCCACTTATGGTTCCTTGTTAAAGTTGCTGCTGAGATTTTAAGTTTGTTGTGTTTGTATTACTTGAATACCTTTTATAAATCATTTTTGTCATGGTCCAATATCGTATTAAATGGTCTAGAAGTTGAAAGAATTAAAGATTCCTATGACATGCTAGATTTGATAAAATTAGCTATTATTATTATTATTATTCATGTATAATTGATGCAGTTTACTCTAATTTAGTCATTTCTATGGCACAGTAACTCTTTCCATAGTCATGGTGAATGTGTGGGTTATTTCTCTTTATAACTGCATTTTTAAAATTTCTGTTCAAACTGCAAGGGAAAAGAAACTTTTAGCCTTGGTAGGAGGTGAAGGACATAACAAACCTCAGAAAATGCTACTTCACACCCTACTGATTGTGTTCCTCCCAGTTTCAATTCTTTTTATTTTATTCACAATATACAAGCTAATGCATTTTATTTTCAACGCTACGCATCTTCTCCTTAGCTCCCATCCCTTTGTGTATTTGGAGTCCTTCGCTGAATTATTTTGGACAAGAATGCATCATGTCTGGATCCCCTCAGCATCAATTAGGAGACATTTACAATAGAAATGTGGAAGAAGATCAAGATGGTAAGTAGTAAAATTTTATCTAATTGGCAGCTCTTCTGACTGATTCGTTTCACAAAATTAACCTGGTTATAAGGTGGTTAATTCAGTAGTTAAGTAGGAACTTACATGTTTTGTTCCTGCTGATTACATAGTTTTAAGCACTTGTTATTAGATATGTCTCAGCTATCTCGATCTGCCTTTACATTTTGTATTGTCCACTGAATGCATATGTTTTTTTTTTAAAAGATACATTCCCTTGGATTTTTTGACATGCTAGTCATAACACAGGCTCTGGGTCCATTGCGTCGTACTGTACATCATCTCTGCTTTTAGCTTGCATTCTTCTATACTGGTAAGCTCAAGTATTTTTGCCTTTAAAATTTGTTAAGTGTGTTCTATCACCTTATGATAAGAAACTTATATTATTTGGTGTTGTTTCTTTAGGAGTACAAGCACATTGCCAGGCTGAGGTTGTATCACATTTCTCGAGCAAAAGCAATCCTAGCCATTTTACTGTCCTTGTCCGAGGAATTCCAAAATCAAGTACAGAATCATTCAGCAGGACAGTTGAAAGTTTTTCACCAATTTACCATGCATCAAGTTACCTATCTCATCAAGTTGTTTACAAAGTTGGAAAAAGTTAGAAGATAGTGGTAAGAAATACCTATAGTCATAACATTATAAAATCATGTTAAATAACAAAATTGTTCTTTTTAGGAAATGAAACGCTGCTGGCTGTCCTAGCGGAGTCCTGAAGTTGTTGTTACTTTATGGGTGTGTCAGTTACTCAAGATAATTTCTCTAATAAAGCGCATTACAATGATGCAAATTTGGTATCTACCAACATAATATATCTTATCTAGTAAGCATGTAACTTTGGTTGCCAATTTGTAACATGGGTCTGCCTCGAGTTTTCCAAAGAATCTGCTAGGGGGGAAGGCCTCGGATAAGAGTCATAGGGCTAAAGAGAGCCAAAAAAAAAAAGGATCATTCGTGCTGCATAATTCTCTAATGTTATCACTCACCAAATAACCAATGCAAGCAAACTTCCTAGATTCATGGAGATGTAGAACAATTATAAGTTATATGCTTGCATATCCATCATTTGACTCCCCAACAAATATTCCATAATTATTATCCGATTTTCCTATGGATGAATATGCAAGCATATGTTTCATGCTTGTTTAAGTAATAACAAGGAGTTCTTCAAAATCATGCTAAGAATAGCTAGGATGGTGGTGATTTTGGTCAGAGGTGGGTGGTGTTTTACTTAGTTGTTGGTGATCTCTGTGCGTGTTTCCTTTTCTTCTATCTGTCAGTTAGTCAAATCCTCCCCATTGCAGTTGTTTTTGCTGGGTTTTTCTTGTTTAATTTGTGCAGTGGAGTTGCTAGTCGGGTCGCTTCTGACCAAGTTGGCTTACAGTTGAGCAAGTTGTGAGGCAAAGTCGTTAGTTGCTTGGAAGGTGTTTCCAAAAGTTGGTTAGGATGAGTAGTGCATCTCCTAGTTGGTGTTTTTTTGGACCCGGTTTCCACTCAAAAAACGGGGCGGCACTGTATTTTTTCTTTTTTTCGTCTAATAAAAACCGCAGCAAAACTTTTTCAGTCCTTCTAAAAAAGTAGCTAGGATGGTAGTTCTGTTGTAGGTTTCAAGCCCTTTTCTTAAAACAACAAACAGTCCTTGTTCTTTATCTGAAATCAGCTCAGAACATGCATAATTTTGTTTTTGAAACAACCATGCATAATTTTGTAACTGGATCGTGTATATAATGAGATTGACATGCAAAGCCTATGCCTACTTGTCAGTGATACACCAAGTTATTCCTTTCATCTAGAGCAAAAACAGAGAGCTTTTCCAAATTAGATAAAACAGGATGACAATCAGCTTTTGCTTCCCCCACTGGCTAACAAAAATTCCACAACTAATTTCGACTGCGTATCATTGTATTAATAGAAGGAGAAAAAGGAGCGAATATCTGTGCATATTCTATTAGCCTTTCTAGCAAATTCAACACCTTTAGATCCTCTATGATTTATCGTGCATGATCCTTACAATGTTAATGAGCAATTTTTCCCTTTCCTTAAATGGTGTTAAATCTCTAATTCAAAATTTGCTTATGGGTCTATGATTGTAGCTGCTACTGTCTTTTTATGGGTAGTTATATGCGCCAATTAAATTTTAATATCCATGAGGCAGAGGCTGTAGCATAAATTAAATCCGTGACAACTGAAGTTTATGGTGTAGTGATGCTAGATCTTCAGTCGCTATCTGAAGATGGATTAGCTGAAATCTTCAGATAACCGTGTCAACTGCATTCATTATGTCATTTTATTTGTAGTACTAATTGTAGGGTGGCGCAAGAGGTTTACAGGAAGTTCAGACATTTCAGGGTGCGACAGTTGTTCAGAGATGCAGACCCATTACTTTTCAATGCTGTTTTTGTGGAGCGTCTTCTATTCATTCCAGTTGTTGCCAGCGATTTACGAGCAAGAGGAGCGAAAAGTCTGATGTGAATGATTCAAGCTCGAGCGTACCTGAGGAGGTAAAACTAGCAACAGTCATGATTTTTTACTATTCTTAATAAAATTACTCCTGATTAGTAATTAGTTTATTTATGTGGATCTGAACCAGGAATGTGGTGCTGCTTTTTTATTTTTCAAAACTCGGTATGCAGCGCTAGTTGTAGCCAAAAATTCTGCAGACATCGAACCCTATGGAGATGGGTCACTACTTTGGCTCCAGAGCGTGATGACATATATTGGTCTAATCTTTGGTTACCCTACAAGCAACTCGGATTAGGCACATAGTCACCCTTCTTGGGGTCTATCGTTTTCATTGATTTTTATTCCTTATACCAGTGACATTTATACAGGTTTACTCAGCTGGAGCAGCTGCGCAAAGGTCCCTTTTCTGAGAGGGATATTGGAAAAGTAAGTTCATAAGCACTTTAAAATAGATATTAGTATACAATGTGCACATATTCAAATGACTTAATTTATCAGCTAGGATGATGAAGGCACTTCTTGGCTTCATTCTGGCATTGTACTTCTATTCATCATTTCAGCAACTATACTGATTATTATTTCTTTGCGGGAAAAATACATGACCCAGCTAATAACTGGATATCTTCCCAGTGTCATCTTGCAAATATTTTTATATACTGTCCCCCCAACCATGATGCTATTTTCCACTTTAGAGGGGCCTATCTCTCACAGTGAAAGAAAGAAAGTTGCCTGCTGTAAAGTATTTATACTTCACATTTGAATGTTTCTTTGTCAATGTCTTATGGGTTCAGCAATTAGCCAACTGAATGCTTTATCAAGCCCAAAGGACATTCCTATGAGCTTGCTAAAGCAGTCACCTGTGCAGGTAATGACATGTTTGTTTATTATATGTGCATTATCAGTTGTGTAATAGAGTACGATGTTTTATTTTTTGAGTTCTCTTTGGTAGCTCAGCGTTTGCTTTCTGAAACTTATTTTTCATTTCAGGCTACATTCTTTACGACCTATGTTCTTACTTCAGGATGGGCTAGTCTATCAACGAAACTTCTGCAACTCTTTAGTCTAACATGGAACTTTGCAAGAAGATATCTTCTGGGAAATGAAGGAAACATAGCGATCTTTACTCATTTCCCTATCACACTGAAGTGCCAAAAGTTTGTTGTGTGGACTGTTGGGGTTTCACATGCTCTGTACTGCACCTCTAATCTTGCCCTTTTTATGCTGTACTTTTGTCTTGGTACGTCGTCTACCGCAACCAGGTGAGAATGTTGGGGTAAAAGTTCCTCTTTAAGTTGATATGCACAATTTTTGCGTAGGTATTACAATAATCAGGAGAATATTGAAAATTAGACTGGCATGTTTTTGCTGTCTAACAAATGCTCTTTAACAACATCTAATCCTGGAAATTGACAGACTCTTATAATATTCTGCATGTGACTTGTAGGCAAAACAGAAGGAAATAGTTTCATTCGTGAAACATTTTTTTGTTATGCAATTTAATTTGTAGTGAAGAGGTAGTTCAAACCTTTGGTTTTGCCATTATCATTGTGAATTTATGTTTAACAGAATAAAATTTGTTAAAGAACAGTCTTCTGGCTGCTTTGAGCTAATGAGTTTGCAATGTCTTCCCTTTTCAGTCCTCAATGTTTACTGCACAAAATACGACACAGGCGGTCTATATTGGCCAATTGCGCACAATACCACAATATTCTCTCTAATCCTCACTCAGATTCATCTGTCTTGGTGTATTTGGCCTTAAAGAATCCCCTGTAGCTGCTGGCTTCATGTCCCTCTTATCATCTTTACTCTTCTATTCAACCAGTATTGCAGAAAGCGTCATCTCCCACTATTCAAGACTTCCCTGCACAGGTTGTGCAATCTCCTCAATTGAAGGGTTCGGAAGAATAAATTCCAGGCGGGTGTTGGGTTTATCTTGGCTGCACTTGCCCAGTCTTGCAAGGAGACCAGTTTAGCACTCTTACAGGGGGAACCACCCGCCAAAAATCAAATTTTCTTGGCAATAATTGCTAGTTAAAAGTTGGCAAAGGAACCAACCTACCTTAGACCTTGTTGCTAGTTTACTATTTGTTTATGCTCTTAAGTGTGAGTTGGTTCAAACACTTGTCTAGATATGAACCACTCTGACTCGAATATTCTGGACACGCACAGAATTTGATCGACATGGACAAGGAAGATCAGCAATCAGGAACAACAGAGGCCTCATGAACGCCTTCTTCTGCCTAACTTTCGTTCCATGACAGCGACGACGTACCTCTGGAAGGAGTTCACAGTACTGCTGGCAGAGACGAAGACGGGAAAGCGGCAGTTTGGAGAATCAAGCCGCAAGGAAAGCGCCAACGACGAACTCAGAGCGGCCTAACCCACCCGACGTGGATGGCAACGCGGTGAGCAACGCTGGTGAGATCACCTTGGGTCGGTTTTGGACGCAGAAGAGAGAGTTACAGTTATAGCACCATTCCTTCATCCGCCCGTGTAAATTCAGGTCGACAACTCACACAGTTACCAGTTATAGCATAGATATATTATTGTAGCGCGTTACAGGGAGAGGGAGATACACAGAAATGGAAGGGAGTATACAACCCGTTTGCAAGGGTAGAAATTTTGATGTGTCAATTGATGCTGAATGGCTTTTCAGGTCGCTCCTTTTCATTGACTGATTCTTGAAAAGTTCGGCTGGCCTCTCTGGTTATGTTCCCTTTGCCTTGTTTCTTCAGAAGAACCTACTTCTGTATCTGGTGATGAGTTAGAGAGTCGTTGGAAACAGTGGCGCGGTATCAGTGGTAAATAAAGAGACCTAATTGTCCATTATTTCTTTCTCAGCAAAGCTAAATTACATAGCGCGACAAAGCAAAATGACAAAACATAACCGGACACAATCACACACAGTTCAGCTCTCACAGGATGGTGCAGGTGGAGGTGGATGAGGACCCTCCGCGTTGCCGTCTGCTGCGGCCGCCTTGCCGCCGGCCGAGGCGACGCCCGGCAGTCTCGGCAGGCGCAGTGCTGGCCTCGGGGATCTGCGGTGCACGGAGGCGACGTGGGGGCCGCAGCCCGCCCAGGGACTTGCCGCACGTCCCGCACTTGACTGGTAGCCATGGCTGGGGCTGATGGCTTCCCTCTAGCTAAAGCTTCTTCCCCCTCGCCTACCAGACCAGGCTGCTGCTGCTGCAGACTGCAGCTCCTCCTCGAAGCGGAGTTATCTGAGGAAATTTGGATCGAAGTGGGCGATGTCTGGGCCTCGAAGGAGAGCTGAACACTTATTTTTATACACTCCAGCCGCTCCTCGCCCTTGGCCGCTTGGCGTGGTCCGTTTGTTGCACAATTTGCTCCTTTTGACTGCGAAACCGATGCTGGGGCCTAGCCGCCAGGGTAGGAATAGGATATAGGATACCGACCGGCTGGCCTATGCAGTCACTGAGTCACATGAGTTTCAATTTCAACAAAACAATGCAATGACACCAAATATACTGCTGGTTCTTGGACAGAGTATGGGTGCAGATGGAAACCGGAGTACCTCACGACCCAAGTGGCCAACAATTGGCTATTATGTATGTAATCTATCGCCATCGACCTTCTCGATCGTGTAAGTCCGTGGACCTTCGACAGAAACGGTTCCGTCCTGCGTTACTGACCGATCAAAGTCTTTGGACAGAGAAAGAAACGAGCCCATTCAAGTTGAAGTCCGGACGTCCAAAACATGTCAGCACTCAAAAACGGTGTTTCCATGCTTTTGGAACAAAAAATGCGCGTGGACCATCTGGCAGCAGTTCGCGTTCGCACGAAGCCACAGCTCAGGACGCCATCACGGGGACGAAGAAGATGATATCTAAGTTGGGACCCGTCAAAGGTTTCAACCCAAAGGGGCATGCTCGGCTCTGTTTCTCCGACTGACTGATATTGTTTTTGTCTATTTTATTGTAAAAGAAAAACACTGTATCACCGACTGATAAGCTTGGATTGATATACCAAGCGAACAGGATGATAAAAAAAGACTAAACCATTAACCATTTGTTACGGCTGTAACTCAAATAATCGAATTTAGATTTAGCAATTAAGTGGATGAGCTCTCGAAAAAAGTTTATTTTTTATTGTTGCAACAAGGATAGTACTACAAGGTGTGCGCGTGGAGGCTAGTGGCTTGACGGGCATCAAAATTAGCAAAACTAATTACTAGAAAAAGTATTGTTATTTCAACGAATCCTTTTGTCAATCAAATTGTAAGGATGTACGTGCATAGATGTCGTCCAAACATTCACAATGAACCAATAAGGTTAGATCCAACTAACCACATCCTATTGCCAATGTGTCAAGATCACCCGTCCAACAATAAAAAAAAACGATCCAACCTGACTCGCCACTGCATCGATGAATACATGTCATAACTTTCAACTTATGACCGATCTAGCTCGAAAAGCATGACCAAAGTTAAAAAAACCCAAAAAAGAACTCCAAAAAACAATGCCAGTTACCTAATCCGTCGCGGAAAAGGCTCAAGTCTGGTGAACAAAAAAAAAAGAAAGAAAAAAACACCTACTACACATCTACTCCCTTCATCGTAAAAAGTGCATCCGATATGTTCTGATATCTCGAACACTTTTAAATTAAATTAAATTTATAAAAATAATTTGAGATTTTATATGTAAATAAGTTTACTGTGAAATTAACGACGTGATTAATCTATTGTGTTTATTTTGTATCATAAAATATATTAGTCAAACTGGAGATAAGTTGACTATCAGGATGCGAGACATGCAATTATTTTGGACACAAGAGAGTATTTTCTTGAACTTATCAGCCAGACTATCATCCGTGGTATAATGTTTTTATTTTAACTGTCGGAGATCTAATTTAATAATAAACTTTCAGAAATAAAACCATAAATAAAGACCCTACAACGGCCATCTAGATAGGGATGAGAAGCCCATCAGGGACAAATCACCGCCGACCCACGAAGAGAGGGCATGTGATTCATAGGATCTCGCCGGCCGGGGTAGACAGACGTGCGCCGGCCAGACGTAAATCCGTTTCGCCCGACGCAGGGGACGAGGCGGCTTCACAACCAACGGAGGACGTGAAGAGCGCCGAACGGTAGGGAAAAGACCTATTACCCCTTCTAGAAGGTGGTGGTACCGCTCCGTAGACGCTGGACGGTTGCGAACGCGAATAAGAACGGAGGTACGCCATCTGAGGAAATCGTACGCCCCGTATAAACCGGAGCTGGATAACACCCTAGTCCCCTACCTGACGGAGACCGTCGAGTCCTCCAATCCGGGCGGGATGGCACAGGGCTCGTGACAGACGGGGCCGGCGGAGCAACGACCACCCCTGTGTGCCTCCGGGCCCCTACAAGGACCCTCCGAACGGAAGTACGTCGGGTACATAGGGCCCACTGAATAACGGAGTTCATTGGCCCAAGGTGAAGGAATCTATCGTATAAAAAAAGGATTCTAAGAAGGTACATCCCTGTACTTTCCAAGGTACAACGCATCATACCTCTACACACTACGGGATCAACGGACCCCCCCGCATCCTCGGCAATACAACGAGAAGACGACACGACTCCTCTCCTCCGACCAAGTACGAAGGCAATATGATATAGAATTGTAAATACCCAACATCTCATGGGAAGGAGGGAACCACGGTATCCTAGGTAGATATCACTCGACGCAAGCTTGTAACTCCCTGCCCCCCCTTGCGACTATAAAAGGAGGACATGGGGGGACGACTCAGAAAGACCGAATACTCCACTCTTAAGCTTTCAGAGATAGATATCACCACTCTCCACACACCCGAAGCATACGGCTAGGTGATAACACACTCACTACATCATCAGGACCTGGGGCTCATACCCCCTTCTCGAACCAGCTTGTAGCCCCCTGCAAGCAGAGATAAGGAACCACGAGCAGCTCACACTGGAGTAGGGATTTCTTGCCCGAACTAGTATAAACCTCTTGTCTCTCTATCTCCCATTCGGAAACCGACCGCGTACAAATTTACTCGTTGGTAGTTTTCTAAACACCGACAGTTGGCGCGCCAGGTAGGGGGCATCGCGTGTCACGGACGATTTAATGGTTCCGAATGGCCACCTTCAACTCGGCAACCCTGGGCTCTCCGTCATCCGCTTCAGGAGCCTGGAGTTCGCCTGCTCCGTGGATGGTACGTCACCGTGTGCTGTCCTCGCCGGGTCCAGGTCATCGACACCCTGGCCACGGTTCGAACGAGGATCTCCCTGCCCCTCGCAGGGAGCACCGGGTCGAAGGACAGGGGCCACAAAGCCCTGGATCAACCGCACCGAACTCAGGAGCGACGACAGAGGACTCCACGCGCTCGACGCATTCATGAGCGGCATGGGGGACTTTGCGGCGACGAGTACGAAACCAACCGCTACGGGCCGAGCACGCCGTGACGCGTTTGTATGCTTCAGTACGACTACTCCTGGACTCGGACCCCGCTCCGATGGCGATGAGGCGCTGCTGAGCGACGCTTGCCTCGGGGCCGTCATCTTGACCGAAAGGGCCCCACCAGGACGCCAGGGACACGTCGACAAACTCCTCCAGCTTCGTCACGGGAAGGGAGTCCGTCCCACGACAAGCAACGTTACTACGCCCGGATGAACAATCCTCTGAGGCAGTGACCGCCCGCTCCTCCACCGGGGCAGGCTCGTCCGCGCTCCAAAGGCCAAAAAGCGCCACGTCCTCACCAAACCAAGCGCAGAGGACAGGAACTCGCTTACGTCGACGCCGCCATCCAAATCGAGGGAGGCGCGCCGATAGAGAAGGCGTCCCTTGTGACATACCCTTTTGGTCTCGTCAGCGCCGCGTCCATCTCGAACGATTATCACCCTAAAGATGACCGACGTCGGCGACGATGAGTTCGTAGGAACCATCGACTCATTTTATGACCTCCTGACTGAGGCGATCTGTCTCTCTCTGGCACTGATAGCACGGGGACCGAACACACCACCCCCCGAGGCCAGCGAGATCCCTTCGCGGGAATGCTTCAGTGCGACAGACGGGAGGGCACCCTGAGGGAGCCGGTGCGTGACGTCGACGGGATGGGAACGAAATCCTCCCGGGCAACCCTCAGGCCTTTACGCCCCACAGTCAACATAGACGCCATGCAAGCCCGTCAGGAGGAGCTCGAAGAGTCGCCGCTAGATCGACGACGAGCGCTCTCTCCTCGAGCAGCAAACTCCAGCCAAGACCGGAGGTCGACCCCCGGACTCGAGCCCGGGACGTGCAGTTCGCATAGTCGGGATGCGCATGCCTGCCAGCTTCTCCGAGGGCACAACCAAAAAATAGAGGCTGCCACCATGCTCATGAGGCAGTTCCCGGAGCCCACAACGCCGAGGAAAAGAAGCTCAGAGGGGAAGCTACGTTTCCTCCTCGACGGCGCGGCCTGCTCAGCGGGCGGAGAGCTCGGCGCGACAAAGAGCGGGAGCCCTCTAGTGCTCCCAACACACCGAGCCTGAAAATTCGTTCGCCCAAAGGACCACAGGCCAACCACCGCGAGGGACCAAGAGCGGTCAGGCGACGCCCCTGGCCGCGGAGCGCGTTTCGAGAGCGGCGACAACGGCTTGAGCGACACAACGACGGGGCCGGCGACGTGGGCGACATCACGCAGGGGGCGGACGACATGACCCTGACTAGGACCGGGACTCTAGCCCAGAGCCCACCGGGCCACTAGTGTTTTTCCGCCGCATACACACCGTCGGATCCCGTCGCGTTTCGACCGCCCACCTACATCAAAAGTACACGGGCTCTCGAACCTGACCTCTCGCTGGAAGACTACCATTTGCCTGCGAGGCGGGCAGGGCGGACAACGAGAATTTCATAATTCGCCATTCTGCACTCTACCTCTCAGATACGGCGCGGTGTGGCTAGTCACCTCCCGAAAGGAAAGATCCGAAACTGGGGAGACCTGAAAGACCCTTCGTTGGAAACTTTCAAGGTACCTACGTCGTCTGGTAATTCTTGGGACCTCAAGAACTGTAGGCAAAAGCGAGGGCGAAACCCTCAGAGAATACATTCGTCGCTTTTCTCAACAGTGTAACGGCTCCGGACATAGCCGACGGCGCGTCGTCGCAGCCTTCCTATCAGGGATACTTGCGAATCTCTAGTTCACAAACTAGGACGCAAAAAGCCAAAAAACGAAGGAACTGCTCGAACATCGCCACAAATCATGCCTCAGGCGAGGAGGTAGTCGACGCTGTCTTCCAGGGCACACCCAGCCGCAGCAGCGCGCCGAAGCGGAAGCAGAGGGCCCTCGGCTCGCCTGTACAAGAAGGGGCGCAACCGACAACGATACGACTATGTTCGTCGCCGCCGCCGAGAAAGGCGAGGAGCAGCAGGCGCGCGGCCAACGATCACTTCGAGAAAATGCTGGAACAGACCTGTCGAACCACGCGAACCTTGTCAAACCACCTCTCAAGGATTGTAACCTTATGAAGAAGTTTCTCCGGTGGCGGCTCGAGGAGAAGAGATGGGACGAAGAAGAAAGAGGATGACGCGAGGATGGCGGAGGAAAAAATGACGGTACATCCGGCGGAGGAGCCTTGATGTCTTCGGCGGCCCAACGTCATGCAGCTCCAAGCGTCAAACAGAGGTCGCGCGGCGAGAGGTATACGCAACCGTCCCGTGTTCCCCTTCCTCAAGTGGTATGAGTCCTTATTACTTTCAATCGCCAATGATCCATCCCGAATATGTAACCGTTCCCCGGGCGCTATCCGTTAGTTGTTGATCCCATCGTTGGCACAAAGCACCTCACTAAGGTCCTCATGGATGGGGGAGCGGGATCAACATCCTCTACGCCTGAGACCCCTCGACGCCATGAGGATACCCATTCACGTTGCGGCCCTCGGGGCCCCGTTCTTCGAGGTAATTCCCGGCAAGAAGGCGGATCCCATCAAACAGATTGATTGCCCGTCACGTTCGGTGGGCCGAACAATTTGCGAAAGGAAACGTTAACTTTCGAGGTCGTCGGCTTCAGGGGAACGTACCATGCCATACTGGGACGACCATGCTATGCCAAGTTCATGGTGTTCGATCTTATACTACCTAAAGTGAAAATGCCGACCCTAAGGGCGTCATCACAGTGGGGCGGCGCCCCGAAGCGCGTCCGGTGCGACGTTCGAATGCTGACGTATGCGTCAGCCTTGTAGCTTCGAAGCAACTGGCGGCCGAAATGGCGGCGAGGCTGCGCGTCATGAGAAGGGGCCCGACGCCAAGAAGGTCGGATCCTTCGAACCCACATGGTCCACGAAGACGGTGTCCTCGACATCAGGACGGGGAGGAGGGGACCAGTGCGCGTTAGCACTTCCCTTTCTCCCAAATAGGAAAGCGAGCTCGTCAATACCTTCGTGCAAACATCGACGTATTTGCGTGGAGGCCCTCGGATATGCGGGCATACCCAGAGACGTCGCCGAGCATTCCTTGCATATCAAACCGGATTCCCCACCCCTCAAGAAATGACTGCACCGCTTCGATGAAGAAAGAGCACCACGATAGGAGAAGAGATCAAGAAACTTTCATCGCGGGCTTCTCAAAGAGGTGTACCACCTGAGTGGCTCGCTAACCCTGTACTAGTGCGAAAAAGAATGGGAAATGGAGGATGTGCGTTTGATTATACGAGGCCTTAACAAGGTCTTCCCAAAAGACCTGTAACGTTACCTCGCATTGACCAAATAGTCGATGCGGACGTCGGGATGCGAGCTCCTTGCTTCTCTACGCGTACTTGGGGTACCATCAATTCAAGATGAATGAGCGGACCAGCTCGCGACGTCATTTCACCCCGTTCGGATCTTTTGCTACGTCACCTGCCTTTCGGACTCCGAAACGCTAGTGCCACCTTTCAACGGACCATGACCGTGCTTTGATGAACTAGTGAGCAAACCGTCGAGGTCTCGTATGACGATATCGTCGTCAAAACCCAGCACACAGATGGGCTGTAGCTGATCTTGCCCTCACATTCGCAAAACTCAAAAGAACAACATCAAACTTAATTCGGAGAAGTGGTCTTTGGGATCCCCAAAGGCATGCTCCTAGGTTTTTGTCGTCTCGAAAGAGGAATCGAAGCTAACCTTGAAAAGATCACCGCCATCGAAAGAATGGGGCCGATCCACAACATGAAAGGGTACAACGGGTCACCGGATGCCTGCGTCGCTCAACCGCTTTATTTCCGCCTCGGCGAAAAAAGCTTGCCTCTATACAACTTTTGAAGAAATCCGAGTGATTCACGTGGACATCCGAGGCCCAGTCAGCTCTTGACCATATCAAGCAGTTGTGACCAACACACCGATCTAGTATCCCCTACTGACGATGAGGAACTGCTACTGTACATACTCCGCCACGAGGCAGGTGGTAAGCACGGGTCCTTGTCGTCGAAAGGAAGAGGAAGGGCACGTACTCAAAGTATAGAGACCCATGTATTTTGTCAGCGAAAGTACTAAGCGCTCGAAAACCCGGTACTCCATCTGTAGAGTTGGTATACGCGGTGATTATGACTAAGAGAAAGCTGCTCCATTACTTGGATCACATAAAGTTACGGTCGTGAGCGACGCGCCGCTGGGAGAAGTCATCTTGAATAGGGACGCCACCCCATCGCATCGCCAAATGGGGTTGGAATTGATGGATAAATTATTACTTACGCTCCGCGAAGCACCATCAAATCACAGGTCCTGTCCAATTTTATTGCTGAAGGGACGGGCGCAACTCTCCCCATCTGGCGGTTGGCGGGAGTACTGGACCCTGTGTTTCGACGGTTCCCTTATGAAAAATGGAGCAGGGCAGGAGTCGTCTGACGTCACCCCATGGGTGACCATGAAATATATGGTGCGCCTGCTGTTCCCAGCGTCCAACAGCGAGGCTGAGTACGAAGCTCTGCTTAATGGACTACGGATAGCAGTCGACTTAGTTGTCAGGCGACTCGACGCCGTGGTGACTCCCAACTGGTAGTCACCAAGTCATGAAGCAAATCTAATTGCGTCAATTCACGAATGACAGCCTACTGCCAAGAGGTGTGAAAGCTTGAATCCAAGTTCGACGGTTTGAGCTCAACCACATACGGACGAACATATTCAACATCACAACTCATCTTACGGACACAACAATTAAACCTCGTCGGAGAGATGCATACACCAGGATCGAATCATAACTAAGACAACACTTGGGCTACAGTAATAGTAGCTCCGAATAGATTCCAGCGCGGGGCCCAGGGGTCCTACACATTCCCAAGTATAGTAGGATAGCGATTCGACGATTCATCGGCAAGGCTTTCGAGCATTGAAGACCATCCCTTCGCAATAGCGTGAAGATCCTCGCCGGAGTCAAACGAAGCGAGTCGAGGGCCGCGGCTGCCCCAACGGCCCCCGGAATCCACACGTTTAGTAGTTTGGTTGAAGAGAGCGAGGAGTTCGGGGTTCGTCGGATCTGCAAAGTACAACATCATAGCTCGGAAGTACATCGCCCTGGCATCCCCAGCCTGGGTTGCCAGCTTAATGAGTTCCCAGCCAGAGGGGTCCTGACCACACAACATCAACTTCTCCACGCGCGGAGCACAAGGCCTCCCGTGGTCGGCCTCGACGAAGTGGACGCACAGAATCGCTCTCGAAGCATGTGGCGGTCGACCGACACAACGTTGATCATTCGGAGGGATAAAGCGAACCAGCTCGCCATTGTTGCCAGTCCTCCGAAAAAAGGCCGCATACCTGACGAAGGTGCATATAGACGGTGTAACTAACCCATGGTCGATGGCACGAAGAAGGATCTGGAGAGGATCTCCTCCGGAGCAACAATAAAGCACCAGGAGCCACGACAAGACGGACGCGACTGACATCCATCTCACGGATGGGGTAGGCGCACCTCCCGACGCGGCGCGACAAGAAACCCTCCTTTTCCTACTACTACTGGCTGGCACAAAGAAGAAGAAGAAGACTGAGAAGAGCGGTGGAAAGTGTATACTACGACCCATCAATATATAGCACAGGGTTACTACCTCTCTGTCTTCCAACGCACACCCCTCGGGCTCGCAGAGGTGCAATCTTCATTTCCCAGGCACGGCGACATCAGCAAACAACCAAGGACACGTACGCCGCTTCACCAAACCAAGCGACTGACTGCAAGGGCCCACGAGCGCACGCAGCGCCAACTCCCCAGGAACAGGCAGGCGTTGCGAGAACACAACCAGTCCACTGCGGTCAATAAAAAGGTGAGCCCAACTGGTAAGTACATCATTTAAAGAACGTCAAATTCTTTATCCCTACTATGCAAAGTGCAGGGACCAAAAACGGTGGGTTAACGCCAAAAGACCATTTGTTACCCGTTGTACTCATTTAACAAATGAGAAAACTAGGCCAAGGGATCTTGGTGGCCCAAAACTTACGGGTTCTACAACCCCCCTGGCCAAAAACAAGAGTGAGGACATTGCTAGCGGACCCTAGCGGTTGGAACGTAGAGTCTTCACGTCGAACACCTTAGTAAACGTGTTTAGGCTTCGATAGATAACATAATATGTGAAAACCCCCACGGGGGTGGCATCGAGCCCTCGGACCCCATCGAACGGGTCTGGGTACTATATGTATCGACTGTCGAGATTAGAGATCGGTCCACGATGGTCTTCCGCCGGTGCGCGCCTCCACGGATGAGGACCCGGGTGTAAGATGTAATCTGCTTGCGTCACTCACTCACTCCACCAGGGATGGCACTCGGTCAGCCCTACTGCTGCTCCTGTATGAGTTGGAAATGGCCATATTGCTTGACCTCTTCTAGTACTTAGTTGGTAGAAGTACACCAGCAGTATGGGCTTGGTACTAGAGTAGAGATGGCTGATCTCAGCCTTGTACCGTAGGAGTAGGAGTAGGAGACTTGTACCTTAGCTGGTACATGTAGGTTGTATTATCCCTATGCATACAATGGAAAAAGGCAGCTCTTGCCACCATTCCTGTGTCCAGCTTTCAACTACGCTGAAACCTTGGTGTGTGTGTGTAGCTTGAGCTCAAGCTCATCTTCTACCTTAGTTTAGGGGAGAGGGAGAGGAGAGGGAAGGAGAGCAGGTGCTGCTCACCTGAGCACTAGGTCCTAGTGCTAACAATTGGTATCAGATCGTACGACGGTGTGTGTTTTGTTGCTGCGCTTAACAGCCGGCAATGCCTTGCAACGATGCTGGAGAAGGGATAGTGGCAAGGAGGGGGAAGCCTCCGAGCAAAGCAGCCACGACATGAGGTCGTTTTTCTTACGATGCGCGAGGTCAGTGGCACATCATGGCCCACAGCTGACCTGCACCAACTATGTGAGTGGTCGGCAACCATGAGATCAGCTCGAGCCCGGCGGCTCTGGGACTGCGATCGAGAAGGGAATCGAGGAGGAGGATGACAATGTCTCTGCTCTGGAGGCCTATTGTCATCCACACCCAGCAGAGTACCACCAGAGCTGGCGGAGAAGGATTCGACGAAGGAGGCTTGGGACGCACTGGCGGCGATGGTATTGGCTCGGATCGAGTCAAGAAGGCCAAGGTACAGTAGCTGCGCCGGGAGTTCGATGACCTCAAGTTCCTCCCGGGCCAGGCGGTGGGGGACGTTGCGCTGCGGCTGCAGAACCGGTGGTCGGCCAGATGGCCTCTTGGCAAGATCATCGACGGGGAGGACGTCGTCTCCAAGTCCTCCGTATTGTCCCCCCAAGTACAAGCAGATTGCTCTCTCAAAGAGGACAATGCTGGACTTGGACACGCTCAAGCTTGAGGACCTCCACGGCCGTTTGCGTTTGCGGTGGAGGTGTCTACTGAGCCAGCAGCAGGTGAGAAGAAGGAGGACAACGGCAGTTGCTGCTGACCGAGGAGGAGTGGGCTGCGCGGGTGAAGGCTCGGCGGTCGGGGGAAAGCTCCAGCCGCACCAACGGCAACAAGCGGCGCAACAAGGCGCCGCACGACGGGAAGAAGAAGTTCGACCGAATGGTCGCGGCGGTGCGGAAAGCTCGGACACTGGGCAAAGGAGTGTCCGGAAAAGAATCCTGAGAAGAAGCCGGAGAAGGAGGAGGTTGCACCTGACTTGGGACGACAGCGCCGATGAGCACGCGCTGCTGATGAGTGAGTACTGCGCGCTTGTAGGAGGCAGGCATCGGGAGGAAAGGGTGGTGCATGGGACTGTGCTGCCAGCTATCCACCTCGATGAGCCGTTGCGCGTAGGTCCACTAGGTGCTGTCGGTGACAAGTTGGAGCCGAGGTGGTACCTCTGACTCTGGCGCAAGCACCACATGACGGTTGCCGCGCCGCCTTCTCCGACCTCGATGAGAACAAGACCGGGATCAGTCAGTTCGGCGATGGCGCGCGGGTCACCATCCGTGGGCAGGGCACGGTCATCTTCCGGTGCGGAAACGGGGAGCAGTGAAGCGCTCACGATGTCTACTTCATCCCGCGAGTGCGCTTAGCATTGTGAGCTTGGGGCAGCTGGGATGAACGTGGGGGGCGGAGGTGCTGATCCACGACGGCATTCTGTGGATCAAGGGTAGGGAGCGTCGGCTGCTTGCCAAGGTAACACGGTCGTGTAATCGACTCTATTCTTCTGTATTGAAGTTGAGCAGCCGATCTGCTTGGTGCGCAGTGCCCACGGAGGAGCCGTGGCTGTGGCATTGGCCGCCTTGGTCATCTCAGCTTCGACGCAAGGCGCGGCTGGGGAGGATGGTCACTGGGTTGCCAACCATCAAGCCGCGGCGGAGCTGTGCGACAGTTGCCTGGCTGGGAGAGTAGCGGAGGCTGCCGTTCCACAAGGCAGCAAAGGTACCGTGCGGCTGATCCGCTCGAGCTAGTCCACGGGGACCTTTGCGGGCCGATCACGCAGCGAACGCACGGCGGAAGGAGGTATTTCCTCCTGCTTGTGGACGACAACAGCCACTACATGTGGCTGCAACTTTTGACAAGCAAGGACCAGGCGGCGGAGGCGATCAAGCACTTCAAGGCGCAGGCGGAGGCGGAGTCCGGGGAAGCGGCTCCGGGTGCTCGGACAGATCGGAGCGGCGAATTCACCTCGGTAGAGTTCGCTGCCTACTGTGCAGATGAAGGGGTGGTGCACCACCACACTGCGCCCTATGCACCGCAGCATAACGACGTGGTGGAGCGCGGACCAGACCATTGTCGGCATGGCGCGCTCCATGATGAGGCGAAGAAGGTGCGGCGGCGTATGGGGCGAGGCCGTGACCACGGCTATCTTCACCTCAACCGTGCCCCCACAAAGGCCCTGAAGGGCCAGACTCCGTTTGAAGCTTGTCATGGCCGCAAGCCGAGTGTCGCGTTATGGCACTTTTGGCTTGCGGTCATGTCAGGACCCCAAGCCGGGGCCTCAGCAAGCTGGAGGCAGAAGCACCAAAGGGTTTGTTCCTAGGCTACGAGGAAGGACCAAAGCCTACAGCTGTACGATCCAGTGTGAGAGAGGTGGGTCCTGTGAGTCATCTTAAAGAGGGTGGCAGCTGGAATTGGGACATGGCGGCAACCGGGGGGAAGCAAACAGCGCTGTGGGGAAGCAGCCGCAACGCGGCTTTTCCATTGTCGTGGAAACTGGTGATCCTGGCAGCAACGAGGCGGGTGGGGGAAACGGGGGGGGGGGGGGGGGCAGGGTTGCGGTTGCTGAGGCGGGGGCCCCCAGTCAGAAGCAAGCGCAGCCCTGTTCCGATCCCTGGCCCTGGGGGGCAGGCGATCATTCCCGGTAGGGAAAGCCAGCGGAGGAGGCTGTGGGTTAGCCCACCCCCATGACAATCTTAAGTTCGTGGACGCCCCACGAAGGCGGGAGGAGGTGCTTTCCGCCGGGGGATCCATATCGGGGAAAGCGCGGCGCCTGGGGCGAGCCGGCTGCAGATGTGAGAGTATGCTATGAGTGAGAAGGCCGTTGTTTGCTGTGCAGAATGACAAAGCTGGCGACGGGCGATGATGGAAGAGAGGGGTCCATCGAAGAGAACCGCACCTGGGAGTAGGACCCGCCGGTCGGCTACCGGCCAATTGGCTTGAAGTGGGCTTCAAGGTCAAGAGGGACGAGCACGACGCCATTGTCAAGCACCAGGGATTTTCTGGCCCGCGGTTTTGCAGGAGAAGGGTTGTTTCAGGAAGGTTCGCGGGGTGGCGCGGGGAGTCTGTCCGCTCTGCTGGCACTAGAGAGCAAAGGACTGGCAGGTCCTCCCTGAGTGAAAGTTGCCTTCCTCAACGGGCCGCAGAGATGTCTTCGTCAAAGCCTAGGGATTCTCAAAGAAGGGGTGAGCACGAGTGCCAGCCTACACAAACCCTTACGGGCTCCGGCAGGCGCCAGGCGGGAAAAGCAAAACTCGACACCACCATGGGCGGAGCTTGGGTTGACCTGTGGCACGAAGCATGCCCTCTACAACAAGCGGGGAAAGGAAAGAGTCATCCTCGGTGTGTCGTGGAGACTTAATTGTCACAGGGGCCGGGCAGGACATCGCCGAGTTCAAGCGCGAGTGGCAGCTCATTCAAGTGAGCGATTCGGGTTGCTTCCTATACTTGGTATAGGGGTGAGGAGGAGGAAAGGACTCCACATGTGGGGCCGGGGCGTTGCCCGAAGTGCGGGAACGCGGCGGCTGGCGGATTGAAACCAGCCGCAACTCCAAGGAGGGAGGATCAAGTTCTCGGAGAGCCGGGGGAAGGGGACGCGACTCGCTCGCAGCATTGTCGGGGGCTGGGTACCTCCTCCCCATCGGCCCTGAATGATTCGTGGGGTTGTGGCGTCTGGAGGTCCTCGCGAAGAACGGACAACGGTGAAAAGGTGCTGCATACGTCAAGGGATCGCTGGAAGGCGATTTCTTTCCCAAATAGGAAGGGCTTTGCCACAGCTTTCGTGATGCGACTGGCCGGTGCTTGTGGAGGCGGAGCACTTTAGAGTGCTCGTTTTCCTCAAGGCTGACCTTGCTGGCGTCACGAAGCAGAAGATTGTGGTGCGAAACTTGCGGGGCAGGAGTCGTCGAACGGCCACAACGACGTGCCAAGCTATGGGTTTGCCGATTGCTGGGGAGCTGCTGGTGCTGTAACCAGCCACCAGTGTGAAAGGTTGCCCCAGCTAGCATTGCCCCGCCAAGAAACCCTGTCCTCCACGCCGGAGCAAACACTCGACTCAAGTTATTTCCTCAGGGACTTGGTTGTGGAGGACAGGTTGTATGAGTTTGTCGGACCGGCGACGTCGCTGACATCCTCACCAATCCTTGGACGCTCAGGTTCTGAAAGAGGAAGATGATTGGATGGAAGAGGTGAAGGATAGGAGGCAGAGGATTAGGGGAAAAAAATTTAAGTTGGCACTCATCAGGTTCTCACCAAATCTGTGCTGTCATCATCCTCCGCGGGTGACACCGGGCAGCCCTACTGCTGCCTGGTCAGAGTTGGCAATTGTTTGGGTTATGAGGGTTGCACGCTGCCAGAAACAAAATTTTTTCCCCAAAAACCAGGAATAGGCTAGTTTGATCACGGGGTTACCACTAGCGCGCAGGTGCATGGAAGCGACTTGGTGTAGTCGGGCGTCGCAGCAGTGGTGCGTTCCGAGGTCATCCGTTCCGGCTTACTCGGGGTTCGTCCTTGTGCTCCGAGCAGCACCTCCCGGGAATCCCCCCGTGCGGGAAGAAGGTCCGCCTCCGGATGCTAGGTCCGCGAGGAGTATAGGCCGGGTGGGGAAGGGCGCGGGTGCCAAAAAAGGCGTAAGTCTAACTCGACCTGAAATTCGATGGGGAGAAAAATTCCGCGACTGTTTGTTTTTTGGGATTCCTAGGCTCCTTGCCGGCTACGCCCCATTGTTATCACAATACAGATTCAAGGGCGAGATGGCATTGGAATCACAAGCTCGATGAGAAACCTCCTCATCCAAAACACCTTCCTTTGCAGCGGCAGAAGCGCAATTTACTCGACTTTGGTTGTGAACGGTTACCGTTCTGCTTGGAATCTTAGTTACAGCACCACCATTTATTGTGAACACAAAACTGTTGAGATTGTAAAATCTCCACGTCGTTTGGAAGCTGGATCGGTGTAACCATTTACAACGAGCTCTCCTCACCTCCATGTTGGAACCTCTTTGTCCTTTCAAGTCTTAGGTATTTTAACAAGCATCCAGTGACTTCCCGGTTGGCTTGGTACCTGTCGCAACATTAGAAATATGGGCTCTGGGCGGTACATATTTGTTGAACCGTTTTTTTCGGCAGTGTCAAATGAGCTAATACTTCATTGATCGGTAGCCGTTTTCTATCGGCATAAAGGTCACGGTCAATGTTTACCGATGAGGTAAAATGCTGCGAAAGGGTAAGTTTGTTGCCGTGGAAGTGGCGATTCTTGCCGATAGGAGTTAAATTGGAAAAAACAAGTTCCCGTGGAGGTGAAGAGTTGCCGTTTGGAAGGTATTCCGATGGAGATTTGCCAATGGGCACAGGGGAGTGGCGGTTTGAGTCAGAGGGGATTGCCGAGGGCAATAGAAGGAAGTTGTGGATTGAAAAATTGCTGAGGAAAGTTTCAACGAAGAGAAGACATGGAAACTGGTGATTTTTACCGTATTGTTTTGAAGTTTTAGTCCGATTTGTAGGCGTTTTTTTCCTTAAAATAGGGTGTTTTTTTTGGAAAAATAGCATTGTTTTTGGGTCCGATCCTGGCGAGCAGTTATTCCCTTTTAAAAGGGGTTTGTTTTTGTTTAGGAAAGGACGAGTCGTGTTGTCTACAACTCCTTTGCCGGAGTATAATTGTCCTCGGGGTCTGGAAAATTCTCATATATCAAACAAAATCAATTACTTTTTACTACTTTTCAGCAATTCTATTTTATCGTATTTTAGATTAGTTTATCTACGGTTCTTAAGTCTGACGGGCGCATCTCTTCGTCTTGTAAACCCTTGCAAGTTCCGCGTTTGAGAACCTGAGCCTTGAGTTCCCGGGCGATCGTGTCGTCTGTTCGCTTACTCAGTTATCCTGATAAGTTTGAGCCTTGCACCCAGGTGATCGCGTTGTCTGTTAGTCTTGTTCTGTTAGCCTTGTCGATTAACTGGTTCAAATCGTCTGACACCCTTTGAATTCAATTGGGTAAACCGAGGGTCAAGATTGCGTTTTGTGTCAACAATTCTGGTGTACATAATGGAAACAACGACCGAGCTATGGAACCTTACTTGGCTTTTTTCATAGTGTCGAAGCACGCTTCTCGCTTAAAAACACCCTGTGACTGGCAAGAACCTTCTCTTGGATTGTTCCATGTTGATGTTTAAACCTTGTCAATGTCGTTTTGGTTAATCTATAAGCCTCTTGTTATTCATAGATCTTTTGCCCAAAAGTTGTTGTTTCTAAAATCCTTCATAGAAAAATATTATTCAGGAAGTTTCGATTGCAACATAGGAATGCCATTCTCAACAATAGTAGTCATCAATATAGGATTAGAATACCAGCGCTCCCACTTTCCTTTTGTAAACAAGGTTCTTCTTATTTGACGGCCAAACCTTTGATCTTCTCAAAACGAGTTCCAACTGAGGATCTTGCTTCAACCTAAATGGTTTCTTTGTTGCATATTTTTCCGCTTTTGGGATCAACAAACTTCGGGTGTATATTACACGTCCTTCCAAATTTCCATTTGAAAGGTGTTTTAACATTCTCTGCCAAATCTATAATCAAAATAAACAACAATTGCTGAATGATCCGGAAGATTTAAGCATGCTACGGCGAGAATGTCTCGTCGTGTAACTCCTTGAACTTGCCGAAAACCTTTTGCAACAGTCGAGCTTTATAGACATGAACGTTTCCTCCTATCCTTTTTCTTTTTTATAGACCTTTTAAATTATGGGTTTAACCCATCAGGAGGTCAACCAAGTTCCAAACTTGTTGTTCCATGGAATCTTCTGGATTATGGCCCTTAGTCATTCCTTGGAATTTAGGTCCATCATGTTCTGCGTTGCGAGGTTCTTTATCGTTTAAAACAACACTTCCCCCGTGCCCCGGATTCTTGTGACCTTCGTGGTTGTGGTGGTGTTTCTTTGCCCAGGTCTCAAATTTTCTGCTACTTAGCATTCATAGAGTTTCCCCTTTGGTCTCTTGACTTCTTCAAGAACCCTTTGTCCATTTCTTTTATTGAGAAATCTTTCTTAAGAAAACCGTTCGGCAACAAACACTTTGCCCTCTGATCGGTTAGAAGTAATACCCAAAGTTTCCTTTGGAACCCACGAAAAAGATTTGTCGACTTGGTGTTATTTATCTGAAATAAGTGTTTGACATAAATTCCCACAACCCAAATCTTTAGAAAAGACAAATGGGGATTTTCCAGCCGTTCCCATTGGTGTTTATGGACTTGCGGTACCCTATTAAAATGTGAAAGGGGTTTTTCTAGAGATATCCAAAAGAGAGTGGTAGGTTGATGGCTCATCATCGCCAAACCAGTCCAAAAAGTCGATTGTTGCTGGGGCACGCCGTTTCTCTAAGGCGTTCAGGTGGCGTAATTGTGGAAATTCCAAACTCTTTAGTGATTGCTAAACTCGGCTCAAATATTCGTCCACGTCAGTCGAAAGGCTTAATTTTCTTGCCCGTTGTTTCACTTCATTCTGAAATTCTTTGAACTTTTCAAATGTCTCGACTTTGTTTCATTAAGTAGACTATCCTATTATAAAATCACAGTTAAGGTATGAAGTATTGAAATCCGCCTCTAGGTGTTATCTTGGTCAAAACTCGTTGTACAAGTTCCACCAATCGCCCCTCTCAGGAAACCGTGAAAGGGCGGCCCTTTGGTCATCTTTCCCATCAAGCAAGCCTCACATGTCTGTTGATTCAAAATCAAACGGTTAGAAGCCATCAGAATGAAGCCTCTTCATGCGTTTTCATTTAAGACCTAAACGAAACCACATATGGTAGGACTTAATTTAAGCCGGTTTTTGCATTAATATTACAGTAGGTTCATCATCAAGATTTAAATAAACAACCTTCCAATGGTGAAACCCAAACATGTATTCTTTGGATCACACAACCTTGTCTTTACCGCCAAATGAAAACCCATCCTTCATCAACATGAAGTGACAAAGTTTCGACTTAAACTGGAACAAATAACAATTATTCAATTCATGATTAAATCCTGAGAGAGGTGAAGTTGATCGTCCCAACGCTCAACGCCAGCAAATCTTGCATTTTGCCCACGTGGAAATCAATTCTCCTCTCTTCTGCTTCTACTTCTTATCATTCCCTGCATCGTATTGCAAATATGAGCAACCGATCGGTATCAAATCCCCAAGATTTGATATAAGAATCAGCGAGAAAAATGTTGTAATTGAAAAAAGTGTCAAGCAGCGGGGCCCTTTTTTACTCCGCCACCTTCAAGGTTCCCCAAAAGTACATTTGCGTTCCTTTTTTAGTGATGTCCCTTACAATGAAAGCATTTAGCTTCAGCAGGTCCAGCAGCCTTGGGCACAGGAGGAGGGTTTGGCTTAAGATCTCTCTTTAGCCTTCGCCTTTTCCTTTCCAAGCCCTTCTTAAAAGTTAGGTTGTTTTGGACGCCATCACAGGTACTGCCAGCACTTTCTTGTTTCGTTCTGTGTCTTAAGCATGCCGGCAAATTCATTCCGCCCTTTCACCCCAGCATTGGTGTTCGAAAGAATTTTCCCCATAGTGGTGGAAGAGGGAAGTATGAAATCAGTGGCCAATTGGGCCATTTGGGAACTAGTTCTCCAATCTCTAAGTTTGACCAACCATCTTGATCCATGCGGGCCAATGCTTGCGCCTTCTGCTGCTTGGTTTCAACAAAAGCCTTGGACAATTGAACCTTTAGTCCTGGTTGGCTGAAACATATCTTAGGCCCAATCATATTGTACGCTGTTATGATTATTTTAAATTGCATCTGGGTTGGTCCATGCGCGAGCATAAGGAACTACTTGAAAGTGCAACGCCCTAAGTGGATTTTGGTGATATGAAACGAATTAGAGAATAATGAGACTTTATAAGTAGACGCAGGTTAAACTTAAGGGTGAGAACAGGTTGGAGACCCTCCCCAATTACAAAAAGGATGACCCAAGTCAAAGGAGTTTAAATTTTTTATACTTTGAAATTGAGTTGGTTGTTACTTTAAGGGGATTCAACAGATCCAACAAGGACCAAAGCAACACTATCTATATATTCACACCTCCAATACAAGTGGGCAAACAGATAGCTTATTGAAGACCTTCCTTTGCTGTTCTGCCCCGGCTGGAGTGCAGGTTTTGGCTCAGGCGGCATGCCAATTGTTTGCCCGTTGGCGTGAGGGGTATTAAACACCTCCTCCTTCCCCCAACGGCTGTTCTGCTATTCCAATTCTAGTTCGCAAAAACGAAAAGGAAGCTCTTTTTGTTTCCCTTCTCCCTTGGTGGGTCTTTTCTCCCCCACTTTTGTTCCAACATTCTTGGGATTGAGCCTCCAAGCTTTAGAAGAAGCTTCTCCCTCGGTTTCACCCTACAAGCATTTGGTTCCCCTGGTGGGAGGTTTGGGTTTTGTTACTCTTGGAGCTTTGCTCTAGCCGGCTAGGCGTTTCGCCCTGAGCTTGCCCCAATTGTTGGCAGCCAAAGGGAGGTTTGAAACCCCCAAAATTTTTCATAATTGCCCTCATCTCAAGAGTTCATTCTCTTGACTTGAGACCGGGAAAGAGTGCCTTGTTGGGGGCGCTTGAGCCTTGTTTTTGGGGGCACCTCAACAAGTGGACGTAGGCAAGCCTTGATGGCGAGTGAACCATGGGAAAATCCCCTTTTGTCACGTGTTCTTGTTACTTTACTTTTTATATTGTGTGCAAGGTGATTTCTAGGGTTTGGACCCGATCTACTCCAAGGGTTTGTTACTACCCTTTCAGTGGTCTAGAGGTTTCCACCCTCTAGGAAGGTTTTGATTCAGCCACAATTTACTTCGTTTTACTTTTTGAATTGTGTTGAAAATTGTTCAGGTGACAGATGCTCTTTAGCCCAGCAGTGCGGCCACCTCGGCAGTGGGTGGCCTAAGCCCGGGGTGCGGCCTATGCTTACAACAAAATGTCGAGTTGTTTTAAATAGGCATTCCCCCCTCTAGGCCAACAGGTCCTTACAAATTTTAAGATCAACATCCAGCTTTCTTGTAAGCGGTTTTCTCTGCGTAGGGGCATTATAAGCAGGCTCATTTGGTAATGGGGTCTAGAACATTTTCCTTTTTCTCAGCCTGGAACAATTCTCAGGTTGCGGATCCAACCACATATTTGTTCCATTTATTATCTTTCTCAAGAATTGAATGAAAGTAAAGGTTGATTATGGGAGCCATCACAACAAAATAATGCAAAATTAAGCAGGATCCTAACAGATAAATCATTAAACTTTTAAAGAATATATCCCACAAAATCCTATCCCTCGATTAAAACTTGTGATTCAAGAACCCAACAAACAAGTCGATAGGGAGCTTTAGCTCCGCTGGGACTGGTTGTTCGGTAGCAACCCTTGCTTCTATCAATATGCTCTTGTTGTTGGGTGGCATCTCCAAGCTTGTGTTACCAAAACTAATGCTTAGGCCTAACGTTAGGATAACCTTTTCAAGTAACCAAACCTTCTGCATTAATTGTCCGACAGAACCTGTCTAGTCAAAAAAACGTGGCCCCTAATTTCATGACCTCCCGAGTCAAGAACGTGACAGTGCAAGGTTTGGGGAAGCATTACAACTTAAACATTGGAGGGACGTTTACTCGTCCGCATATGTAGACCCAAAACATTATCGCCGGAAAATAGAATATCGTAAGAACGAATAAACAAGTTTGATTGGTATCCCATTGTCCTTGGAGTCTCCATCCCCACCATCGTTATCATGGGATCTCCCTCCCGATTGAAGATTTATCCTGATGGTCCACAAGACTATCTTCCCTATGTAAATAGTGAAATAAATTACATGTGTAGGATCATCACGTTGTATGGAAGCCATACAAATGAATTGACAAATCGGGCTCCGCCATATTTTCTTAACGCGGCAGTATGAATTATTCATCTGCACACATAACATGGGCTTACCATCTGAATACGCAAAACAGTTAACGTTCCGCCGTTAAACTTAAAAAGCCGAAAAACTCAATTTTGGGTCGAATTTCGCAAAACTAATTTTCGCCCAAATTGCTAAGGGCTGTCGTTGCGAATGCAAAATTTTCCGGCGCCGTTTTGTTTAAGGTTTTTCTCGTTCCGAGGTGTATGCAAAAGTTATGGGTTTAACCCAACAAACCTTTTCTGCAAATTTCCCTCGGGGGTCTATCCGCGGCCCCCATTTCTATGCGCTTGGAATTGACCTAGGCCGATTCGATCAACTTTTGATCTCCAACTCACGTAATTGGTTTTTACTTTATCCTTAACCGGATGGCGGAACCCGCCGGGGAGGTAGATCGTTACAATACCAACGTGGGAAGATCAGAACCGACGAGATAATCCAAAACCATGCTATTCCATATGCCCACCCGAAATTTTAACGAGGCAACTAACGATCGTACCCTGTGGGTTATGAGGTTTGCTACGCTGCCAGAAAACAAAATTTTTACCCCAAAACCCAGGAATGTGTAGTTAAGATCACGGGTTCCCCTAGACGCGCAGGTGCAGCGGTAAGCGCTTGGTGTGTCGTGTCGTCGCGCAGTGCCGTGCAGTTGCGAGGTCGTCCGTTCAAGTTTCCTCTCGCGGTTTGTCCTGTGCTCCGATGCAGCCCCGGGGGAATCCCAAGTTGCCGGGAGAAGCGTAGCCTCCGGACTGCTAGGTCCCGAGGAGTAACTAGGCGCGGAGCTTGGGTGGGGACAAGGTCCAAAAGGCGTAAGTTAACTCGCCCCGGCCTCCTTGTTATATAGGCGTCTAATGAGTCCCGTTGGAGGCCCCTTAGCCCTAAATAGTCATTCGGGTCCAACTGAATTGGCTTCAAGCCCCTAAGGTGGTTCCAGGGTACGCAAACTGACATGGCCCAAAGTTTTACTCGCAATATTGATGCGGCTTTGAAGGGTGTCAACTCCTTGCAACGATGTCATATCGCGAAACCCCCAAATTTCAATTACTGTTATTCCCTTTGTTGATATTTGGTTCAACCGGGGTTAACACTAAACCCCAAACACGGCCATGTATTTCTGTTAATATTTGGTATCCGTGATTTCTCTCATAAGAAGAGTGGCAAACCATTTGTTGACATGTTCCAGCGTTTCCCGCAAACCCAAAAGCCACCTTAATAAACTCCAGTCACTGAGTAGCTTTGGAATCCTAGGGTGGTGTTTCACTTTGAGTAATAGGACAATTCAGGTTAAGGCATAACAACGTGTGTATGAGACTTCTTGTCGGGTCTTCCAGCACCTGTCCTCATATGCCCACTTATTGTTTGACAATCTCATGTCCATGACTTGTGAAACTAGTCATCAACTAATAAATGCTGTTTAATATTCTGTATTTTGCAAGAACTCGTCGGGAAATTTTATAATAACCATAAGTAAAAGGTTTCACAAAGCAATTCAATAATTGCTAATTTTCAAGTTATCTTTAATGGAATTCATAAAGCATTGTACAAGGAAAACATATCTCTTGTTACCTTGGGATTTCCCAACAGCAATAGGCCTATTGCTTTTATCTTTGACTTAGTTGGTAGAGACACCAACGTAGGGTGATCTGGTAGAGATGGCTGATCTCGCCTTTGTACCGTAGGAGTAAGGATAGGAAGATTTACCCAGCCGGGCGTGGTTGAATAAATCCCTTGCAATACAATGGAAAGGCAGCTTTGCACCATTCCTATGTCCAGCTTTCGCCAACGCTGAAACCATTGTGTGTGTGCTTGGCTCAAAGCTCATCTTCTCCCTTGGTTTCAGGGGGGGGAGAGGGAAGGAGACAGGTGCTGCTACCTGAGACTAGGTCCTGTGAAAACGGGGTCTCACCTGATTACGTTTGCAATCGCCGAGCGCTGTTTGCCATGAGGAAGATTCGAGATTGCTCCACTTCCATCCTGACCTGGGGGTGCGAGGAAAGAAAACAGGGAGCTATGATAGCCCCTAAAAGCTATGGTCAAACAAACACGAAGGCAAACTAACAAAGGCCTACGAAACAAAAACGATAGCTAAAAAAACGACGATTGCAGAGCTAAAAATAAGGGGTCAACAGGCCCAGTCCTACAAGCGAATAAAAAGAAGGTCAACAGCGAAACACACCCCACCTAAGGAGGTTAACGTCTGGGCGCCACCTTCGGCTCCTCCGCCAGGACCTCCCGACCGGCACAACATGACGTGGCCCCCCGCCGCTTAAGAGCCGCTCGTGGATGAACATATGGTCAAGTTCGGCCATGAGGGAACCCGACGGCATCCTATATCCGTTCCAGTGCGGCCTCGTCCATGGCAACCTGACTCCCGCCCCCGCAAGAACCCCCGCGCAATAACGTTGCGTAGCGCGTGAGAACAGCCTGAAGACGATGACCACAGGTCCACAGGCGCGTGAAGAAGGCCGTGAATCATCGCAGCAGAAGGAGCTCTGTAGCTATCTCTACGTTTTTGCGAAGGAAAAAAACGACACAATGCAAGGCAAGGCACGACAGCACATCTAAAGGAAAAACAGAAAGTTAACCCACGACGCGCCTGTCAGGCTCGGCGCGAACGAAGCCAAGCCCGCCTGAACGGATAGAAGGCTCTGGGAAAGCGCTCAAATTCCGTAGGGCTCTGTGTCCTGAATCGGCGAGGTTCGGCTGGGAAAGGCAGTCCTTCAACAAGTCCGAAAACCGAGCAGGGGGGGAAGTGGGTCCGGGGGCGGGAAAATTGCAGCCGGGGAAAGCCTCCGAAACCCACGTTGAACATGGAACGGCGTGGCCAGTTGGGGCGCCCCCCCACACTTGAAACCCGGGGGCGGAGACATTAGGGGACGAATAAGGCATCCTAATCAAAAAGCAGAAGACAGATCGTGTCCGGGCCATAACAAGAAAAGGAAGATGTCAGAATGGCCGACATGGCCCTCCCGCCTCAACCATCCGGCGCGAGGCTCCGGGATCAGAGCGTTCCATGACAAGCCACTCTCCAGGGGATGCTTCCCGGTCATGACTTAACAAACGCGCGGGGTCAAGCGAAGAATTTAGCGGGGAAAGCAAAGGATGGGATGAAAACAATTCGCTACTCGCCGCTTTAAATGGCAGGCGACGGGGGTTACAAAGACCGAAATGCATTTTTCAGGACCCCCACCCCATCTTAACTTGCGAAAATGGAGGGGAACGCGGAATGTGCTATGCCAAGTCTTGTCACCGCGGGAGGTTGATGCACCGCACGGGGGGCGTGGGACAGCGGAGACCGCGCGCCACCAGGTAGGTGCGACGCGGTCGTGAATTGGCTTCGCGGTATCCGGTGCTGCAGAGCCCCCAGTGGCTCCGACCCCGATTCAAGAATAAACCGACCCTCGGCCAACCGACGACAACAACCGTTAAAGAAACCACCGTGGAGGGCCCCCGGGGGTCCGCACCGCAGAAATCCGACGCCGAGAGCTGTTTGGATGCATAAGAAGGCAAGACGGCACTCCATTCATCTGATCCGGGACAAGCCAAGGCGTCGCAACAGAAAGGTCGAAGCATGGAACGGCTAGGGGGAGCAGTTTCGATGCTCATGCACATGACTAAACAGTTCCCGGCCGAAACGAAGGTGGTCAAAACGGAACTCAAAATCGACCCGGTTCGTCCGTCTACGCCACGAAAAGATTGCGGTGCGGCAGTTGGTATCCTCGTTCGTCAAAACTCAAGACAAAAACGACGAATCTAAACTGCGCAAGTTACATCTCCTGGTCGAGGGCTACACCCCGGGGGGTGCGCTCGCGGCCCCTTCGGCGAAGGATAAAATGTTCCAAGGCAACGAATACAAAGCTCAGCAAAGACAATTAGGAATTTCCTAAGGTTGGGGGTATGTCGGAGATCTAATTTAATAATAAACTTTCGAAATAAAACCTAAATTAAAAGGCCCACAAGGCCATTAGATAGGGTGAGAGCCCATCAGGGACAATCACCCCGGTCACAAAAGGGCATGTGATTCATAGGATCTGCCGGCCGGTGACAGCGTGCGCCCCGGGCAGACGTAAATCCGTCTCGCCCGAGTAGGGGACGAGGCGGCTTCCCAACCAACGGAAGAGTGAAGAGCGTGACGGTAGGGAAAAGACCTATTACCCCTTCTAGAAGTTTGGTTGGCTCCGCTTATGACGTGCGGTTGCGAAGCCGATAAGAACGGAGGTACGCCATCCTGGGATCGTACGCCCCGTATAAACCCGGGTCAGGAAACTCCCTAGTCCCCTCCTGAAGGAGACACGTCGAGTCCTCCTTCGGGAGGGATGGCAAAGGGCTCCGTGACAGAGGGGCCGGGCAAGACCCCCCTTGTTTGCCCCGGGCCCTAAAGGCCCTCCCGCGGAAGTACGTCAGGAATGGGGCCCCTGAATAACGGAGTTCATTGGCCGAGGCTAGGGAATCTATCACATAAAAAAGAATTTAAAAGGTCTGCTTGACTTTCCAAGGACAACGCATACATCCTCTATCATACGGATCAACCGGCCCCCCCCCCCCCCATCCTCCGGCAATCAATGAGAAAGACACGATCCTCTCCTTCGACCAAGACGAAGGCAATGGAATATAGATTGTAAATACCCAACATTGTTGGGGTATAACCTGGATATCCCTAGGACTTTCTTGGGCCTGCCGATAGGAGGGCCCCCCACGAGCCCTTGCGGCACGCGACCATGTCGTGCTCGCTAAGGATCCTGGACTTGCTCGCCGGAAGACAGAGTAGACCGATCCCCTTGCCATAGGGAACCAATTGTAACTGTTGAATATGGAATTGTAACTTGCTCCGACAAATTAAGACAAGCAGGCCCCCCTCAAAAAGCTCAGATCCTCTCTTAGTGGAAAAACATGGTGGTAAGTACCTGGTGTTCGGCTTTGATGAGAGTGTTTGACCAAACGTGGTGTTTCGTTTGGTGGCTTACCCTAACCTCTCGAAAGCGAAAGTATGTTGTCTTTGGCTTGTGGTGTGCAGGGCTTGCCTAGTGCAGGGTCAATGGCGTGGGAAGGTCGAGTAGAGGCTTGCGTGCCGATGGCTGAGAGCGGTGAAGGGGAAGCGGGGCCGGATGAGGGCCATGGGCGCCGGCGGCTGTGTGGTGGCTGTACTTGGCACCGGCGGGTGGGGAAAGACATGGAGGTAGACCGAAGTCGAGAGTAAGAGGGGAGCGGAGTCGAGCGGAGGTGGGGACTCGGAGTCCAACCGGGCGAAAAACAAGGTGGCTGGCGAGTGGTTTGGTGATTTGGGCTCAAAAACATCCGCGTCGGTTTTCGAGTTTGGGCCGCAAAAACTCGGGGTTCGGTGTTGGCCCAAGGCTCCGATGGCGGGTTTCCTGGGTTTGGGCCTCAAACCTAGGCGGAGCTTCGAGAAGCGGGGAGGGCCGTGGGGAATCCGGGGTTGCGTCGAGGCGCGACAACTCGGCAAGAAGGGGGCAGTCTTCAAAAGGGGAGTTTTCCAGGAGTTGGATACAAGCTTAAGCTAGGTTAGTTCACTCAATTATCTAGGGGGGGTTTTGGGAAATAGCCCAAAGCCCTTAAGTAGGGGGTGAAGGGGTATCCCACCATCTCTTGAACCCTAATATTTGCCCCAAACTCTCTCCTCTCTCTCTGTTCATGAGATCCCTAGGTTGCTTCCACCAACCTTTGTAAGAAACTTGAGTTTGTCGCGAGGATCGGGAGGCCGTAACCTTCGTAATCCAGGGGCTTTGATTTCGTGTTGTGTCCCCGTTTTGTTTGGGGTTCTTGCGTTTGCTTTTGCTCTCATTTTCCCGAATGATTTCTCTTTGTAGGGAGAGCTCTTTGCAATTCGTTTGAACCAAGTTGTTGTATTCGTGGGGTTCTTTTCATGAAGGAATTCTCCTCAAACCTCATGAGTTTTGATCGGTTTTGTTTTCTTTGTTCATTTTCGTTTTCTCTTTCTCCCCCAAACCCCGAGTGTTTTGTTTATTTTCTCCAAATTGACTGATTTCTTTGGGTAGCTCCCTAAGCCCTGGATCATGCCTAAAAAAAATTTTTTTGTGTTGGTGAAATTTTTGGGTTTTGGGGTTTTGGGAAGATTTGGGGAGGGAAATCATTTTTTAGTTTTCTGTGCTCTGCTCGAGGACCGGACGTTGAGTTTGGCGTTCGGACACAAGGGTTCTGACGTCAGCGTCGTCCGTTCGTCGCGTGGTGTGGTTTGGGCCGGACTTGTCCATCGTTCGTCGCCCTGCGGTCCGTTGTTTGTGTTTTTGTCTGACTTTCAGGTTCCTGGAAGCCCAACGGCGTCACCCAAGCGTCTGTCGCCGCTTCGACGCCCTGCTTTTGCTTCCTCTTCAAGCTTTGGAAAGGCCGACGGCGATCTTCAGGTCCCGCCTAGCGTCCGTCGCCTGTTGTCCAGGTCCGTCGACTGTATTTTGAGCTGTTTTGCTTGGAATTCTTGCCTTTTTCATAGTTTGAGAACTCTTCTTGGGGGTTTCCGGGGTTTTCCTCCACTGCCGGGAGCTTTCTTTTGCTCCTTTTCGTTGGCACCCGCAACGGGTTTGGGTTTTTGGGAAGAGGGCCCGAATATTTCGGAGAAATTTGAGGCTCCCATTCACCCCCCTCTGGTCGCCGTTCTCGGTCTTCCTTAGGTATCTACAATTTGTAACTGATCACTGTAACTAGCACCAGAACAAAGGACGGGATTTACGGCGGTTTGCGGCCCGAATGCAAATCGTCGTGTTACGCTCTTTGTGTTTCCTTGATCGCCGTCGCCACACCTGCCAAATTATCCGTGGGGGGGTTCCCCTAGTAGATGCAACGCAATTATCGCAGTTGGGCGCCAGGAGGGGGGGTGTTGCATCGATTCCTGGTCGTCCCGGGGTCCTTCCCGGAAGTCGATGGTCCTTCCGGCGCCGGCACCCGTGTCCAGACGGATTTGTTTGGCCATGGATCCCGGGCCACGGGGGTAGTTCACCACCCGTCGTGTATCAACACCGGGGACCACCTGCGCAAAAGATGTCAAATCGATCCTTGTTTGGTGCCACGATCGCGCCAACGGGAATCATCAGCTTTGCATCGACCTGTCCGGGGCACGCGCCGACTTCCAGGTCCACCCACGGCGCCCGACCACCCACCAAAGGCTCGGAAGACAAGGTCCGCGCTAGGGATACCGCTCCTTCCCCAAATGATGCCTAGGGGCTCAGTAATAGGCCGCTGTCTCCCAGCGTCAAAACATCGATTGGTCTCGCCAGTCCACTCAGCACCATCGTGAACACCGGTCATACTCCCCAATTCGCGTTCGACAGGCAGTATCCTCGTTGGCACGACCTTCAGGAAAACGGTCGTTCCGGGAGGCCTGAAACACCTGACCCCTCCAGGGACAGTGACTTGCAGAGTCCCCCAGGATTCAAGAGGATGACCTCCAAGCCCGAAGAACACGCCCCCCCCCCGTGATAACGAGTTTTGGGGGGCGATTCCATCTTCTCCGCGACCACGGTGAGAGCTTAGTAATAATTCGGCAAAAATCCCCCACCGACCAACGAAGCCGCGCGAAAAGGGAGGGCGGCCGACGCCACTCCCGTTCCCCGGAACGCAAAGGGAAAAGACCGCCGACCTCCACCTCGGATGGAAGAGCTCGTTATCAACGGAATACGGTCCGACAAACTCTGAGCGTCACTCGTAGAGGCAGATTTGGGGAAACAACCAATGCTTGCCAACCCGAGGCCGACAAGAATAGCTATGACAAGTTATGAAAAGATCCTTGGGCCGTGTCCCATACAAGGGACTCTGACACTTAGCGTGAGTGCGATCTCGTGGAAGGTGGCGTAAGACCAAAGGCGACAAGAGAGCAAAGAAGGACGACTCCGAAGGGCGAGACCGAATCCAGCAACACCCAAAGTTCCAAACCCCTTAACAAGTATCATTTCAGGGGCGCTTGGTTCTGAAGGAGAAGGCAGTGTCTAGTTCGCAAGGAATTTACTCAGTCATCGCCAAGATGATTGATTGGCCAACGCCGGGTACTTAGACTGGTGGAGCAGACTTTAGCTTTCAACGGAAAGGAGTGGACGGTTACGGTACCTGGTCGATTCCATATCATCGACCCAACCATTGCCAGTGCCGTTTAGGAAGGTACTAGTCGCGGGGCAGCGTTTAAATCATCTTCGCCGACGCATTCCACCGCTCGTTATTCCAAGGGACTTCCTACCGTCAAACTTCCCTTTCTGGGGTATGTCCAGACAAGGCATCCAACAGTGGGGACAATTACGCTTGGTACAATGACGACCAGAATCATTAGAATGAGAATATTCAATTCTCGTCGTGACTTCAAATAGCTTACCATGCAATCCTCGGCCCGACGGCGCTCGCAAAGCTTATGGAGTACCAATTCACTATATGGTGCTCAAATACAAAACAACGGGCTCTCGCCCCCGCACCGATCTGAAGCGATATGAGTGGAAAACAAACAAAAACGTGCCGCGAGGCCCCGCCCCACGACAAAACCCGGCACTACTTATAAACCCCCCGCCAAGAGGCCGAAGGAAATGCAAGCGTCAACAACAACGCCGACCCACCTCGCCCCAAAACACCGTGAAGTCCACAGATGGGTAATAAAGCAATCTAGGCTTGAAGAGGTCCAATAAAGTTTGTACCGGTTAACCCGGGAAAATAAAGGAAATTCCCCTTCTTTTATTTATAATGCCCGATCCAACAAACGTCCATGGGACCCTGTTAGCAAGGAATATACGGTGTTCGAGATTCTCCAAAACAAATCCCTAGTGTTTCGGCCCTCCAAACGCTTACGGGTCTCCAAACAGCCTGACCATAACCGGGAAACCTTAAATTGGTCTATCAACTTATAAGCATAGAATTAGCTACCCTATGCTACGATTTGTTGTTTGACCTCTCAGTGATGATCTTTCAATGGAATAAACCCGAGTTGAAGGCCAGGGTGTGGCTGAACCTGATGACCTGGTACGGTCGAGACTCTAAAGCAGCTGGCTTTGCGCCCAGCGTCTGCAGGAACGGTCTCCAAGGCCCTGTCACGCCCAGATCGACTTCGGAAAAAAAGGGTTCTGTCCTAGCACCACGTTAAGCGGCAAGAGTTTTTTTTTTCCCTTGCGCCGGGTTGTAGCAGCCCCCTGGTAATCTTCGTTGGTCTACGCATGAAAGTTTGGGTCTACGATTGGGCACGGGGAACCGAGGCGAACGATTCATCGCTAGGCTCACGACCGAAAGGCCGGCGGTCTACAAGTGAAACAAAAGCTCATGCCGGTATATTTTAAGCTTTGTAGTTTTCATTCACGCCCGAGGGCCAATGTATCCACGTAAAACTATCGTGCCAGCAGGAAAAAAACATTTTGCCAAATTCCGCGACCGATGGATCCGCCTAGAGTTGCATCCTATTGAATCCCCGAGCAACTCGGTTCCACCCGGTAACGATCTTCGGAAATGAGATGCAAATGCCTGCCTGAGACCACACTCCGGCCCGCCGAAGTCAAAACAATTGCGTCTGCCCCACATGCCAGAACCCCCAGTAACCACATTCCAGGTCACCGGCCAAACGGGTTCAGGATTGAGCTCCGCCCATCAACCCCTTCCCAGGGGCGATTCACGGCCAGGACAGAAGTTGTTCGTAATAAGAACCACTTCCGCCTACAGGTCTGCAAATTGAAGATGAACATTGTCCCAGTGAACTGTGGAAGCAGCAATAACCAAGTAAGGAAGCCATTCAAAAGTAAAAAAGGGAGTGAAATGCTCCTTTGTGCATCTCCCGCATCTTATACATATCTCGCTCGGCAGCATCAGCCCTCTCCTCGCGGGGCGTTTTGCCTTTTGAGCGTCAAGTAGTTCTACGCGACAAGCGAGAAAAATTATCACAAAAACAAGACACCAATATCCAAAAGCCACGGAGAACGAAGATTACGAACACGAGATCGTCAACAAGCGATTGAATATCGTTGGTCTCCCGCTCCCGGTCTTGCACTACGACTCTTAACACTTCGGCACCGGTGCGCCGCGTCCAAACTTTCCTCCAGCCTGCAAATTGACCCTCGACACGAGCAACGTCACCACGAAGATGCTCATTATCAGAGGACAGCTTCGCAAGCATGTCGGCCTCATCTTACGCTCCCTCCAGGACTCAAACAACCCTGCGACGACACATCAACAAGCTAGATAGAAAAAGAACAGAGACACACACAACTAAGCCAAAAGTCCGAAGCTACCTTGAATGTCTGAGCAGGTCACTAGCATCGCCAAGGAGGGCAGCCGCTTCTTCCTCAACCTCGTCATCCTCGACAACAACAAAGTCATCGCCATCACGAAGAAAAGTACGAAACGGCATACCTTCGGCTCATTTCTGCCAGGGAATCTCCTCCACTACCTCCGGCTCCTCATGCACCATCGCCGACCTCCTCCTCATCTCGGGGCCCTGGATCCGGCGCCAAAAACAATGATGACTCCGGCATAAAACCACAAGCTGGCTCCGTATCCTGAGCCACAGAGCCATCGACACCATCACCAAACACAGCCTCCCCACTCGAAGCAGGATTCTCCTCACCAAGTTGGGGGATCAGCTGAGGCGGCGCACTGCCTCTACCTGAGCCACCACACGCTCCCCCAGCAACATCAGACCCATTGTCATGAGACTCCACCGGATCCTCGGAATTCAGCACTCTACCAAAAGCAGCAATATAAGCAAATTGACAAAAAGCAACAAGACAAAGACAAAATGAAGCACTCACAAATGTGATTTCCAACGAACCCTCACGAATCGCCAACCCAAAACCCCTCCGCGAGGAGCGATGAAGCACCCGAAGGCGGATGCTCCGACGACGCAGCAGGATGCTCCACTCCAAGGGAGTCACCGGCAGCCACCGTAGGACCCGAGCGCGAACACCCCTCTCCATCCAAGCTCGTGGTCGAAACAAAGTCCCCACCTGATCCCTCGTTAGACGAATCTACTTCGAGAAAATTCGTTATGGGCGGCGCCTCATTGATAACAACTTGCCCCCAGTCTTCATCGACGGCTTCATCTTTTTACGGGGCACATTAGCCGGGCGCTTTCTGACGCGATCGCCATGTACTCGGCGTTTCTTATCCAAGGGCCTATGCGCCACGCCCTCGTCGGAAGGACTCGCGACCACCTCCACCAAGCATGTCCTCTACAGTATGGATGGTCAACACGATGGGGCCACTCGCGACGGGACTCGGGAAACAAAGATCGCGCAATCCTGACCAAGAAGATCTGAGTAAAACCACAAAAAGCCCAAAAATTAGAAGGGCGCTACAAAGGCAAAATCAAAACTCACCGGTGACGGAGGCAGCCAATACGAAACGCATCCGTGATTTCTTCAGATAGGGCAAGGAAAGGTCAAAAATTACATCAACACGATCAAATCCTTCTTCCTGCTCCAACCTTTGGGGCATTTCACGGGTAGGGTCACTATGACCAGTGTAAAGAAAAGCAGGATGGCACCTGTTCTTACAAGGCTTTGGCAGCGTCTCATCACAAAATTCCAACAACCAAAAAACATCAACGACGACTGGTCCACAACATTAGTAGATCCTTCACCAGGTCCATCGCGCCTTAGAAGGAGTCGCGACCAGTAGGCTGCGACACTGGGATCTCCGCCGGATCGCCACGCGCACATGGCTCCTCCTGGGGGACATAGAACAAGAGGCTTGTACTCCGGAACCCTTTGAAGGCAACAGAGTAGCATGTACACATCCGCCATACCCTCCCGAAGCTGAAGATATACAGAACCAACGATTGTGACGTGGCGGTCCCATTCGCTTGAGCCAGAAGAAATAACGAAACAGCTCGAAATGTGGCTCGATCCCAGAAACGCCTCACAGAAATGAACAAAAACGGAGCGTGCAATATGAGTTGGGATGGAGGTTGCATAATGCAATCTTGTAATACTCCAAGAGATCGCGAAGAAAAGGATGAACCGAAACCCAAATCCACGCCAAATAAGGACTCAAAAATGACAAGCTCACCAGTGTTAGGAGTCGGGACTCCTCATCAGTCGCGCCTCCAATCCACAAGAGACTTATCCTGAAGAATACCAGCGGTAACAAGAAGCTGAATATCCTCCTCCTTCAAAGTACACTTGGTCCAATGCTCGGCCCAATCCGGAAAACACATCCATCATCTTCGAAGCTTTTCCCCCTTCTTCACCCACGCAAGCTTGTAAATCCAGGTAGATATCACTCGACGCAAGCTTGTAACTCCCCTGCCCCCCCCCTTGCGACTATAAAAGGAGGACAGGGGGGACAACTCAGAAAGACCGGATCTCACTCTTAAGCTTTCAGAGATAGAGATCACACTCTCACACACCACCGAAGCATACGGCTAGGTGATAACACACTTACATCATCCGAGGCTCATACCCCTCTCTCGAACTAGCTTGTAGCCCCTGCAAGCAGAGATAAGGAACACGAGCAGTCACACTGGACGTAGGGATTTCTTGCCCGAACCAGTATAAACCTCTTGTCTCTCTATCTCACCATTCGGAACCGACACGCGTACAAATTTACTGTTGGTAGTTTTCTAAACACCGACAATAACAAAACGACATCAACTGACATATCAATCACAATATCCATTGGCCAACAGTGTTTCGTACCCCTGGCAAGTAAATTTTGTGCCACACAAAGAGTTTCTAATGGAATAGCGGGCAGGACATGAATGTTTATACTCGTTTAGATGGTGTGCCCTACGACCATTGTTTAGCGGAGGTGTTTATTGCAATACCCCAAGTTCTTGGAAGTTCAAGCAGGGATTTGAGTATTACAAGAGTTGTTGGATTTCTTGAGAGATGCATGGAATTCGGTTGACTCTAAAACGAGGATTGAAATTCATTGACCTTTTTTTAGAAAGGGATTGAATTTAATTGAATTAAAACCCCTTTTACAAACAAGATCTCAACATTAAATAAAATTACATTGAAGCACACCACTAGGTCCCTATCCTTCATCTTCCTCGCATCCGACGGTGTACACCTCTTCAGAAAGCTCCATTGAAACCATGAAAGTACACCAGATTTGGACCGAGAACCGCGATAGTCCCAACCATTAGAAGACTCCATGAACATGGAGGCCGCAAAAGAGGCGCAATATGCTCAACCACTGTAGGGAGTAAAGGGCGACAAAAGCACATCGACCATATCTTCTAAAGGTTGAACCGAACATAAGATCCGACGCTGCTAGAAACACGACCAGCGACCGAAAGGGCAGATCCGCTACCGCTAATAGAAACACTAGCGGCCAGAAAAAACAATCTCGCATAAGGGGAAAAATAGATCCAATCTCTTCTGAGAAGAACTATGACAACATACCTCGATCTCTCCGGAAAGAACATGCCACAATCGAAGACGACAATGCATTCACCAGTGATCCAGTATGAACCAAAAAGCCGGATCAAAAACATCGAAACGACCAGCCAAACCCTAGGCCAAATTATTTTGGAGAAAAATACTGACGAACAATCTTCATATATCGAAGGGACACTGCTTCATAAAAAGAGAAACACTCACTGCTTGTCCGAGATGGAGATTTTTTAATAGATTGGGAATTTAGGCTCTTTCTTTAAGGCTATTTCTAGTTTTTTGACTTGGTGGAGACATATTTTTCGGGCAATGACCAATCTTCTATATTCTAGAGCGGAAAAAAAGGCATTAAAGGCAGCTTGAAGATGTTTCAAGAACACCAAGCCAGACGTTTGGGACTATTCCACAAACTCTGCTCTGCAAACTCACTGTGGAGCAGCTCCATAAAAAACTGGAGTTTGTGGAGTTCCCTTTAGGTGCTCTCACAACTCCACCTTTTTTCTAGAGCTGTGTGCGTGGAGCTGAAACCGTTTGGCTAAAAACGTGGAGCAGAGCTAAAAAACATCGAGAACGAGCTGTCGAAACCATGCCAAGAACAAGTATTCAGCTGATGTTCCACGGACTGTTTCCAGCGATTAGCATCATGTTTACAGTGAAGGGTGGCCACTTTCACCCATTTGGAAGAGCAACATTATAAAGTTCAAAGTAATCCTCACAATCACGTAACTAATCTCGAGGGTGAGAACCTTCGAACACCGCGAAATTAACCTTAGGTAACTTATCGGACTGACCCGAACTACTGCCCCTGAAAGTCGGTTTCCCAATGGTGATGGAGGGTGGGTAAAGGGTGAGGGTACTATGGCTGTGGTGGGGGTTTCGGAGGATGTGGGAGAGTAGTATGAGGCAGAGGCAGATGGAAAGTAAACGTACCCTTGCCGGGTGTGGCATCAGAGTGGTAACCACTCCGAAGGCACCATCCCGGTTCTCATGATGGACACGGTGCCCATGGGGCGAGTCGGCTGGTAATCCGGCAGAGGCACGCCCGATAGCCTGAAAGTCACGTGGCGCAGGCGACTTTAGAGTCGGTGAGGCGCCCGACTTGAGGATCGACGAGATCTCCGACTTGGTGTCGAGCACGGGAGCAGTGGGCGTCGACGGGGCCGAGCGGTGCTTGGGAAACAACGTTGAAGCAAACACGCTCGAGATTGAAGTCGGCGCGTCGACCATGGATCGCTCCCAGAACTTGGAGATCTTCTCGACTTCCAACTTGAGAGAAGCGAGTTTGGTCACCTTGCCCGGAGGTCATCGATGACGCCGTCCACTCGGGGCGCCATTCGTCGAACACCTTGGCGGCAGATTCCAACGCGTCGAGGCGGGTGTTGAAGGACTCGGTGAAGAGGTCGAGCTTCTTCTCCAGACCGTCGAAGCGCTTCTCCTGGGCGGCGAAGCGTTTGTCGAGCTCGGCTAGGAGCGCTTTCTGGTCAGGACCCATCACACCACGAGCGGCTTGAAGACGAGTGTAATGGTGGTGGGGAGGAAGCGGGGGCGAAGCTAGCACGAGTCGCTCGCCACAAATTGCGATTCCGGGAACGGATTTACGGAATCCCGAAAGGATCTGCAGCTCACAGATCGATTCAGGGTTAGACCCACTAATTCCTTTAAAATACCAGCAACCGATGGGGTATAGAGCGACACGCGACCAAGCAAGGCCGAGGAGCGGTGCCTCTGATACCACTTGTAAGCAGCAGCGTGGATCCGAGGAGAAGAAGGGTTGGCGTGGGGAAGAAGAAGAAGAATAGAAGCAAAGAGGTAGACGACGAATCTCTTAGTTTGAGTATGTAGGAAAATGTTTACAAAACTGAATAGCCTTCTCTCTCACGCTTCCCTGCCTTATATTACAGAGCATGTGCTCATTCCGCGTGCAAGCGGCGCGGTCAGGCCCACCGTTCTCCAGTGTAGCGGGGATTTGGCTTCCTGGGCTGTCACATCGTTGGCTGCCTCTTGGCCTTGGACGGGGATGCCAGCTCTTATGGTTACAAGCAGTTCCAAATAGCCCTTAGACTTTCAGTATACAACACATATAACAAGTGAACAACACAAGTGAATACGGGGAAAGAGAGACAAAAGCAGGAAAAAAAACCCACTACAGATCGCATGTAACGGTGACGGTGACACAGTAGTGAAGAATGGGACAATTATTTGGTCAATCCGCATCAAAGCTCGGATAGTATTACAATACGAAATTAGACCACGCAACACGAGAAGCATACGACTGGATACAGATACAATACAATCGCTGGTATCACGACGACCACACGTTCGTTCAATTCGATCGATCGACACGGCGGGTTTCGATCGATCGAGATCGTCAGGGCACACAGCACCACGCGACGCGAATCTCACTGCGCAGCGCCGCCTTCCGCGGGAGCGGCGGTGCCCGCGGAGGCCTTCCCAGCATCGTCGTCAGCGGCGGCCTTCTTCTCGACGGCCGGGGCGGGGGCGACGCCGGGCCAGTCGCGGCAGGCGCAGTGCTGGCCCTCCGGGATCTGCGCGTGCACCGACGCGACGTGGCGGCCGCACCCCGCCCACGTGGCCTTGCCGCAGGTGCCGCACTTCACCTGGTAGCACATGGCGTCGGGCGGTGGCTCCCTCTCTCGGCCGGCTCTGCTCCTGATGGCCCGGAGGGGAAGCTCGATGAGTTGTGGTTGACTGATTGTGGGGGTCCGCCTGGAAGACGAAGGGGCTGAGCATTTATAGAAGGCCCATCGGCATCGACCACTGCCCACTACTGCTTTCGCCCTTCTCCCAGCCCATTGGGCCATTTTCCATTTTATTCTTGTGTTTTGTTTTTGCAATAAAAAGAGAAAATAAAGAGGCACAGTTTTTTTTAAAAGTACACAGTACAACGCAGACACTCAACACGCACGCACACTCACCCTACGAACATACGCACGCAAACCTACCTCTATGAACACGTTGTC